>OX031019.1:18841297-19441297 GCA_943736025.1 Tenthredo mesomela
AGATAAGAAAGCATTAGTATCAGCATTAACAGGTCGACCTAAATATTCACAGTTGATTAGCATATTACATTAACAAGGAATGACATGTAGTATGGAATAGGTAGATTGAGTCAGTGATTGGATTTACGGTGAAGTTTTTTCATACATCTGCCTTTTTTTCTCAATTAAAGGGTTTGCAATTCGTCTAGATTGACCCGTATGATATTGTGAAATTTTTCTCAAATAGTAGCACCAATAAACACTAAAATCTCGCAGTTACAGATTTTTTTAACAAATTTTACTTTTAGAATAAAATATGTCCTGAGAATATGGCCAAAACACGTGTATTTCAAATGGGGAAATCCACCCTGATTTAGGGAGGGGTTAGAGTTTAGATAAAAATCTGAAAAAATTAGGGTATTGTTTTTTAATTATTTGGAGTCGATTTGGGGGGCGGCTGATTAAAAATTCGTCCAAGCCCCAAATAAGGACTACCTTAATATATATGGGCTTATAATATCTCATAATTGCCTAGATGGTTAAATACTGCAGTTAATTTTCCGGAAATTCGAAAGGTGCTACATAATTTCAAATGATTTCAAAGAATTCATATCATCTCACTAATAATCTAATTTATAGCATATTTCAAGGTATCAAACGATTTAACTAGATTTTTAAAGATATTGAATGTTCCAACTCATTTCATAGACTATGCGAAGCATGGGTAGAACCCATGTTCTCACTCCTTATAAAGTAAAATTTTGTATAATATCCAACGGAAAAACTTTTTTTGATTTCGTGAGATTGCACACTCGCCTTTGGCTCGTGTTGCCAACTGATACTAGTCAGAAAAAGTTTTACCGCACCTGCATTATAATGTACCATTACTTCACTCAGTATGATAATGGATGTTTTACGCACGCTTCGCGTGTGTGATACCCCCATTTTTACACATCATGAAGTAAAATTTTGTATAATACTCGATGGAAAAACTTCTTCTGATCTTGTGTGATTGCAACACTCGCCTTCGGCTCGTGCTGCAACCTCACACTCGTCAGAAAAAGTTTCACCACTCTTATATCGTACTGTACTATTTTCAACTCAGTGTGTGATACTTGATTTCTTATGCCTGCTGATAGTGTGCGAAGTGCCCAATTCACACACTTCCATATGTAAAAATAATTAAGTTCTCTTCGTTTGCAAATAATAATTTCCAAAATATTTTTCTTCTATTCAACTTTCTCAATTTTGTGTCAAATTGTGTTGACACATACATATTTACTGATTGAATAATCACGTTAGCAATATGTCAAATTAACATCACATATTTTGTATAAATAATAAAATTATGTGAAAAATAATATAACTTGTATCTGGAACTTGCGTTTTCATCGATACACTACGAAAAGGGATATATATCCCTTTTCGTAGTGTATCGATGAAAACGCAATATAGAAGTCTAAACGCGAAGAAGTCTATATCGCGAAAACGCGATATAGAAGTCTAAATTTAAAAAACGAGTTTTTTTTGTCTCTGATTTCCTCATTTCTTTAGTTTCGAAGACTAATAAAATTTTATGCTTTTGAAAATTTGAAAGTAGTGTGTTTTTAATGGGGGGGCTTTGCCCCTGGACCTCGTCCACAGCCTGCCTCTCGCACTTATGTCGCACCATATATACTATACTTCCCTATTTTCCAGAGTTCTTTACGGGTCAAGAATTTCACACAATGAGTTTAAAAGAATAGTTTACCACACGTGTGTGCGTACTTGTATCGTACTGTACTACTATCCCGCACGGAAATATATATATGCGAAAAATATATGCGAACATAGATGTGACATATTTTTTTTTTGCGCCTTTTTATAATTTTTATAAGTTTGACATAAATGTCGGATATTGGTCGGATATATGTCAACATAAATGTCGCGGCATGTATGTCGACATAGATGTCGACATAGATGTCAACACGATTTGATATAAATGTCGGATATATGTCAACATACATGCCGCAACATTTATGTTGACATATATCCGACATTTATATCAAATCGTGTTGACATCTATGTCGACATCTATGTCGACATACATGCCGCGACATTTATGTTGACATATATCCGACCAATATCCGACATTTATGTCAAACTTATAAAAATTATAAAAAGGCGCAAAAAAAAAAATATGTCACATCTATGTTCGCATATATTTTTCGCATATATATATTTCCGTGCGGGATAACACTTTCAATGATCAGCAATTTCAAATGAGTATATTAGTCTTTTTGGTAATCTGTTTGCGGTGCTGATGTATAGGTAGGTGAAGTAAGTAGTTGGTGGCTGGCAGAAGTAGATTCATTTGAAGAAGATACGTAAAGTGTTATAACTTTGAAGTAGCTGTGGGCTACCTCTGTCTAGGGACATCGTCTTGCCGAAATGTTATCTTTGTCTATTCCAATGGTTGATAATAGGATAGGAATTTCCAGGTAACTGTGAAAGATATGAAATAACAAAGAATTGAAGGAGATATTTCAGAATATTGCTACTAATTGTCCTAGCGGTGTTATCATTTTGAAGCTATGGGCTTTGTGCTACCTTTGTCTTGGGACGCTGTTTTGCCGTAGTGTTATGTTCGTCTACATATTTCAACAGCTTGATAATCGGAACCTTCGTTCTGGGACGTCGTTTTGTCAAAGTGTTATGTATCTTCGTCTATTCCAATGGATTTATTAGAGGATAGGAATGGTCCAGGTGACTGGAAAAGATATAAAATAAACAAAGAATTGAAGGAGAGATTTCCGTATACTACTACTAATTTTCCTAGCATTGTTATCATCTTGGAGCTATGGGCTGTGGGCTACCTTTGGTCTGGGACGATGGTTTGCCGACATGTTATGTTCATATATCTAAATGGTTTGATGCTCGGAACCTTGGTTTTGGGACGTTGTTTTGTCAGACTGTTATCTTCGTCTATTCCAATGATTTGATGATAGGATAGGAATGGTCCAGGTGACTGTAAAAGATATGAAATAACATAGAATTGAAGGAGAGATTTCAGTATAGTGCTACCAATTTTCCTAGCATTGTTATCATTTTGGAGCTATGGGCTATGGGCTACCTTTGTCTCGGAACGCTGTTTTGCCGAAGTGTTATGTTCGTCTCTCTCAGCGGATTAATAATCGGAACCATTGTTCTGGGACGTTGTTTTGTCAAAGTGTTATTTTCGTCTATTCCAATGGATTTATTAGAGGATAAGAATGGTCCAGGTGACTGTGAAAGATATAAAATAACAAAGAATTGAAGGAGATATAAAATAACAAAGAATTGAAGGAGATAATTCAGTATATTGTACTAATTTTCCTAGCATTGTTATCATTTTGGAGCTATGGGCTGTGGGCTACCTTTGTCTCGGAACGCTGTTTTGCCGAAGTGTTATGTTTGCTCTCTCAGTGGATTAATAATCGGAACCTTTGTTCTGGGACGTCGTTTTGTCAAAGTGTTATGTATCTTCGTCTATTCCAATGGATTTATTAGAGGATAGGATTCCAGGTGACTGTAAAAGATATAAAATAACAAAGAATTGAAGGAGAGATTCAAGTATATTGCTACACACAAATGGCTGGCGTTACCGCGGGCGCTGAAAACTCTTGGCAGTAAGCAGTAATGGATGATCGATAGTTAGCGTTATCATAGAGTCAGGATTTCCTCGTCTCCAATTGTTGATTGTCAAAACATAGGGGCCCGCGGAGATGAACGGGTGTAGCAGGGAAACGCGGAGGTGCTC
This sequence comes from Tenthredo mesomela, assembly GCA_943736025.1. Lineage (NCBI taxonomy): Eukaryota > Metazoa > Arthropoda > Insecta > Hymenoptera > Tenthredinidae > Tenthredo > Tenthredo mesomela. Next base: position 18,845,055 of record OX031019.1, read on the forward strand.
AAAGTTAACATTGGCGGTATGTTAACGCCAAGAGATTTAGAATCGCATTTCAAGTGATGGTAGGAGACATACAAATCAATAGACAAATCGCTGCCCCCTAGCAAGAAGATCCTTATTCAGAAAAGTTGGGAATTAGATCCTAATTCAGAAACGCTGGGAATTAGATCCTTATTCAGAAAAGCTGGGAATTAGATCCTTATCCGTGACGAAAACCAATAAGATCCTTATTCAGATTAATTTTCAACAAGATCCTTATTCCAGCTCGGCTGAAAAAGTTAGGTTTGCACCACTGCTTCGAATTCGAGAAACGCGGGTTCCGAACCGGGATAAAGCCCTGCACCTTTTCTATTATCTAAAAACTGATCGTATTTAAGGTGGTTCTTTACCTACTTCCCACTAAACGTGGTTCTTTACCTGCTTCCCACTAAACGTGGGTTTCAGAGAAGATTTTGAATACTTCTCGATGTGCTAAAAATCTGAAAAAATCAAGCATGTAGAAAATCCTCGGGAGATTGATTTTGCATAATAATAATTCAAAAAAGTTATCAACAAATTGATGGAAAAAAAAACTGTTCACGAAATTAGCCGATGACCCAACTTTTTTTTTGATTTGTTAATTTTTCTAAATATGTATGAATTTTTCAAGAATTTTGTTAAATCTTTGAAAATTGCGCTTTGTCAGGTATGAACAAATTGAGCTATTTACGATTTTTTTAAAAAATATGTTGTCATTTGAATTCTGACATACCGACTCTTGATACATGTTCTAGAATGTTTGAAGCATTTTCTAGTATTTTTTTGATCCCGATCGAACCGATAGTTTTCACACAGCAACCATTTGAAAATTGACTGTGTGAATTTCACCCAAGTGTGACTACCGTGTGATTCTACAGAAGTGTGACTACGAAGGGTTAAGTACGATTAGTTTTTAGATAATAGAGAAGGTGCAGGGCTTTATCCCGGTTCGGAACCCGCGTTTTTCGAATTCGAAGCAGTGGTGTAAACCTAACTTTTTCAGCCGCGCTCGAATAAGGATCTTGTTGAAGATTAATCTGAATAAGGATCTTATTGGTTTTCGTCGCGAATAAGGATCTAATTCCCAGCTTTTCTGAATAAGGATCTAATTCCCAGCGTTTCTGAATTAGGATCTAATTCCCAACTTTTCTGAATAAGGATCTTCTTGCTAGGGGGCAGCGAAATAACGAGTCATGCATTTAGTGGAAATAAATAGGTCGAGGATGTTCTATTCATCTATTATTGTGTGAACAAATATAAAATCTAGCGAAAATCAATGTATACATACCGTTTGATGTGAGTCATTGTAATCTATCGTAACCTATTTTTCACTTGCTCAGGTTATTAGTAAAATAATATTCTGCCAGGTTCGTTGGTTTATTCTCTATATTTGAACCCAGCTCAGCGGATCTGTTCCGTTCCGTGTAATTACAAAAGGCCCTCATGCAGATGTCAAAATATTAATAATAACAGTCATCGGCATGAAACCACGGTCGTCGCACTATTTCACTCTCAATTATTTACTGATTCACTGATTCACTGATATAAAACCATTAGCACGGCCAATAACACGATAACGATATATAATTATAATTATATAATAAAATAATATGTTTTATATATAAATATGAATATTTTAACTTTCGATAGCACGATTCGACAGCCATCCGACGGCCATTTTGATTTCGTCGATATCACTTAGTAACTTTATTATTACATACCGACCGAGTGCGGATTCAGATTCATGCCAAAATCAATAGGGGGCGAGATTTCAATGGCTTATACCCACGTTTCAAAGTTCAAGTCGATCCGTGCCACCGTTCGTTCAGAAACGTGAGGACAAGCAAGCGTCTGCGAAAATGTTGACCAGGAAGAAGAAGAAGAAGAAGAAGATGCTTTTTCATCAACTTTGGTGACTAATATGTCGGAAACCAGTGTACCGATTTCGATCTAATTTATACAGCGAAGTCGTGTGGTGCGGGAATAGCTGTTGTGTAAATTTTATCGAAAAATATCCACGCGTTCTGAAGTTATGACCTCGTGCTTACAGGTATAAAGAGTTCCCCCGAGAAAATAGTCTCGCGGCTAGCTCTCGCCTGCCTACGGGTACTTGGCGGCGATTCGCTGCCGCGAATCTTGATTGAACTTGGAATTATTCGCTTGACAATTACTTAGATTTTCCGGAATTTTAGTGAAGAAACTAGTCTTGTATGAACTACGGGTCTGACGTTAGTCACCTAGGGCCCAATGCAGGAGAATACAGCCGCATTGAGACTCAGAAATTCTTGTGAGAGTTTTCGTTCAATTGAACGTTCCGAACTCCAGGTACATATGAGCCATTCCACATCAGACCGGACAAAATAAATCAAAAAATGACCTCGATGTTACCAATTTCGTTATAATTTTTTTTACAGGTTCTATGGAACAAAAAAATTCATCAAACAATTTTTTTTTTTTTTGGCCCCTATTTTCCAAGTTACACGGGGGTGAAATTCACGAAAAAGAGCCAAAAATCGAAAACATACTCCTCTTCAAACGGTCATATCTTTGATTGTATTCATCCTAGAGACTTCATCCAAGAACCATTTCAAAGCTATTGAATGACACTATTATAATATATTTATTTAATTTCGCGGTAACAAACAATTCTATTTGTTATAAACAAATATATTATTCAAACGTGATTTTCAACGCAAATACCAAGCGATAAAATCATCAAAAAAATATGAGCGTATTCCTTGATCAATTCTCTACGAAATCGTTGAGTCAATTTTATGGAGAGCCGATGGGAACCATGTTAAAACGATTTATTTATAAACGACGGCGCGCGCTGCCACCGAAAAACCGTACCCGAGCCGGGTCTTTCAGCGGCAGCGCGCGCCATCGCTTATAAATAAATCGTTTTCACATGATTTCCATCGTTTCTCCATGAAATTGACTTAACGATTTTGTAGAGAATTGATCAAGGAATACGCTCATATTTTTTTGAGAATGTTATCGCGTGGCTTTTGCTTTGAAAATCACGTTTGAATAATATATTTGTTTATAACAAATAGAATTGTTTGTTACCGCAGAATTAAATAAATATATAGAAATAGTGGCATTCAATAGCTTTGAAATGGTTTTAGGAAGAAGTCTTTCAGATCAAAACAACCAAAGATATGACCGCGAACATGCCCATCGATGCTTTCTCATGCTAGCCACACGTACCTGAGTCGGGTTTTTGGGTGGCAGCGCGCGCCGTCGCTTATAAATAAATCGTTTTAATATGGTTCCCATCGGCTCTCCATAAAATTGACTTAACGATTTCGTAGAGAATTGATCAAGGAAGACGCTCATATTTTTTTGATAATTTTATCGCTTGGTATTTGCGTTGAAAATCACGTTTGAATAATATATTTGTTTACAACAAATAGAATTGTTTGTTACCTCGAAATTAAATAAATATATTATAATAGTGTCATTCAATAGCTTTGAAATGGTTCTTGGATGAAGTCTCTAGGATGAATACAATCAAAGATATGACCGTTTGAAGAGGAGTATGTTTTCGATTTTTGGCTCTTTTTCGTGAATTTCACCCCAGTGTAACTTGGAAAATAGGGGCCAAAAAAAAAAAATTGTTCGATCAATTCATTTGTTCCATAGAACCCGTAAAAAAAATGATAGTGAAATCGGTAACATCGAGGTCAGAAAGCTGTCCGGTCTGACGTGGAATTGCTCATATTTGTTTTCCACCTTTTCCCATAATGCTGAAATTGAAATTCACAGGTATTCAAAGAAATGTCACTCATCACGTATCCACAAACAGTTCATAGCATTTCACGCCCAATTCATAGCATTTTACACCATTCGATACCATTTCGTATTATTTCATATCATTCCATACGAGATTCCATATCATTTCATGAACGACTGTCTAAACTATCTCGCAAGTGTATGTTTCACAATATTCCCAGCCATCCCATGTCAACTTTATAGCATTTTATACTGTTTCATAGCTTTCATGCATGATGTATCGTTATATATGCACCATTTCGACCTCTTCTGTGAAAGACGTTATATAATTTCGAGTGTGCAGTATTCAAACAAGTATTAGTTACTCACAGATGTTATTCTTTTTGAGTGTAGAGTAGGTGATAATGATTCTTCAGGGTTATAGATTTTGGGGCAATAAAGCCGCGCAAGTCCACTCGTTCTCAACAACGTCTTCTTCTTCTCCTTCTTCATCACTCCATCGTGGCATCCTGTAGCATTTTTTCGAAACTTCATTCAAAGATACTGCTTCAAGTCTCGCTGATACGCGCGTACAGTGATAAACACCCACTGAATAGGATGTTATTCCGACGTCATAAATCTCAGTCGCGCTTCAGAATTTACGTACGATGTACAATGTATTTCCTTGCATCTCTATGATATTGTCAATGATGCAAATCGTTGAGTCTGGAAGCATACAGCAACTATCGCGTAAGGAGGTCGCGAACGTTATTCCTTCAACTTCCAGCTTTTGATACTGTCGGCAAAGATGAGTGGGGATATCTTCCGGAAGAGGTCCATCAGAATGTTTTTGCGTGAGTCGGAGATGTATATTATTGTCCGAAGGTACTAATGCGAGGTCATTCTTTTCACACAGTCTTTTATAGTACTGTTGTGGAGTGTAACATTGCATTTTGCAATGCGTGTTACAAGTGACTCCCGAACCCTTAGACGACCCTAGTTACGAAGGGTGGATGCATGAAAGAAGCATGAATGCGTTAGGTTAGCCCCGAGGCTATGAACTCTCCGAGAGGCGACCGTGATCGATCTAAGACTATCGAATCTATTTCTTATTCTTTTGTTCTTTTTCTACCTGTTCTCTATCATGTGGGAGACATGCCCGATATTTTCGAGTACGAGGCCTGTACTAAGAAACTAAGAACTGCATTGGATCCTTTTCGACGAACGCCACCGAAAGCTCAGGAGGCTAGCAACTGCAGGGCTACCTCCAACATCGAGAGAGAGGACACGGGGGAGTGCCAAGGGCATTCTACAGCGTGGGATATCGGTGGTGGAAGAGATTCCCGCCACCAAGAAGTACCTGCAACCCGTGATCCTCCGATTTAGTGAGCTTCTAACACCGTGGTGAACTTCGAATTTAGCGCTAAGTCAAGATTTACGACCTTACGTGAGGCGATCTAGTGGTCGATACTCAAATTATTAGGCGAACATATGACCAGGGTGCGAACTATCGGCACCCGGCGGTGAAAGATCACTCTGCCGTAGGCCTGCTTAGCAGGTAGAGCGCGGAGCTCTAGTGCTCGCTCTAATTGTATTTTTGGTAGTACTCCCTTCGAGGGACTTTTTGTTACGAGCGTTTGAGTTTTTGAGTTCGAGTTAGTGCACCTGAGGGCTTGTCGTCGAGACGCCACGAGGCCTTGCATTCTGGCTGGAAAACGGTAAGCGTTAGCCAATTTGACTCAAAGTAATTTGAATTCGGCAAACGGCCATCAGCCATATTGTCTTGTCCGAGCCACGAGGCTAATTAATATCTTTGGAATCAAATTAAGACGACCTTCGAGTCGGTAGGCCGCCACCAGTGTCTCACATCATAATAGAGTTTTGCGGTTCAGTTTTGCATAAGATTTTTCGAGTTTTGTGCTGCGTATTAGTAATTCTGTAGAACCGTAGGTTTCGCACCTGAGTACGAGAAAGATAGTCGTAGTACGTTACTGTCGCGCTCTCTTCCTCGCGAGGAGATTCAGATCGTTATCTTATTTTGAGTTTTGTTTCGCCTACGATGGCAGAGTTAGGTTAAGTTAGTGTTAGTAGGTCTTGGAAATAATAACTCTTTGGAGAGTTTTCTTTAACGGGAGGCTTTGCCTCTCGGAGGCGAGCTAGTCACACCAAAACGACTAACGATCACTTAGGCGATTCTTTATTATTGTAAATTTGCTTAGATCGCGAGCCTCCTTATTTTGTTATTTTGTTATTTTGTTATTATTGCGAGCCTTAGGCTCATTCGTCGTTAGTTTTAAGATTGTTAGTTTTCCTCGTGGAAAGTATCTAGTGTTTTAGCTAGTTTATTGTCCTACGAGGACCTAATTTGTCGAGTTATTTAATTTTGCTATATTTTTCCTTGTTATTGCTGTCCTACGTGGAAGCTGTCAATTATTTATTATTGTAAAACTCGTCAAGCGTGGCCAGGTCGCCTTTACACGACCTGTAGCCGTTTTATATGCGAGAGGAAGTACCTCCGGGTACACGATTTGTTAATTTCTATATTTTTCTATTTTCTATTTTACTTGAATAAATTTTATTTTCTTTATTAAATTCAAATACATCGAGTCGTTAATCAACGCCCTGCTAATCCTTTAAAATCCCGACCCCTCTCCGCGGTACTGACGCTAGCCGGCGCTCAAGTATCTGTAGTTCGTATTTTTTTTATATTTTCAGAAAGTGACGGTTATACGCCTGGCGCCCAGCATCTTTGTTTAGTTATTATTTTTCGTTGGTCAATTGTCGAGTGGATGGTTCTCGGAGCCTAGCTATCCGGTCTAATCCGAGGACTAATAAAAATCCACGTCGCAGGAGATAAGTGCGGTTTTCTCAGATGTTTAGGAAATTCAGTCATATTATTTTCGTAACAAAAGGCACCGAAAGAATCCATTTTCCCCCAACAGTTCAACATCGGCCACGAGGTGCAGTAGGCCATGCACATTATAAGATAGAAACTGTTGTCCATACAGTTGTTCACACAAGTGGACATATGTTTCGAGAGCTGATTGGCAGAAAGTATACATTTCCCTCGGAGTATCCACAGAGACCAGAAGGCGCATGACAGAGTGCAGTATCATCAAGTGTTGGTAGTAATCATCATGGAGAAAGACGTCTTTGAAAACAGCTGGCGCAGTATACAGCAGTGTTGGGCAGATTTGTAATTAATTAATTACAAATTACAAATTACAATTGTAATTTTCAATTGAAAGTCAATCAATCACAAATTACAGTTGTAATTTGTAATTGAAAGTCAATCAATTACAAATTACAGTTGTAATTTGTAATTGAAAGTAAACTCAATTACAAATTACAATTGTAATTGAAATGTTTCTTCGAATCAATTACAAATTACAAATGTAATTGACACCTTTTTTCGAATCAATTACAAAATACAAATGTAATTGAAATGTTTTTTCGAATCAATTACAAATTACCAATGTAATTGAAATGTTTTTCGTATTCAATTACAAATTACAAATGTAATTGAAATGTCTTTCGTAATCAATTACAAATTACAAATGTAATTGAAACGTTTTTCCGAATCAATTACAAATTACAAATGTAATTGACACCTTTTTTCAGATCAATTACAACTTTTAAATGTTGTAACTTTTAATTGATTCGAAAAACTGTTTCAATTACATTCGTAATTTGTAATTGATTCGAAAAAACATTTCAATTACATTTGTATTTTGTAATCGATTCGAAAAAACGTGTCAATTACATTTATAATTTGTAATTAATTCGGAAAAAGGTGTCAATTACATTTGTAATTTGTAATTGATTCGAAAAAAACATTTCAATTACATTTGTATTTTGTAATTGATTCGAAAAAAGATGTCAATTACATTTGTAATTTGTAATTGATTCGAAGAAACATTTCAATTACAATTGTAATTTGTAATTGAGTTGACTTTCAATTACAAATTACAATTGTAATTTGTAATTGATTGACTTTCAATTACAAATTACAATTGTAATTTGTAATTGATTCGACTTCCAATTACAAATTACAATTGTAATTTGTAATTGATTGACTTTCAATTACAAATTACAATTGTAATTTGTAATTGATTCGACTTTCAATTACAAATTACAATTGTAATTTGTAATTGATTCGACTTTCAATTACAAATTACAATTGTAATTTGTAATTAAAATGTAATTAATTACAAATGTAATTAGATGCTGCCCAACACTGGTATACAGTAATAATTGCCTGAACTCTGTGGCTTTGAAGTTGTGAAACTGAGTTATTTCACGTGGACAACGGTTGAATTCCGCAGGGCAGTAAGATTTCAACAATTCCATTCTAGCATCAATAACGTTCAGCTTTCGACTATTTGGCCTTCGAAATCCATACTTGCCTGCTACCTGTGCCGAGAGAATTTTTTCACAATTTCCTATCCACACGAGGTGCATGCCCTCGAATGGTACACGAGTGACTGGATCTAGCACGGGAGATAATGGACATCAACCTTTATGGTGGTCTTCATCCGTCAAATTGATGTATTCTTCGTTCGTTCTCGGTGGATGTCGGACACCCTCAAAAATCATGGTTCCCCTAAAGCCCGGCACAGTACAACGACGACCTTCTACTTTACATTTAGAACACGCAAATGCCGACGTGTGACCATAATGGTTTAATGCGAATGCCCTCGCTGGTGCATCTGCAATGAAGCATCGAATTCTCAAAGGAAGTACTCTGTTTTCTACCGTAATGCGACCTTCATCACGGACTTGAAGGATTTCTTGAAGAAATTGCTCAAAAAAATCAAATGCGCTTGTCGGTTTGTGTTTGCCTACGAAGACTCCGGCAATAATTGGTCTCTTATCGGCAATGTTGAACACACGATACTGATGTGGCCAGAATTGATCTGTTCCAACTTTACCGTCGTCCGTACTAAAATCTATTTCTATAATGTCAGGTAATAAATCTGCAGGAATACTTTCCATTTTTTTTAGCAATGTATTTCTAAGTCCAATATGCACCTACTCTCCATCCGCAAGTTGTTGAACGAACTGACTCGCTACGACTGTTGGAGTTTGTAGTAAAGTTCGTGTATCCTTTGGTAGGCAGATTAAGTTGAACGGGAATTCTCGTAAGGTTTTTAGAAGTTGGTTTCCCTGCACATGCTTCATGTTTGTTGCAAGAAACACATTTTTGAGTGCCCTTCTCTGAATATCAGCTAGATTTTGAAAAACGTCATCATTTTCATCGTCCTCTGAATCATCGGCGACATTTGCTTCCAAATTATCGTCGAAAACGTTATCGGCTTCTAGTTTTTCGTCAGTGTCCTCTTCATTCGAACTTTCGGTCTCCGGATCACTGTCTGACACAGCATTCAAATGAGGTATTTGTACATCATTCTCTGCCCCCTCCGCTGGATTGTTTACAAAGGCAAACGTATCAGGAATTTCCTCTGCTTCTGATTCCCCCCTTTCCTCAGAGTTTGAACTAGAATCCCTCGGATCATGAACAGTGCCTTCATAGTTCTGACTGTTATTGCGAATTGAGGACAAGCGTCGTCTCTTTTGTCTCGAACTGAGACTAGAGAAAGATTTGGATTTCTCGTCGTCCATTATTTCTTTCCAGTGCCTCTTTCAGAAGATAGTCCAGGAAATGAAGCGAAAAAAAGATCTTTGCATGACACCGATCCAGAACGGATGGGACCTGTATATTCTTATAGAGCTAATGCCCATGATAAAGACCTATGGTTTTCCGACCACAGATTTTCTGTCTAAAAAATTTGCGGGGCGTTCAAAGTTGCTGAAACGATGTTTTTCCGTCATAGCGACGAAACTATTGGTCTGAGAGAAAAAATGTTCAATATTATTTTGTAGGTATTGAAGAAACGAACATTTTTCTTGGTCGCACATCGAAATCGATTGATTGGTTCTCTGGCAAAGTAATAAAAACCTGCTAAAATGGTTATTTCTACAATAACTAATTATTCATGCAATAATCCATGTATATCCTCGAAAGTCTCGCAATATATGCCTCTTGGTATACTAAAAAAGTGTGCGAAACCAGAGCTCGATCGGATGAATACTTTTTGAATAAAGCTATTTGTTATTAAAAAACCGACTTTTTTTGCACGGAATTTCCGGGCTGGAATTTTATCGCAGAGCAACAAAACTTGAAAAAGATTCATCCCGAAGAGTGCTACTATCACGTACATTTTGAGGCAAAATGATTTTTTACAATTAAGTGGGTGAAAAATGGCTCTAAAAAGGGGGTACGTTTTTCACTACTAAACAAATGGAATTCCGAGGCCAATTTTCATGTTACAGAATCGGGATTAGCATTATTCAGAAGCTGTTATTTTTACACGAATTTAGAAAAAAAAAATTTGTTTAAAGTTAATTAGGGGGGGAGATCATTTTTTTTTTTCAAAAATTATTGCAGCTGCTCTTTTTAACATAGAGGGCTAAAATTTGGGTACAGTATAGATAAAGACTCATACTAACCGTCATAAAATTTGAGGAGAGATTACTTATGAATTGATTGTTCGTTATTGTGGTTAATTCACGGACAATATGTGACGCCGCGGAGAAAGACCATGCCCGCCCGGCAAGCGCTCGCGAAAAGTGAGTTCGCGCAACTTGGAATATCTCTTCAACAAATAATCTTCTGGAATATCTTCTTCAACAAATAAATTATTGATTGCATGATCATCTTATATGGGATGATTGCCCACTGACAACACGGTGTCCGCACGTGGTGCATCGCACATTTGCGACACGCGTGAGGGTGCGTTTCCGCACGCGTGCGGGTCCAGTGCGACTCATAAAGCTAACACTTGTGCTTACGCACTTAGTGCTATCGAGAAACGTGCATTTTTGCCCGCACGACCTGATCCGCACGCCGTGATGATTTCGTGCGTGGCACGATTGTTATCTGGGTAGTATTAATGTTAGTAAGTATGAAAGATGTGTAGATCCTCCTATCCAAAGTACAAGTCTTATTAGTAATAATGATAGTAAGTATGAAAAAAGTGTAGCGACTCCTCTCCAAAGTACTAGTCTTATTAGTAATAATGATAGTGAGTATGAAAAAAGTGTAGCGCCTCCTCTCCAAAGTACTAGACTTATTAGTAATAAAGATAGTGAGTATTAAAAAAATGTAGCGCCTCCTCTCCAAAGTACTAGTCTTATTAGTCATTATGACAGTAAGAATGAAAAATGTGTGGACTCTGGTGAGTCTATTATAGTTGAAAATGCTCATCATAAGCCTATTATAGAAAAACCAACAAATAATTTTTTAACTGATGAAAATGTGATTTGTAATGATAAAGTATTGGATTTAAGTTTAAATGTAGAAAAAGATTTATTGTTTTGCTCTGGGAAAAATGCAATATCACCAAAAGAAATTGAAATTGAAAAGGATCCTCAGAAATTTGAAATACCAAAGCGTGAAACTCTGAAAAATAATTCTAACGCTATTGTTAAGGAAGAGCCAAATGGTTCATTTAAAAGTTATTTGCCTTTGCCAGACGAAACACTATTGAAATCAAAATCTACCAAACAAACGAAAACTAAATTCAAAGCGCCTTATGTCGTATCTGGTCTTGAGTGGCAAGAGCAAGTTCGAAAAAAAAAAATTAAAAAAAAATTAAAAGCTGAACAAATACAGAGGAACGATTGAAAAAACAAGAAGAGATGAAAATTAAAAAAGAAAAAGATTTTATTATAAAGGAGTAAAGAAAATTAAAAAGATTAGCAAAAGAAAAAGAAAGACTTTTGAAGCAGCAAAAAAAATTGGATGAGTTAGAACAAAAAAGAAAATCTACTGAAGCAATTTTGAAAAGAAAAAGAGAAGAGGAGGAGATAAATAAGCAGTCGGAAGAACTCAAAGCAAGAAAGCAACAGCTCCTATAATTTCAAATTACATTACGTCGGTGATAATGCAATACTGCGTAACTAACATTTGCAATACCGCGTAAGTACAAAAAAAAAAAAAAACGAGATTTGGTGTGCATTCGATGTAGAAATAAAAAATACATCGAATGCACACAATCTCATTTATTTTTTTTTTTTGTACTTACGCGGTATTGCAAATGTTAGTTACGCAGTATTGCATTATCACCGACGATTACCTATTTTGTATTAATTGTAACGTGGTGCACGTTAGACTTCCGCCTAACCGACCTACGGACGTGTATAAGCCCAGCCGCCCGATTTAAATTGCGCCGCTCTCCCTCAGCGACGCCATATTGGCCGCAGATCCTCGCACATGGCAACCGGGCCGCCGCCAGCGCTCGCTCACCGGGCGACGCCGGTTGGTACTATAGATAACGAAAGAGAACCTCATTCCATTTTTGGGAGCTAGAGAATGTACCTCGTGTATCATTGTAAAAGAGCCTAAAGTGTGAACATTAATCGAGAGAGTGAGAGAGAGAGTTTGTAGAGAGTCTGTAAGATTCGAGTGAGGAGTTTGTGTAGAGTTTAGTTTGTGATTTCTGTGTGTGCTATAACGACCCGGCTAGTGAATTGGACTACTGATTATTGAATTTAGACTATTGGACTACCGACTGGCTCTTGACGACCTACGCTTAACCCCCGGCTCTCCGACCGTTTATTGAATACCACCGTCGCAACCGAGGCCGTATCCTCGTCAATACCAGGTAGGATCTATCTGATTCGTAATCTAGTCGTCCCTAGTAGCAACCCGCCTCCCCCGCATAAATACCCTGAGCCTCGAGAAGCCTCGTGTCTAGATCTCAATTGTTCCCGCGAACCGTTGGATTCAAAAGTAGACACCGGGCACCTTGTTTACGCTGCGCGTAGCCGTGCCAGCATTGGTCACCGCTGCGCAGAAAACTAGTAGACGCCATTTTGCCACCGACCTCTGACGTCACGCGCGGCGCTCAGCTGCCACCCGTCAGAGCTCGTCTGCTTCCTCCTAGTTAGAGCGAGCGAGCAATAGACCGTAGGTAGAGTCGACTCTGTCCTCCCTACCGTCTAACTAGATCTAGTAAACTCAGGATAGAGTATAGAGAGAGAGTGTTAATAGTTAATTTAATTTAATAGAGTTTATATTTTCCTATTTACTTATTTTATTAGTTTCATTTATTTTGATTGTGATATTTAGTTTGTTTGCTTGTGATAATAATTTAGTGAATCGTCTGTGATATTTAATAGTAGAGTAGAGTACGCCCCTGGACCCCTCAGTGGGGTGAGAATGCTCAATGGTTTTTTGAATATTTCATGTAAGTTACTACTGTAGAATTTTACGCACCTCGTTACACAAAAATAGATATTTTTGGCGATTTTCATCGTCGCATTGTCCTATATTTTTATGAAAAACGATTTCAGTTGCGAATTTTACGGCAAAAATACCAAAAAATAAAGTTCGTCACTCGGTCGTAAGATTTCACGGCCTCGCATGATCCCAGCATACTCGGGCCGTGAAAATCCCTTTTACGGCCTTGTAACGAAAAATACTATTGTAAGAAAATTTCTATAAGAACTGTTAGAAATTTCTATGCTAATTCCACAAAGAATGTATTGAAAGCTAATAGGCAAAACATCTTGCCAAAATTCAAATCGGGTATAGTAATTATAAAAAACTTTTTCATCGGTATTTAAAACAATTTTGTGAATTTAAATACAATTTTCGTGTTTTTCGTATAAAAGTTCAACAAAATCAAAAATTTGTTTGGAAATTTATAGAACAAGCTTAGCAATTGAATTTGCTACGCCACATTTGTAATTTTGCAAATTTTTGTGTATTAAATGTGTTGTAAATTCACAATTATTTTCTACAGTAGGCTTCGCCATTAAGCCGAGCTGGCAGAACACACGGACCGACCTGCGTATGCAAAATAAAATTGACACTAAAATTTTCGGGATTATACGATACTAATACCCAAATACGCAGAAAAAAAAATTCAATGTCAAGTGTTGCGGCGCGGGCGGGTAGTGAGAATTATGACATTACTGATAAATTTACATCAAATTGATTATTTTTTATTTCAAATCTAAGTTTGAAGACCCCGCAACACTCACCCGCCACCCCGATCTCCATCTCCTCTTACCCTACACTTGACTATACGAAATTCTGTACCTTGGTTTATATGAACAATAATTTTAATATTACAATACCAATTATTTCAGGTATACCACGCAATTATAGCCATCTAATAAAATAACGATAATAATTCTCGCCGTTTGTAAAAGATGCTTTTTGACGATCAACCGTTACAAGAAAAATCCGGGTATATTTTCAAGCTAGGGATGACCCTTCATTTCGAGCCCCAAGCTCGATCACATAAAAATAAATTCACAAAATGGCAACACGATTGCTAAAATTCCTCAATTTGGTATTCTTTTTCATTCTTCTTGAATTCCTATACAGACCGTAATTTCTTTTTTTAGATAGTTCTCCACGGTAGAGGCTAAAGTGAGATGTATTCCGAACAGCCTTCCGAAAATTTTGGGTCAATCGGTTTACTGGTTCCTAAGATATCATGGGCACCGATAAAATTGCAGCCTCTTGCGGTCCAGCGTCCCTACCGTTCAAAACTTGACATCTTTCATTAAACCTTGTGTGACTAGTTAAAATATCAATAAAATATCAATACAAATATGTACCAAAACTAGCTTTTTAATAAGTCCGACCGGTTTCGCACGAAAAATTCATGAGAATTCATCTAAAAAATCCAGTAAAAATGGATCCCCCCACTTAATAGAGTATCTCCGTGAATACCAACCCACAAATTCGTACCAGCGGATTTGACAACTGTGTACTCTTCCGCGATGAGAATTTTTAATTTTATCAGCCCATTCGTGGTAATTATACGTGAATAGAAAACGCTTTTGCATGTGATATGGCACTCATCAGTGAACAGAATTTTCTTCGCGAAATACCGGTTCAGTCCGTGCTATTGTAAAAGCTATTGGCAGAAGGCAAGCCAGCGAAGAGGATCGCCTTCCTGCAGACTTTGCACCAGTGTACAGTGAAACGGATGCTGCCCTCCGGATCTGGATCGTCGTTTAGGATTCTCTGTACCGTGCCAAAAGACAATTCAAACATTCGAGCGACACTTCGGATGCTCCTATCCGGATCTAATCTGAATGCGCGTAATAATGTTTAATGAATAATCATTAATCTCGCTCCAAGCTGTGCGCTGCGCTCCAATCCCATCACCTCCTATGATCGGTAAAAAAAAAAATATGCAACCAAACAATTATGATATGTAATAACAACATTCATATTTCACAAACAATTGATATTTATCGCGGCGTGCCGCTTGCTTTAATGATAATTAGCATCATTCGTGTTGTGGTCGTTGACTCCTCGATATTAAAATCCAGTTTTGATTATTTAGAATATATAGAAGATTCGAAAGATTATTGAAATTATTCATTGAATAATTCATTGAATAATGGTAGATTATACCGCGGCTGAATACGCCGAAATGATGATGTTGTACGGTTTCTGCGAACGAAATGCGAACGAAACGGTTCGCGAGTACGGAAGACGGTTCCCGAATCGAAGACAGCCGACTTCCAAAGTCATACTGAAATTGGTAAACAGAGCTACGGTTCAAGGTGCCCTTTTACCAATCCGAAAAGGGGCAGGAAATGGAGTGCCGCGCACTGCTCGAACAATGGTTAACGAGGAAGCAGTATTACGAGCATTCAGGTTAAACGGTGAGCGGAGCATCCGAACTGTCGCGCGAATGTTCGATTTGTCGCACGGAACGGTACAGAGGATCGTGAATGCCGATCAACAACATGCACTCCATTATACGCCAGTACAAAGCCTACAGGAAGGCGATCCTCCCCGTCGGCTTGCCTTTTGCCGATGGCTTCTAGACCAACACGAAATTGATCAAGATTTCAGTAGGAAAATCCTCTTCACTGACGAGTGCCATTTTACACGGGAAGGTGTTTTTAACTCACATAATTATCACGAGTGGGCAAATAGAAATGAAAATCCGAATTTAAGAAGAATCCACAGCTTCCAAGTCCGATGGAGTATAAATTTGTGGGCTGGTATTTACGGGGACACTCTCGTAAGTAAATCACATGATTCATTATTCAACTGTTATGTATCAAACTGATCAAAATAGATAGGACCCATATATTCGGAGCAGTAATCGTGCGGAGTTGATCAATTTGTTAATGCAAACTGATTGAAAAACTTGAAAATTAGTTGCACATTGATTTTCAAAAATCTTACTGATTGTAAATTACTTGCATGAAAATTGGCAAAAAAAAAAAAAAAATTAAATTCTTGTCACGGTTTATCGTCAAAAAGCATCTTTTACAACCGGCGAGAATTATTATCGTTATTTTATTAGACGGGTATAATTGCGTGGTATACGTGAAAAAATTCGTATTGTAATTCAAATTATTGTTCAAATTAACCAAGCTACGAAATTTCGTATAGTCAAGTGTAGGGTAAGAGGAGATGAAGATCGGGGTGGCGGGTGAGTGGTGCGGAGTCTTAAAACTTAGATTTGAAATAAACAATAATCAATTTGATATAAATTTATGAGCAATGTCAAATGATTTTCATTACCCGCCCACGCCGCAAACACTTGACTTTGAATTTTTTTCCTCTGCATATTCGGGTATTAGTACCGTATAATCCCGAGAATCTCTGGGTCAATTTTATTTTGCATACACAGGTCGGTCCGTGTGTGCTGCCAGCTCGGCTCAATGGCGAAACCTACAAAAATTTTTTTAGAACCGAGCTGCTACCAGACCTGCTCGAAGAGATTCCGCTCGCAGACAGGCAGAATATGTGGTACCAGCACGATGGTGCTCCACCCCACATCGCTCGAACTGTGCAAGCCTTTTTGAACACCAAATTTGCGAACCGGTGGATTGGCCGTGGTGGCACCGTGAATTGGCCGCCAAGATCGCTGGACCTGACCCCCCTTGATATTTCGCTATGGGGATTCATAAAAGAGTACGTGTATCGCCAACCGATTCAATCGCAAGATCAATTGGAAGGTAAGCTGCACGAGGCGTTTGCACTTGTCACCCCTGAAATGCTATCAAATACGCAAGATAGCTTGGTGCGACGCGCGCGTGCGTGTGTTCGGGAGATGGGATGGGGGGGGGGGGGGGGGGGGGGCACTTCGAACACCGCGCATATTGGAGGGCACAAGCGGATTAAAAATTTGTATCTTCATCATATTTGTATCATATCTTTTTATTCAGGGATGATAAGTGCAAACGACTCGTGCAGTTTACACAGAAAAAAAATTCCATGTTTTAAGAAAAAGATTTCTTGTTTTAAGGAACTGTAATAGTTACTTGAACGTTTTTTGATTAAATCAAAGAAATATGTTCTTGATTCGAACTAACAACATATTTCCTTGATTTAATCAAAAAACATTCAAAAAACTATAGTTTTTTGAAACAAGAAATCTTTTTCTTGAAACTAGAAATCTTTGTCTTGAAACTAGAAATCTATTTTTTGAAACGAGAAATTTTTTTTCTCTGCACAGAGAAAAAAAATTCCTCGTTTCCAGAAAAAGATTCCTTGTTTCTAGAAAAAGATTTCTTGTTTCAATAAACTGTAGTTTCTTGAAGGTTTTTGATTGAATCAAGGAAATATGTTCTTAATTCGAAATAATTTCTTAGTTTGAATTAAGAACATATTTCTTTGCGCTTGATTCAATCAAAAACCTTCAAGAAACTACAGTTTCTTGAAACAAGAAATCCTTTTCTAGAAACAGAGAATCTTTTTCTTGAAACGAGGAATTTTTTTTCTCTGTGTGTGTACCTTCAACTTGCGATTGAAACGGTTGGCAATACACGTTTTCTTTCCTCACATTTTTAATCCAAAATACCGGATTAAAAAATAACTTTTCAATTTTTGATTCAGTATTTTCAAATTGAAAATTGAATCAAACATTATTAATCCAGAATACTGGATCAAAAAAAATCAGAAAATTTTTAATCCCGAATACCGGAATGAAAAATATTTTTTCAATTTTTTTATTCTATAATTTCTACTAAAAATAACTTGAAAATTTTCTGAACACGCTGTGCGTGAAGTTCGATTTTGCGCACGCTTCGCGTTCACACAATTCAACTTAACGCGCGTAGTGTTGACAAACAAAGTCCGACAAACGTGCGAAAGATGATTCTCGACTCGTGATTTTTTTCCCCTCTCTTCGCTAGGGCGAAAAACTTCACATTTGTCCGAGAATCAACATTTTCGCACTAGTAACAAAAAGTGCTATCATTTCATTCTATTCAAGTTGTGAATAATTTTCTCCATTCAAAATTCTAACCATTACAATCGAGAGCAGATTTTGAAATTCTCACTCCTTTAAAAACAATTTATTCCTCTTCAATTTCACATATTTAAATTGTACATTATTTTTTGGCTTAAGCAAAATTTGTGTGTAAAAATTGTTTTCTTAAAATTTAGTTTTCCTAATCAACGGCGATTTTCGATCAAATTTTTAGTGCACACTTTTTTTTCGTTCACAAGTGATCCTGAGTATCTGAGTTAAAAATTAATTTTCTAATTTTCAATCCCAAGTTTCAGAATTATAAACTAAATTTTTTATTTTTTAATCCCGAGCTCCTGAATGAAGAGTCAATTTTTTCATTTTCAATCCCAGGTATGGGAATTAAAAATCAATTTTCTGATTTGCAATCCCAAGTGTCTGAATTAAAAATTTAATTTTTAATTTTCAATCCTGAGTATTTCAATCACAATCAAATTTTTAATTTTCAATTCCGATTTTTTCAATTATGCATTAAAGATTCCATTTTTGATTGTAAATATTTTGATTGAAGAATTCGCAACCCTGCTCAGTTCTGACTTTGATTAGTGTTGTTATTTGTTCTTTTGTAACTGTTGACTTCCGACCATGTCTTATCAGTGTAACGTACCCTGATGGCCCCTTGAGACCTACACAGGACAGAATCCGGACAAATGTCGCGGACGTCCTCAGGACGTCCTAGTGTGTCATTTTAGGACGGCTCGAAGACAGAATAAGGACATTGTGAATTCATGATGAGATGCGCCCCGGACATCCGCAAGACGTCCTAATCATGTCCTCAGGATGCATCCCCACATTTTTCTCCTGTTTTGGAGACCGTGGGCGGACATTGATGAGACACATGATTAGAATATCAGGACGTCCGCGCGACGTTTTCACTATGTCCTCAGGATGTCTTGTCGAATTTTTCGATGGGTTTGGGGACACGTGGGGGACATGTATAAGACACATGATTAGAATATCAGGTCGTATAATTGCTGGTTACAAAACATATTGCTGGTTCTTCAAGACATTACTAAAGACAATCGAATTCACGCGAAGCCATCAGGACATCCGTCGGACCTCATCCTTAGCCCTTTTTCGTGAAAGGCGTTTCTTCCATTTTGCAGTTACCCGAGAAGGAAAGCAGAAAATGTCGTCAAATGAATGGAGTGAATGAAAGGGCGCATAAGTAGCCCGTCGAACACGTAATGACATGTTACTGTACTACCCTGAGGCGAGATCACAGTGACCTGGGGACAGCATCGACCTTAAGTTGTAAATTACCGCAGGACATGAATAAGAATAATCAAATGTCTTGGAGACACGGCCAGGACATCGCTGAGTCTTTGAGACACTACTAAGCGCACGTGAACTTGTGCGAAGCTATTCCGACATCCGTCGGACCCCATCCTTACGTTGTGAATCACCGCAGGACATGAGTAACAACAGTCAATTTCTCGGAGACGTGGCTAGAAACATTGCCGGGTCTTCAAGACATCACTGAAGACACTCGAATTTGCGCAAAGTCATCAGGACGTCCGTTGGACCCCAACCTTGAGTTGCGAATGATCGCGGGACATGAGTAAGGACTTTAAAATGTTTCGAGAACTTGCCGGAGACATCTTTGAGTCTTTAAGACACCACTGAGGACATTTAAATTTGTACGAAAAAATCAGGACATCCTTCGGACCGCAGCATTATACCGCGAATGACTGTGGGACATGAGTAAGGACAGTGAAATGTTTTGGGGACATAGCCAGAGACACGGCCGGTTCCTCAGGACACCACTAAGGACACTCGAATTTGGACAAATAGTTCGGGACGTCCTCCGGACCTCGTTATCCAATCGAGGATGACCGCAGGACCTGGGCGAGGACAGTAGAATGTCTCAAGGACATGGTAATGGACGCTATTTGGTCCTCGGGACACTACTCAAGACGCTCCCAAGTCTTCAAGACACCATTGCAGACGCCTGAATGTCTGGTGGACATAGATAGAGACACGTAAATGTCCTCTGGACATGCGCAGGACGGGATTCCGGACAAAATTCATGTCCGCAGGGGCCATCAGGGTAGTTTTTGGACAAGTTCTTGTTTATAAAATATTTTAGTTTATCTGTTAGACAGTTGATTGATTTTCTTCGTAAATTTTGTTGATAACTTCAACCTTTCACGAGGACAGTCTATAACATGCCTAAACGTCAGGCAACAGACATCACACACTGACTCGACTGGATTGATTGAGAACTTTCCTTATTTTATTACTATTATCATTATTGTTATTATTATTATTAATATTATTATTATTATTACCATAATTTATTATTGTTCTAACTATGTAAGAATGCATCTTGCAAACATTAAATAATGACTTGGTATTCACACAATTCGAATTTCTAATAATGAGAACAGCTGATTGAATGAAATTGGATTAACGACGTTCAATAATTTACAAACTGGAAGAATCATGATTTTATATCGTAGCGTCAAGATGGGAATTCTTATCGAAAAATCATTTTAAACAAGTAATCCTTCACACGAAGGTATACAGAAATGATTTCACGAAGTTGGTCTAGATACAGGATCATTAGATATGAAACCACCGTGGATGACCAGGTTACTGATTTCTATGGTCATCATTTAGTTTTAATCAATCATTCGAAGATCAAGACCCGATCAAGACCAAATATCAGTGATCAAAATAACTTTCAGGGTCTCGCGTTATAAAATCACATCTCACAATTTTTTGCGGAACGTACGTATTCGTGCCTCTATGTGCGGATGTAGTCAATTTACTGACCGACGATGTCTTGGAAAAGAATGGGAGGATATTAATTAATTTATTAATTAATCAATTTTTCGCTCATAATAGTTATATTCATTTATTTGGATGGTTAAATTTACTCATAGAATACTATTTTATAAGTTTAAAATACCCGGTAGTGAATTTTCAAGTGTGGCCACCTTTATTTTCGAATATTCACCGACAGCGAGTAAGAATGAGCATTAATTTAGTATTTTTTTTTTTCCTTTTATTCCTCTTTCGTACAGATTTCTACTACTTGGCTTGTCGGTTAATGCTTCTAATTTGCGAGTCAGCTAATCTTTAAATTAGGGCTATTGGGTTTTTACTCCAGTGGTGGAATTAAAAGCTGGTTCAAAAGTAATAATCAAATACGGACGCAAAATGATGACAGTCCTTGAATAATGCTGATTAGATATTCATGAATAAATCTGTAATGGGCTAAAGTCAGGACAGATGCCACATTTTTTATATCTCTGAGATTTTCCGACCGATGGTGTTACAATGGTGATTTATGTTCAGTATCAGAGTAATGAAGCAGACGACAATCGATACTGCAATCGAAATCGTACAAAGAATAAAGCGGAAAGAAGACGGTACGTACGAATTTTCCCCGTTGCAATTTCATGCGGTGGAGCGGTGCCTATTAATGCAAGTATCACTGGCCTCGTTACAGTTTTCATTAATGTTATGGTTTTATCGAATTCATACAGCCCAATTTGACGTGTATACGTTCTATTCGCGAAGCGAATATCAGTATTCTCATTAGACAATATTAAAAAAATTCCCTGACTTTTCCCTGACCAAATCATAATTTTTCCCTGACTGAATTTCGGACCAATTACTGGTTATTCAAGTATACCTATAATAAACAACGCTCTGAATCAATGCTGATAGAGAATGATTTTTTGAATTAATTAATAATCAATAATTTTCTGATTAATAATTCCGCGCAAGGTAGAAAGAAGAAAGAATCACGGGGGACGTTCTATTCTGTCTTGTTCTGTGTCACCATAAAATTCCCTGACTCGCTGAAAAATTCTCTGACTTTTCCCTGACCTCCCTGACCATTTTCCGAATTCCCTGACTTTTCCCTGACTTCCCGGTTTTCCCTGACTAATGGCCACCATAAATGTTTTTTTGTTGACGTATATTTTATATGAAAATGAAAGTTTATCTATTTTTCATTAGGGCCACATTATAGTACATAGTTTAAAGAATGGTCACTGATAAATACGTTTCTTAATATCTATTTTCCAAACGGCGTGCGCAAAGTTCGTTTTTGCACACGGTTTTGCGTGCGCAAAGTGCTCTTTTCCCGCATGCAATTTAGCGTGCGGTAATGAATTCTTTTAGCGTGCGGGAATGATTTGTTTACGTATTTCCGTGCGGGAATGGTTTGTTTACGTTTTTGCGTGCGGGAATGGATTCTGGGCATCGAGTGATAGCACACCGCACACCGACCGTATACTTTGTAGCGGTATGTTTACATCGTTGTCTGTACCTCGTTGCGTTGGAAGATCTGTTTGAACCTTTTCAAGCAGTGCTATTCAAGAGAGGAAATTGCAGAAGGCAGTCAGTCAGGAATGTACTATATCGTAATAATTTTGAAAATAAAATTCAGGAACAATGTCCATAAATATAGTGGGAATTATATTTTGAATAGAAGATGTATATGAATTGGAATTTTTTTCAGATTTTATTCGTAACACGTTGACTACTCTTATTGTTTCAAATGAAAGATTATTTTTTTAGTAGTCAGGGGGCTTCGCCCCCCGAACCCCCCACCGGGGCTTCGCCCCTGGACCCCACCGGGGCTTTGCCCCGGACCCCACCGGGGCTTCGCCCCGGACCCCACCAGGGGCTTCGCCCCTGGACCCCGTTTGTGTTTACAGTTTACGTCGACAGTTATCATCAGATATCATCCACATACTATAGATCGGAAATTCGGCTCGGAGAATCGGTGTTTCCATGCACGTGTAATAAAAAATATCGTGTGCAACACGGGGGGATAGGTTATTGCTACCCACGCCAGCTCAAGTGACGAACTTTGCGCAGCTTTTTTGGAAAAATAATGTACGATACTCGTGCGCACGTAGGTCATCCCGCACTCGCTTCGCTCGTGCGGGAACGACCTACTTTGCGCACTCGTATCGTAAAGTACTATTTTGTAGAAGTTATGAATTTTCTAAAAAAATTGCGGCATCTCTCCCGACTTTACCTTATTTATTTCATTCATAGTTCGGTAACATTTGCATGCTTCTGTTTTCATTGCATCGCCTGTATGGCTTAGCTACATACAGCAGAGCCGCGGACGTCTGATCGTCGTTTCTTTGCAAGTTCGCGGTGGCGGGCCAACAATAACGGCGTAGCGGCGGCTGAGCCATTCTCGTATCTGCCCTCGTATTGGCTTACTTTGGCTTACTTTAAACGGCTCCTACCTGAACACGGCTAAGCATTCGACATTTTAGGATGAATAATTTTTGTCTTAGATTTTTACAAGGAATCCACCGGTATAAGGAAAGTACCGCATTCTGGATCACCCTGTATTTTCTGAATGCTAGTCAATGGAAATCAATGGAAAACCAATAGAAAATCATTCGTTACCTTCAACATAATAGCATATTGGCGACGGGAAGTATTGCTTAAGGCAGTATCTCGTATGATGATACAAACTTGGCGGGCATAGATTGTTCTGAAAATTATCACATTCATGTTTCAAGAAACAATTGATTACTTTTTGATAATATCTTAATCTTAATGGTTAGAATTCTAAGTAAAAACGTATAACGAAATATTTATTAATAAAATGTATTAAAAAATCAACAATTTTTTATATTCTAATATATAATATCTATTCATGTATAATAGCCATAAGTGAAATATTATTTTGTCCTACTTTAATAAACTATGATACACATAATTATCACGCGATATATAAATTACATTAACTACTATTTAATATTTTGTCATGTCGCCGTTGCTGATTATCATTTTTCGCACTCGCCGAGGCATCGAGGTAATTAATCTTTAGCAAATTCCCGGCTGATTACGCAGCGAGTCCCAAACTTGCATCACATGACGATGTAAGGCCTCTTTTATGCGAGGAACATGATTTCCCCAATTCTGAACCATTATGCCTGCAATGATTTCATGGAATCACATTTGTCACCAAAGAACTATAAAACAATCACTAACATCAACGCACAGTCGTGAAATCAATAATATTTCCTCACCCCATAAGTTTTCGATAGGGTTCAGGTCCGGTGATCTGGCTGGCCATCGTAGAGTGTGAACTCCGTCTTGTTCCGCTAGCCAGTTTTGCACGATGTGTGCCTTGTGGATCGGCGAATTATCCTGAACGAAATTGAATCCTTGAGGTTCACGATCAGGAAAAATAGCCCTTGCACTAGGCAGCATCACATCTTCTAATACATCCAGGTATTCCACCGAATTCATGCGTGAGGATACAGGGACCAGTTCGCCAGGTCCAGCCATCGACATACAACCCCCGTACGCCAAAGTAATTCGTCCTGAACGTTGCAGGTGAGAAATATTTTCCGATTGGTATCTCGTTCCATTCGGTCGCCAGAGTACCAGTCTCCCCTTTGTATCCGTGGAAAAAACCTTTTCGTCAGAAAATATCGTGTTGGCCCATTCTTCGTTCCAGTTTAAATATTCACGGCAAAAAGCGAGTCGCGCTTCACGATTTGCTTCAGTCAGTTATTCTTTCCGTGCCGGGCGCCGATTTTGGAGTCCACTTTCTCTTAATCGTTTCATCACAATGAGAGGACAACATCGCAAATTGAAAAGCGGTATCAGTTCCGTTGCACTGACGAACCCATTCTCTCTCACGTTTCTGATGATCTCATCGTCTTGTGCAGCAGTTGTGACACGATGCCGTCCACTGCGTTGACTAGTTTGCAGTGTATTCAACACTCTCCATCGTTTTACGTATATTCGCACAGTATTCACCTGCATATATGCATAGACGAATCCATATAAAATTCATCAAATACGTTCACCATACACTAATTCACTTGTTTTTTCTTCACTGTGAGCCAAATCTTGGCTATTCGAGCACTTTTAATTTCACTTACGTGAACTCCAATTAGCCTCGCAGTTTCAGCAAGTGAATGACCGGCTTCCACTAAGCCGACGATTCGACCCTTCGTATCCATAGATAAATCTGGCTCGCCTGGCTTGCCCATCACTCGTCACTTTGGTTTCCTTCGTTCAGCTTACTCAATTTTCTTCAATTGCGATAAAGTTTTTTTTTTTTCAGTTTCAAGTATTTTTATTAATATCTTTGATTTGTACATACTGGGATACATGTTAAGTTAAGTTTTTCATTTTGATTCCTATCCTTACATATTGGATTTAACTCAAATTTGTTTATTTTTATTTATATTTAATAGCTATATAATGGATGTGTTGATTTCTTTATTTTTTGGGAAAAGTTTTAATCAAAAAACCCCAATGGTATTGTTATTGTATTACTTAAGCTAACTTATTCTAGATCACAGATAACTTATAACTATCTAGCAACATTTGCCAGCTTTGTTAGCATGGCATTCATACTATTGATATGTTTGTTTTTATTTTTTATTTTTATTTTTGTTTTTGTTTTTGTTCAATGGTCATTTGTTGTGGGAGCTTATATTTAAAATGCGGGTTTACATAATCGATTTTACATACGTTCGACAAGATATTTAAGTTTTTTAGACTTTCATTAAAGAATTTGATTGATTGTGCTTGGATAACAGTTTTTATTTTGTCTATTTCTAGTTCTTCATGTATATCGTCTGTTCTAGCATCTCTACCTTTATTTAGCGCCATGCGCAGGCATTTATTTTGTATTCTTTGTAATTTAACGTAATTGCTTTGGCACGTATTGCTCCATATTGGATTTGCATACAGCAGCAGCGTTCTAATACATACTTTATATAAAGTTAGTTTGTTTTTTAGACTAGTTGCTGAATTTGCACTAATTAATTGGTATAGGATTGAAATTGCTATATTTGCTTTCTGGATTGCTTTTGCGACATGAGGAGTGAAGGTTAGTCTTTGATCCAGGATGAGACCTAGGTATTTGACCTGTTTTTCTAGGTACAAGTGGTTGTCCATACATAGTTAACGTTCTCGTTTGGGTTTTTTTGCGGTGTGAAAACATAATGATTTCAGTTTTATTGACATTGATTTTGATTTTCCATTTGTTATAGTAGGTTGCTAGAAGGTTGATGTGTTTCTGTAGATGGTTCAGTGCTACGTCTTTTTGCCAGGAGGCTGAATATATTGCTGTGTCGTCGGCAAATAGCGCGAGTTGTGTTTTTTCGTATTTTGGGATGTCATTTATGTATAATAAAAATAGCAGGGGGCCTAATATGGACCCTTGAGGGACTCCCGCTGCTATTTTTCTTGATGTACTAGTTACATCGTCGACGATTACGACAAACTGCCTGTTTGTGAGATAGTCGTCAATAAATTTGGTTAAATAGAGTGGAATGTTCATACTTTTCAACTTGTAAATAAGCCCTTGGTGCCATACCGTATCGAAGGCTTTTTCGATATCCAAAAGTAGAAGTCCTATGCTTCTTTTTGCATTGAAACTGCAACTTACGAAATCGGTAAGACGAGCCAGTTGCTGAACTGTGCTATGTCCTGATCTAAATCCAAATTGTTCGGGGATAATTACTGAATTTTGATCTAGGAATTGTTTTAACCTTTTATTGACGATTATCTCGAGGAGTTTGCCCATTGTCGGAAGCAAACTGATTGGTCTGTAGCTAGTTGGGGATGTTTTATCTTTATCAGGTTTATGAAAGGCTAAAATTTTTGCTTTTTTGCATGGTTGTGGAAATACTGAGAGTTTGATACATGCGTTGAATATATAGAGTATTTGTACTATTGCTTTTTTTGTGAAATTTTTTAATATTATGTTTTGTACTTCGTCGAAGCCTGGAGCTTTTTTGGGCTTTGTTGTTTTAATTGCCTTTGTTATCTCGGCTGGAGTAATAAGTGGTATGTTGTTAATGTCTATCTCTTCGTTTTGAGTAATTAAATATTCTAGGTTGACTAGATTGGTTGTGTCGTTGTCACTGTAGTTGGTCGTTAGTTTGTGAACTCGTTCGAAGTTGTCGGCTAGAAGGTTTGCTTTTGATTTATTATCGAAGTGTTGAACGGTGTTTTCAACTAGGGGTGGTATATTGATATTCGTACTTTTGCGTAGTTGGATAGCCTGCCATAATGATTGGTCTCTTACATTTAGAGATTTCAAGCGCTTTTCTATTGCCAGGTTGTCAAAGGATTTTATTTCTGTTTGGATTTGTTTTGTGAGGTGATTTTGCATGGATCTGTAGTTGTATGTTCACGTTTTTTGGAATTTGCGGCGGTAGTAGTTTCATGTTTTTATTAGGTCTAAAATATTTTCTGGTAGTCTGTCCGGTTTATTGTTCACTAACTTTAGCGGGATTGCTTTATTCATAGCTGATTGTACGTTTACTGTTAGAGTTTCTACTGCGACGTTTATGTGTTCTAGAGTCTTGATTTTTGACATTATTGCTAGGTTTTTATTTAGAGCGCTTTTAAAAGCTCCCCAGTCTGCATTTTTGTAATCACGATAGCGTTTGTTTGTGCGTGGATTGTCTGTGTCGTTTAGTCTTAGTAGTATTGGCATATGGTCGGAATTTAATTCGTTTATAATTTCAGGCTTGCTGTATTTATTTACGTTTTTGATTATAGCTAGATCTACTACTGACGGATTGCCGTCACTGGTTGGGTATAGCGTGTAGCCGTTGGGGTATTCTATTGTGACCGGGTTTGTTTGTACGAAGCTGTATAGTAATCGTCCGTTTGGGTTTGTACCTTTGCATTGCCAATATGTATGTTTTGCATTAAAATCTCCGGCTATGATGACTTGTCTGTTTAGGTTCAAAATGTTATTTAGGTCTCGTTTACATAGTCGCTCTTGGGGTGGGAGATAACAGGCTACCAGGAGTACGTTATTTTGCAATTTGATGGCATGCGCTTCTAATAGGCTTGTCGTGGCTATCGGGAATTCATAGTGAGGAATATCAGATCTTATTAATACAGCTACTCCACCTCCTCTGGCATTGCCATTTCGATCGTTTCTATAACAGGTGTAGCCCCGAACGGAGCATCTGATGTTACTTAAGAGTTTAGTTTCGCTTATCATAATTATATCTACGTTATGCTTGTGCAAAAAATTTGGCAATTCTGGAAGTTTGTTCAGTATACCGTTGGCATTCCAAAATATGATATTAAGATTACTTAATTTACGTCTGTTTACCATGACTAATTAAAAGTTCGCTAATGATTAATATTTTTGAGATGTTATTGTCACATTCGCTGAGGCGAGTGTTGAGTAGTCTGGCTAGGTTTGTCAGGTCGGTGAGATTACATAAGGTATTTAGTTTGTTTACTTCTTGGACTAGTTCGTCTAGTTGATAGATATGTTGTATATTCTTGCTAGCTAAGTTATGTGAGATATTTGAGTTATTACTATTATTTCTTACTGGAGGATTAGAAGCGACTACTTTGCCATACGTAGGCCTCTGTTGTTGATGTTGGTCTTGTGTCCTTGTGTTTATGGTTGATGTTATTTCGATGTCGTGGTGGGTACTGCCGGTTGATGACGCCATGATTTTTGCGGGGAAGTCGCGCTCTTGGAAGCGGAAATCTTGTGATTGTTTGCTTCGTTTTTTGTTATTTTTAGTGCGGATATCTTCGATTGCTTTCAGGTGTTGCAGGTATGCTGGGCATGATTTGTAGCTAGCGACATGCTCAGCGTTGCAGTTTGCACACTTGGCTGGCTCTGCAATAAGTTTTGTGCATACTTTAGTTAGGTGCGATAATGAGCATTTTACGCAACGTGGTTCGTTTGAGCAGTTTGATGAACCGTGTCCGAATTTTTGACAACGGTGGCATTGGGTTACTAATTTGGAATTTTTATAGTCCTCCCATATAACTTTGAAATAGTTAATGTATTTGATTTTTTTCACCTCGTTTACTTGCGATTTGTTTTGAAGCGTTGCCATGTACAGTGTTACCAACTACTAAGACACAAAAATCGCCGTCAGCTGTCACAGAAGTCGCTAGATGTCGCTAAATATGAAACTCTAGAAAATCTCCAGAAATCTCCAAATAAAATTCAAACAATTATAGAATGTTGCAATATAAATGTTACGTCACTTCAACTAAAGTGTGTACTTATTTTCATTAGACATCAACAGAATTTATCCTGATGAACTCTGAGCCCAAGACACGAGCGATCACGCTACGCGAGTATCGCGAAATATAGAGTTTTTAACTAATTTCAAACGAAAGGGGTCTGAAGTCACCAGATATCTCCAAAATGACTAGATGTCGCCAGATCATGGCGCCAAAATCGCTAGGTTTGAGACTGGTCGCAAAGTCAAAAAAATAGTCGCCAGAAAACTTTGAATATCTCCAAATCTGGCGACAAAATCGCTAAGTTGGCAACACTGGCCATGTATAACGGTCTGTTATGGGTGCGGTCCGACTTCTGCTTCATCCGAATGAGCTTGGTGACCTTGATGTCTTTGGTTGCTAGTTCCAGTATGATATCATCAACCTCCATCTCTGGTAGGCCTCGTATGACTGGGTGTTTGGGTTTGTCTTCTTTGAATGTATAGGAGTGATATGGAGCCTGGAGTAGAGTGAGTAACGTCGTGACTTTTGTGAAGTCATTTCTACTGGAGGTAAACACATTTATGGTTTCATTGGAGTTGTATTTGAAGAAGACATCTCCTTCGCATTCCTTTTTGATTTTTGTAGTAAATTGTTGGACGTCGTTGATTTTATGATTTACTATAATTGGGGGTATTTTATTCTTTTTTGGTGTGAATACGGCCGTTAGGTTATGGTTGGATTCTTCAGAGTCAGAGTTGGAATCGTCTGTGGTTTCGTCAGGGGGGTCGTCGGCATCGTCGACTGGTATTCGCTTGCGTTTTTTTGGTTTCTGTTTCGTCATTGTTCTTTCCTACACTCAACTATACTATATGTTATCGCATTATCTAATATTTTATTATTATTTTTATCAAGTATAGCGTGAGCCTTTGTCAATTTGAGACTTGTTTGAGCAAGTCGAGTCTGATATGATTTAGGCACTATTATATTATCAATCATCTGTCGTTATCGGTTTTAGGTTTTAGGAGCTTAAGGTATACAGTACTATTCTCTATCAATGCTCATAGTCGAGTCCTGACGCTCAATCAATTGCGATAAAGTCAAGTCAAGTCAAAAGTATTTTTATTGATATAAATTCAGGTACATGATTACATATAATTTAATATACGGGTAGCTTTGGTTCCTGTATTAATTACTTAACCCAATTTTATTTTATGGTGGTATGTTTGTTAACATGTTCATGCAATTTTGTGTGGATTTGGTGTGAATTTCTTTAGGAAAAAATTTGTACAAAACCTAATTTAGTTTGTGATTGTTCCTTATTTCTACCTTACATCTAACTTAACGCTAATTTGTACTAATTTACATGTTTGACTAAGATGATATGTTATTATTCTCTATGACTAGCTGCTGAGGCAACTTATACTTCGCGTATGGATGTGTGGTGTTTATTTTACAGGTATCTTTCAGTATGTCTATATCATTTAGTTTTTCATTGTAGAACTTGATTGTGATTATTTTTATTAATTTTCTAATGTATTTTATTTCTAGATCGTTGTGGATAGTTTCGTTTTTTGTATATTTTGTGGCATTTGTTATCATTCTGAGGCACTTGTTTTGTACAGTCTGGAGCTTTGTGTAATTTGTTTTGTTAGTGTTGCTCCATATCGGGCATGCATACAGTGTTATAGGTAGTATGCAGGTTTTATATATAGCTTTCTTGTTTTCGGCATAGATATGACTAGTGCGGCATATAAGTGGATATAAGATGGATATAGCTGCGTTTGCTTTCTGTGTGACTGTATTTATGTGTTGTGAGAATGTGAGTTTTGTGTCTAGGATAACGCCTAGATATTTGACTCTGTATGTGAGAGAGAGTTTTTCGTTATACATTGATATTGACATTTTTGGTTTCTTGTTTTTATGAGTGAAAATGATGGCCTCTGTTTTATTTACATTTATTTTTATTTTCCACTTAGTGTAATAGGGTTCTAGTACGTTAATGTGTTCTTGGAGGTTTTTTAGAATTACGTCTTTGCTCCATGATGCCGAATAAATGGCTGTGTCATCTGCGAAGAGTGCTAGTTGTGTGTTAACTTGTTTTGGTATGTCATTTATGTACAGAATAAAAAGCATTGGTCCTAGAATAGATCCTTGTGGAACCCCGGCCACTATTTTGCGTGTTGTGCTTTTATTACCTTTAATGTTCACTGCAAAGGCTCTATCTTTGAGATAGCCATCAATGAACTTGCTGATATAGATTGGCAGGCCGTAATAGTCTAATTTGTGGATAAGTGCTTTCTGCCAGACAGTGTCGAAAGCTTTTTCAATATCTAAAAGAAGCAGTCCGGTGCTTTTATTGATGTTGAAATTTGTACTAACGAAGTCGGTTAGCCGAGCTAACGTCTGCACTGTGCTGCGAGCTTTTCTAAAGCCAAACTGTTCTGAAATTAGGATATTACTGGCTTGTAAATGCTTTTTTATCCGTTCATTGATGACTATTTCGAGTATTTTGCCCATTGTGGGTAGCAGACTAATAGGTCGGTAGTTTTGCGGGAGGTTTTTACTTTTGCCCGGCTTGTTGAATGGTAATATGTTCGCTAGTTTCCATGAGTATGGAAAATAGGAGGTTCTTAGGCATGCGTTGAATATATACAGTAGCTGAACCAGTGCTTTTTTGCTGAAGTTTTTCAAGACGATATTTTGGATGCCGTCATTGCCTGGGGCTTTTTTGGGCTTGGTTGATTTGATTGCACATAGTATCTCTTTCGGTGTAATTAAGATTATTTCTTTGGCGTCTACTGCAGTTAAGCTAATTTGTTTGTGTCTATTTGAGATGAATTTCTCAGTGTCTTCGTCACTAGAGTTTGCTGTAAGGTGGTGTACCTGCTCAAATACATTGGCTATTACGTTCGCTTTAGCTACAGAGTCGAATATAAGGCCGTTAGGCCCTTGCAGGGTCGGTATGAAATTGTCTTTGTTTTTGCGTAGTTTAACCGCATTCCATAGGGAATGGTCTCTGGTGCTTAGGGCTTCTAGTTTGTTTTGGATTTTTTGGTTTTCTACTCTGGCTATTTCGCTGTGTATTCTTTTTGTGAGTCCTGATTGTAGTGTCTTGTACCGTTTGTCTCGCGTTTTTTGATATTTGCGTCTGTAGTAGTTTCTGTCTTTAATTAATGTTTTTATATGTTCTGGAAGTCTGGTAAGGTTTGTAGATTGTTTTTTGGTCGGTATAGCTATTGTTATGGCGTCGTTGATGCTTTTTGTCAATTTGTCCACTGCGTTATCTATATCTACAGAGTCTTTTAGTTTTCTGTCTATTACTATGAGGTTGTCAAGTGTACTCCTGAATTTGTTCCAATCTGCTTTTTTGTAATCCAGTATTTTGATATCGGAGATGATTAACTCGGCGTTATTGATCTTTAATAGTACCGGTGCATGATCTGAGTCTAGTTCATTGATTATTACTGGTTTGTCTAGATTGTTTATATTTTTAATTATAGCTAGGTCTACTGTGGAGGATTGACCTCCATTTGTGGGTGTAAGTGTGTGGCCGTCTGGATATTCTAAGTTTATGGGATTTCTTTGAATAAGATTGTAAAGTGCTCTACCGTTTTTGTTCGAGTTAAAGCAGTGCCAGAGTGGATGTTTAGCATTAAGATCGCCTGCTAAGATGACTTTATTACTTAGACCTATTATGTTTTTTAGTTCTGTGGTGTCTAGGGTGGCTTTTGGCGGAAGATAGCAAGAAATTATTAGAGTGTTGTTTGAAAGTTTGACTCCGTGCGCTTCTAAGGCGCTAGTTGTATTTATTGGTGTCTCAGAGTGTTCTATGTTATTTTTAATGTAAATAGCCACACCGCCGCCCCGGTTTGCACCGTCTCGGTCTTTTCTATAGCACCTGAAACCTTTGATATTGCAGTGTAAGTTATTATTTAGTTTGCTCTCGCTCACTAGCAGGACGTCTGCTTTATGTTTATCGACAAATTCCGGTAGTTCTAATATTTTGTTTGAAAGGCCGTTAGCGTTCCAGTAGATGATGTTTATGTTTTTGTTTGTTTTGATTTTATCCATGTTCGGCTACTACGTCATTTATTATTGGTAATTTTGATACTAGATCTGAGTCTGCGCAACCTTGGAGTTTTTCGTTTAATTTTTTGACTAGTTTCAGTAATTCTCCCAGGTTGCATAGTGTGTTTAATTTTTTAATCTCGGTTATAAGGGTAGCGAAGTCCTGGACTTCGCCCAAAGCTACGTTATTATCGTTAGGTAGTACATACATATTTGT
The DNA here is from genome assembly GCA_943736025.1 of Tenthredo mesomela. Lineage (NCBI taxonomy): Eukaryota > Metazoa > Arthropoda > Insecta > Hymenoptera > Tenthredinidae > Tenthredo > Tenthredo mesomela. The sequence continues at coordinate 18,878,325 of OX031019.1, forward strand.
TTGGTTTCTTCGTGTCTGTGTGCTTGCTGCTAGGATGTCTGCATAGGAGCGCTGGTCTTGATGTGTGTTGGTGTTTTGTTGAGTAGTTGTGCTGCCGTCGTTCCTTTCAGGTATCGGGTATGATGATGTTGTTTGGTTCTTTGGTGAGGGGGGGGGGTTGTCTTCGGTTTAGGTGTTGCACCTGTGTTTTGCTTCTTGCCAGTTGGATGCTCTGGACTTTCTCCAGGTGTTTTAGATAGTACTCGCATTTTGTGTAATTTGCTGGGTGTTCCCCCATACAGTTCACGCATTTGGGTGGCGTGTTTTTATCTTTCGGGCAGTCTTTGGTGAGATGTGGTTTGATGCATTTGATGCATCTCGCCGGGTTGGCACAATTTAGTGTACCGTGGCCAAACCCTTGGCACCTGTGGCACTGGGTCACTTTGCGGCTGTTTTTGAAATTGTCCCACGTTATTTTGAAGGAGTTGATGTGTTTGATTTTCCTAAGTTCATTTGTTTGTAGTGAATTTGGTAAGGTCACCATATATAAGGGGTGGGTGTAGGGTGGTTCGGTCTTTTGTTTCATTTGTACCACTTTCACTATATTTATGTTGTTTGCTTTGAGATCCTCGGATATAGTGTTTGGATCCATGTTTGGGAGACCCTTAATTACTAAGTGTTTAGGTTTTTCACTTTTTAGGCTGAACGTGTGGTGTGCCACTGATGTCTGAGTAAAGAGCTGTTTGACCGCATCGAAGTCACCTCTGGCACCAGTAAACACACTTACACTTGACTTGTCGTATTTGAAGGTAGTCTGAGTTTGGCATACGTTTTGGATTTGGGCTGCCAACTGCGTGACATTTGATATATGTTGATTTATCACTATTGGTGGCATTTTCTGGTTCGAATTTGCCTTGATCACTGTGTTGTTGTGTTCGTTGTCTGCGTCGTCTATCTCCGATCCCTCGTCCATGTCGTCGGAGTCATTGTCCGAGTTTGTTTGTCCCGCCATCTTATGCTGGGGGGGGGGGTGGGTTTTTATTTGTCTAGTCGTGTCCGAGTCTTTTGTCCGTCTTCTTTTTCCAGGCCTAACTGATAACCAGCCCTTGGAGTCGCGATGTGGATGTTCGTTATTTGTTGTATGTGCATGACTCATTTTGTTTTCATATTGGTTATTGTCTATTTGAATCGGGTCGTAATTGCTTTTTCTTTGGGGGCACTGCACAGCACTTTCTTAACTTATAACTAATGTCACCTGTTGGTGTTGTCACTTAATATTTATATCATTTGTGTGTTTTATATGTTTTTTTTTTTTGTGAACTGTCTAATCTCAATCATTCACTGTCATTGCTGTGTCAATCTCACGTAATCTGTCTGTCAATGATCAATCAATCAGTGTCAATCAATCAAGTATGTCAATCTCGAATCGTCATGCTGAGTCAATCTTGTCAAATCTCCTGTCTCAATTGCGATAAAAATCGACACACACCATTATATATGCAAATTCTGACTTACGGCCGAGCCAATCAGAAAGAATAATCGTTCCAGTCCAAGGGTCAGGTGGATTTCTCATACATCGTCAGGTAATGCAAAATGTTCCAGTAAATGAACCGGCCTTTGTAAGAAATTGCGCAAAATTTTCCCGATGTATGGGAAATCTACCTGACTCTTGGATTGGAAGGATTCTTTTTTCTGATTGGCCCGGCCGTAAGTCAAAATTTGGATATATGATGGTGTGTGTCGATTTTTATCGCAGATAAAGAAAATTGAGTAATCTGAACGAAGGAAACCAAAGTGACGAGTGATGGGCAAGCCAGACGAGCCAGATTTATCTATGAATACGCAGGCTGGATACGAAGATAATATCAAAAAGTAATTAATTGTTTCTTGAAACATATGAATATGACGTTTATGTGATCTACTTACCTTAAGTATTCATGAATCTCGGATTATATTCAGTGGATAATTATACACTCCTAACTAAAATTAGCGGGCCACCCAATTTTTGCTTCGAAAAATGTTCGATTTCAAAGTCTCGTAATTCGGCGAAAAATTGACTTAGCGAGTCGTTTGTAAAATCATTTCAAAGCTTGAAGCTTCATCTTTCAGATGCTCACTTTCGATTGCGTTGATGTTTTTTTTGTCTTGAGTTATGGTCCCTTGAACCATCTCGTACCAAATTTGTGTATTGATGTTCCAACTTCAAAACAACGCACGGGGTCGGTCAGTATCGGAATTTTGATTTCATGACATTCATTTTGAAGCTTGGAATGTCCTCTTCAAAACTCTTTTTTTGAAATTGCTCTACGATTTTTTTTCATGGAGTTATACGTTGCTGAAGCAAAAATGGTCTTTCAATTTTTGATCGCATGCCCTGGGCGAACGAGTCCTCGTATCGAGGTTCCCAAATATGGCTTTTGAAGCTCAAATCTTCATCTTTCTGAAATCTCATTGCAATTTTTATTCGGTGACGTTTCCAAGCCATGATCACCATCCAAACGAGACCCTCCGAACCACGAAATGGAAATTCGAACTTTGACCTCAGGTAGCACGCACAAAAATAGCGACACAGGTGGCCCAAGGTTAGAACTTCAACTTTGAAGTCTTTCCTTCGAAACCAGATCTTGGAATTCGCTCTACGATTTTTTTTTGTAAAGTTATTCGATTTTTAACACATACGGACGATTTAAACAGTACCTCCGGCATTAGTATCACTTAAAGTGGTAGAATAATCACGAGATCGGTACGACCATGCATGGAAATTGCACCACAGACCAAAAATTGAAAGACAATTTTTGCTTCAGCAACGCATAACTCCATGAAAAAAAATCGTAGAGCAATTTCAAAAAAAGGGTTTTGAAGAGGACATTCCAAGCTTCAAAATTAATGTCTTGAAATCAAAATTCCGATACTGACCGACCCCGTGCGTTGTTTTGAAGTTGGAACATCAATACACAAATTTGGCACGAGATGATTCAAGGGACCATAACTCAAGACAAAAAAAACATCAACGCAATCGAAAGTGAGCATCTGAAAGATGAAGCTTCAAGCTTTGAAATGATTTTACAAACGACTCGCTAAGTCAATTTTTCGCCGAATTACGAGACTTTGAAATGGAACATTTTTCGAAGCAAAAATTGGGTGGCCCGCTAATTTTTGTTAGGAGTGTATTAGTTACCGCGTTGGCCTATCGTTGACAGCGCGTTGGAAATCTGTTGCCAACGCTCCCAACAGGATTCCAACGCGTTTTCAACACACCTCCAACGCGTTTCCAACGATCCTCCAATGCATTGCCAGCGCTCCCAACAGGATTCCAACGCGTTTTCAACGCGTTTCCAACGAACCTCCAATGCATTGCCAACGCTCCCAACAGGATTCCAACGCGTTTTCAACACACCTCCAACGCGTTTCCAACGATCCTCCAATGCATTGCCAGCGCTCCCAACAGGATTCCAACGCGTTTTCAACGCGTTTCCAACGAACCTCCAATGCATTGCCAACGCTCCCAACAGGATTCCAACGCGTTTTCAACACACCTCCAACGCGTTTCCAACGATCCTCCAATGCATTGCCAGCGCTCCCAACAGGATTCCAACGCGTTTTCAACGCGTTTCCAACGAACCTCCAATGCATTGCCAACGCTCCCAACAGGATTCCAACGCGTTTTCAACGCACCTCCAACGCGTTGCCAACTCTCCCAACAGGTTTTCAACGCGTTATCAACGCACCTCCAACGCGTTTCCAACGATATACCGGCCACGGAGCCGGTACCAACGCGCTTCCAACGCACCTTCTACGTGTTTTCAACGCTCCTAACAGGTTTCCAACGATATACCGGCCACGGAGCCGGTGCCAACGCTTGTCCAACGCACCTCCGACGCGCTTCCAACGCACCTTCAACGTGTTTATAACGCTACCAACAGGTTTCCAATGAAAAAGTCGTTGGAAAAGAGTATTGGATTTGAAACAAATCAACTGATCTTCAACGGACTTCATCCGTTGACGTCCAATGATTGCTCAACGGGATATCAACGGTTGGAAATACGTTGGAAAATCGTTGAACTGGCCCATCAGGGCTTATTCGTCTACATACAGCATGATTCCCAAGTCGCGGAAAAGATTTCACATGCAGATTCCTTGTCGAAATCTAAGAATAAAGTTCCTTGTCAAAAACTTCGAGGGAGCGGTCGTTCCTGAGTTATAGAAGGTTTAGTCCACCCAATAAGACAGCCGTAATGTGACGTGCTCAGTCTCGTAGCAATGCTGTCAAACTAATAGTGCCCGCGTCGTATGAACTCTGCCCGAAATTTGGGTTAATTATTTCGTAAGTTCTAGTCTTTACGTCGTCCGGTCGGTCATTCTCGTGCCCTACGTCGTTCGCCCCGTAGTTGACGTTGTCCAGGTGGTCAAACTGGTGACTTACATTCCCCAGGCCTGTTGCTTCGTAGCGTTCGTTATCCAGGTCGTCAGGCTAGTGATTTCCGTACTCCAGGACTTTCACCCCGTGGTTGACCTTGTCCAGGTGGTCAAACTTGTGACTTACATTCCCCAGGTCTTTTGCTTCGTAGCGTTCGAGATCCAGGTCGCCAGGCTAGTGATTTCCGTGCTCCAGGACTTTAGCCACGTAGTTTGCGTTGTCCAGGTGGTCACACTGATGACTTGCGTTACTCAGGTCGTCCGCTTCGTAGTTTTCACTCTCCTTGTCATCAGGTTGTTGATTTCCGTCCTCCAGGACTTTCGCCACGTAGTATCCATTGTCCAGGTAGTCAAACTGGTGACTAACATTCCCAGGTCTTTTGCTCCGTAGCGTTCGTGATCCAGGTCGTCAGGCTAGTGATTTCCGTACTTCAGGACTTTTACTGGTGACTTACGCTGCCCAGGTCTTGCGCTTCGTAGTTTTCACTTTTTGTTGTCTTCGAGTTGTTGATCTCCGTGCTCCAGGACTTTAGCCACGTAGTTTGCGTTGTCCAGGTGGTCAAACTGGGGACTTACGTTACGCAGGTCCGCTTCGTAGTTTTCACTCCCGTTGTCATCGGGTTGTTGATTTTCGTCCACCAGGACTTTCGTCACGCAGTTTACGCTGTCCAGGTAGTCAATCTGGTGATTTACATTCCCTAGGTCTTTTGCTTCGTTACTCAGGTCGTCCGCTTCGTAGTTTTCACTCCCGTTGTCATGAAGGACGGAAATTAACAACCCGATGACAACGATAGTGAAAACTACGAAGCGGACGACCTGAGTAACGTCAGTCATCAGTTTGACCACCTGGACAACGTAAACTACGTGGCGAAAGTCCTGGAGGACGGAAATCAACGAACCGATGATAACGGGAGTAAAAACTATGAAGCGAACGACCTAAGTAACGAAGCAAAAGACGTAGAGAATGTAAGTCACCAGTTTGACCACCTGGCCAAGGTAAACTACGTGGCGAAAGTCCTGGAGGACGGAAATCAACAACCCGATGACAACGATAGTGAAAACTACGAAGCGGACGACCTGAGTAACGAAGCAAAAGACCTAGGGAATGTAAATCACCAGTTTGACTACCTGGACAACGTAAACTACGTGGCGAAAGACCTGGAGGACGGAAATCAACAACCCGATGACAACGATAGCGAAAGCTATGAAGCGGACGACCTGAGTAATGTCAGTCATCAGATTGACTACCTGGACAACGTAAACTGCGTGGAGAAAGTCCTGGAAGACGGAAATCACAACCCGATGACAACGGGAGTGAAAACTACGAAGCGGATGACCTGAGTAACGTGAGTCATCAGTTTGACCATCTGGACAACGTAAACTACGTGGCGAAAGTCCTGGAGGACGGAAATCAACAACCCGATGGCAACGATAGTGAAAACTACGAGGCGGACGACCTGAGTAACGTAAGTCACAAGTTTGACCACCTGGGTAAGGTCAACCACGGGGCAAAAGTCCTGGAGTACGGAAATCACTAGCCTGACGACCTGGATAACGAGTACGCTACGAAGCAAAAGACCTGGGGAATGTAAGCCACCAGTTTGACCACCTGGACAACGTCAACTACGGGGCGAACGACGTAGGGTACGAGAATGACCGACCGGACAACGTAAATACCAAAAATTATGGAATAAGAAACCGAAATTTCAGGCAAAGTTTATACGACGCGGGCACTATCACTTTTACAGAATTGCTACGAGACTGAGCACGTCACTTTACGGCCGTCTTATTGGGTAGACTAAACCTTCCATAACTCAGGAACGACTGCTCCCTCGAAGTTTTTGATAAGGAACGTTATTTTTAGATTTCGACAAGGAATCTGCATGTGAAATCTTTTCCGCGACTTGGGAATCACGCTGTAGAAATACGACATAACACGAATATACAAACCTGTCACAGATTAGGCTGACTTACAATTTGTCGGTACGCCGGGATCGAGAATTATCCCTACTCTATTTACGCGTATAGTAGTCTTTGCAAGTGAACAAATCAGTGTGAATTTGGACATCATGTCGAACACCGAGGAGATTTCCAAGATAAACAGTAAGTCGAAACTATTTCTTAAATGATTGAGAAGAATTGTTTCATACACTTATAGAATTTGGAATACTTTCAGTTCAGTCGCAGATTAACTTTTTTTACACCTCAATAGTAGTAGGCGACCAGTACTTTTTTGTAGCTTTATTTCTTGAAAATCCTCAACTGAACATTAGTTAAGTAATCAATAGATTCAGAGATATGTTGAATTCCACGAAGAACGCTGTACTGATTCCTTCAATGTGGTGAAGTTGACATAAATTGCCTTATTTATGAAAAATATAACACTTTCAGATCACTCGAACCGGGTGAGAATTTCAATGCGCGGTGAGTCAAATATACAGTGTATGACAAACCATTCGGCGAACAAAATCCAATAACCTGTAATTCACAGCTCACTAAATTTGCTTCAAAATCTGTGATCACAACTATTATCAACATGAGAATGATTAACTATATTGCCGATATATTTAACTCATGAAAACAAAACTGTACCTAGAAGTGCTGGTTGAATTTATCATTCAATGAATTCAAATATTTTTCAATACACATTTCAGAACTAATGGGTAGTACGTCGGCGGAGAGCGGGAAAGAGATAGAGGATCGAGGAAAATAGGATGAAAAACGGAGGAAGGAAAAGGAAAGAGGTAGGCATCAAGAGTAGAAAGACGAAGAAAAGAGAACGGGAAGCAGCGCGAGGGGAGTGAAAGGTGGGAGGGTTGAACGTAAGTCATATCTGCAAACGCGTCCATGTATACCTATATGAGATTACATGTGAATTCAGTGACGGCAAAAATAAAAATGTAGATTTTTCACGAGATTTTCTTCGTACTCACTCAGCGATAATAAGTTGCGACAATTGAATTTTTTTTCCATTCATCACCCTTTGATCACACACCTATTTAAAAGCCTCAGTTTCACACGCCGGTGCGGAATCGCACCAGCCGACTGCAGCGCTTCATATCTCCGACTCCAACCAAACATTTTCATTCATTATCTGTATTATTCGAAGCTCAGAATATGCCCAATGAAATGGCGATGATGATCTAGAAAAAAATCTAAATACAAATTACAAACATTGTAAAAACTGTAATGGCAAAGGCACTAATTTTTTCCTCATAAATACCATTTTCTTCATCGAAGGAAATCAAAAAATCGAACCCGATATCCAACGGGAATATTCATAATTTGAGGGTATACACGTTTATTTATTTGATGTATATTCGATTCCTCGATCGCAAAAAAGTTCATTTATTAGCCGGGAGTTGCACGCGGGTAGAAATTCGCACCGAAAATGAATTCACGTCCGACTTCTTCGATAGCCAAAATATAATTGAATGATGGTCCCGGGCCATCTGCTGGAAAAACTGTTCTACTTTTTTTTTGTGGTGGGGGAAACACCGTACTTCCCGAAATCGAAAAGATACAGGCGAAATGAGAAACCCTTGGTGTGAATTCGCACCTATATGTAATCGCAAGGTCAATTCTCAATAATTCTGGCTATGTTGTTTTGTAAAATATTTATTCGAGTATTTGATTCTTTAAGGTGGTTCTCCACCTACAGTCCCACCAAACGTGGGTTCCAGAGCAGATTTTGAGTACTTCTCGATGGGGAAAAAATCTGAAAAAAATCAAGCATGTAGAAGATCTTCGGGAGATTGATTTTGCATAATAATAATTCAAAAAAGTTATTAACAAATTGATGGGAAAAAAACTGTTCAAGAAATTAGCCGATGACCCAACTTTTTTTTTAGGTGAGAATTATTTTTTAATTTTTCTCAATATGTATGAATTTTTTCAGAATTTTGGTAAATCTTTTAAAATCGCGTTTTGTCAAGTATGAAGAATATCGTTTGCCCGAGCGACTCTGGCCGGGCGGCGTCGAGGCTTGTCGCGCTGGACGGGGTCTCCGCTTAGTTAACAAATGCGATATCTCCGTTAATAATGGTCGTAGAAGGTTAATTTTTTTTTGTAACCCGGCTACTTTTTTCTCGACAATCTGAATATGTCGATAATCACCCGCGCGAGAGTGTTAAACACCCTGGTGCGATGAGACAATTGCTTTGGGGGATATGAAATAAATTCGAGATCATACCTGAAGGTGTAAAAAATGCTATCAAATTTGAATTTTGCATTGAAATTGAATACAACAATATTAAACTAATAAAAGGTAAAATCCCTTGTATCTCTGGTTCTAAGAGAGATATCGAGACTTTTTTTTTCAAATACGCGTCTCAGAAAGGCTCGCAAGATTCTCAAAAAACATTTGCAATAAATTGGAAATTGACAGAGTTAACTCCATTTGTTTATAAGCTAAAATCTTGTTTTCACGAAAAAGGCAATTAAAAAAGAGGAAAAAATTTTTTTCAAGATAGATTGTGAAACTTCGTATTGAAAACTACCACCACGATTTTTCCACCTCCTGTGAGACGGCCATGAGAGTAGCTATGGCGAAAGGCCGGATTTTCGGAGATCGTTTATTGTGGCCAAACTAGAAGACAAAGCTGGATAAACTTTGAACGTATCTTTGGAGGATAAATGGATCTATATTTCACATGGATTTGAAAACGGTTTGTCAATGAATCATTGAGCTGCTTGCAATAAACGAAACGATGAATTTCCGTCTTCTTCGGCGATTTACAGCTAAAATAACAATAATACGTGATTTCTTTGTGGGACTTATTTTGAAGAGGACAATATAGCGCACAACTTTTGTTCGGAACTTTTTTCGATAAACTCAATATCAAAATAGATACATTGAAAATCGAGATTTTTCAATTTTTAATAATTTTTAGGGCCCAAACCCGGACCTAACTTTTGACGCAAACTTGGGGCTATCTTCGAGTGCATCAAATCTATCTATACAAAAATTCCAAGCCCTATGTTATTCCGGAATAGGAGTCATGTGCATTCCAACTGGACTAAGAATCAAATTCAATTCTTTGCCCACCGCTTCCATTACATATTTTTGCAAAAACATATCATCTTTGGTAGGTGATTTTTTAAAAGTCTTAACAACTTTTCGCACTTTTTCAATAAGTTCGCTGTATCGAGGAATTACTTCAGGTTCAGCCGGTGCTGGTTCAATCACTAGTCCTAAGCCTTCATTGGTCTCCGTGTCTTCCTCATCATATTCGTCACTTTTGTCTATCTCTGTCTGTTCTACTTGTTTGGGAGCTTTTTTTTATACAGAACGTCTACCACAGCTAACTGGATTCCATGTGCAAAGCACAGTTGCTGATAGCAAGACAAGAGCCTGCCAACTTTCACCACAACGCTTGCGCCATCAGCAGTGATACCAATGATATCGGTTTCAAAGTTTGAGCCAAATTTCTTCAACCGTTCTGACACTAATTTAATGCAATGTTCGGCAGTGCAGGATACGTAAATTCTGATCAGGCCAAGATCAAAATGAGTCTCCTTATGGTGCACGTTGAGATTTATGTATCTGTGATTTTTTTGAGATGTCCACTCATCAAAGCTTAAAGAAAATCTTTGTCCCTTTTTTCTCAAATCTTTGAATTTTTGTATGAAATCAGCTTCGATATTATTCGCATAATTGTTAATTATCGACCTTATGGTGTTGGGAGAAGTCGGCAATTGGAATCCACTTTTTGCGAACAAACGTCTCAAATCGGAAGATGTACAAAAAGAACTCAGTGTAAAACCATCTTTGCACACCATCCTAGTAACCATGGCTGCCATCGAATTTTCTTTTACCATATAGGCATCAATACTCTTTTTAGCCTTTTTGTTCGGTATAATAACTACTTCCTGATCATCGTCATTTTTTGATGTGGTTGCTATTGCTGTGGGAACTACTGTATCTGTATCTGTATGAGTGGTAATCCGCTGTTTGCAGAAGTAGGATTAACGTAGTGTATCTTTTGGAGATGGCCTTTTAAGCCTGTCGTTGAACGGTTACCGATCAGCAAAGTTTTTGAGCATAATAAACATTTTGCACTTCGACCATCATCCAATTTTTTAAAATAGTGCCATAAGTTGCTTTTATCGTAATTCTTACCACTTTTTTCTTGCTGATTTGGCTTTGAACAAGACATTATTTTGTATGAATACAAATACAAATTACTCACAATTCTCACAACAAACAACACGGCGGAGCGAAGAAATTTATTTAGCGCAAAGACACTTCATCTAGCGAGAGCCGAAGCTTAACTATGGAAATGAGCGGCAGAGGTCAAAGGGCGGGCGGTGCGGTGTAGAAAGAAGGTGTAGTACGCGTGAGGTGCCGCAAGTGCAACAGAACGCAACGTTGCGACTTGCGCTAGTAGTAAATGACTATAAACCTCCGCTAGGCAGCCGCAGAGCGTCTCCAGCCGCCGCAAACCCGTTTTCCTTCAAAAATTTGACTTTTGCGCCATTATTTGGGAAGTTGATTACTTGCGGATCCGCAGCGCTATATCCAGCTGGATTGCTGGGTGAGGGATCCAGCAATTGAAATCTCTAGTTAAGAGCTCATATTTGGCTGAGATATTCTATTTGAGATGCTCTCCGAGAATGTTGATGTGCGTTTGAATTTGTTTTTTTTTGGCACACCCTAATATATTGTTGCACAAATACGATATGCAAAGATAAATGTAGGTTCTTGAGAGTAATAAGGTGAGTTGAATGCGAAATTAGGCAAATCAGTGAAAATTGTAATATATTCAAAGAAATGGCTACAGGTCTGTACTAGTTTAAAGCTAGAACTAGACTGATTTGTTTTACAATAATATGTGTTTACACAGCAACCGAGACTCTTATATTTTAAAAGATATCTTTTATCTTATAGCCTACTAGACATTAATCTGATATAATAAATAGGGTAAGGGTGATTTCTATCCAATGTAACAATATATATATTGTTAATTTAGGCTAACCGACATACGGTTTTTCTAGGGAGTCTCAATAAAACCCAGGGATTTCTCTCATATAAACGGATTTTCTTTATTATACTTGCACGTACTTATTACATCGTAGATCCTTTTGTACTACATAACTATAGGGTGCGCGCGCAGCTTACATGTACTATATTGGCATGCATTGCCGTCGCGTTATGTATATGTATCGTGTATACATGTGTGTGTATTCTCTAACATGCCCCCTCAATGCATGCTCGCGATGACTGGGCATTTTCGTTTTGTTTGTATATTGTCATACCCATACTTTTCACACATACATTATGCTTTACCTTATTGAGCGGTTTGGTCATTACATCTGCAACCATTTTTTCAGTAGGTAAGTACACTAGTTCAAAAAGATTACTTCTTATTGCATCCCTTATAAAGTGATAACGTAAATCTATATGTTTTGATCGTGCATGGAAAACACTATTGTTCGCTAGTAGCTTTGCGCTTTGGTTATCGTTATACAATGTTATTTTTGTAGGTATGCTTAATTCTAATAGCAGGTTCCTCAAGAATATGATTTCTTTGGTTGATTCGGACATTGCCATGTATTCGGCTTCTGCCGATGACAACGCTACAGTATTTTGTTTCTGTGTTTTCCACACAACCGGTGAATCACTTAACATGAATATGTAACCTGTGAAAGATTTCCTATCAATATTGTTCGATCCCCAGTCGGCATCTACAAATCCCTTGATACTCAATTCGTTTTTCTTATACCTTAAACCTAAATCTGCAGTGTTTTTTAGATATCTGATGACTCTTTTTGCTGCATTCCAGTGTTCTTTTGAGAAACATGAGTTAAATTGCGATAAGAATACCGCTGTATGCATTATGTCAGGTCGCGTTGCTACTGCTAAGTACATGAGTGTACCTCTCAACTCTCTACCCACACGGAAGAAGTGCATCTAATAGATGTCCATTAGATATACGCAATATCCACTGGGATATCCCTGATAAAGTTCGGGATATACAGTGGACATCCACTGGATAGAGAAATGTCCGCAATATTCGATCCACTGGATATCCATATTATATTTCTGTGAATATCTGTAGAATAACCTGGAGCTATCTCATAGATATTTATACAGAGCGATTTGTGAAAAATAACGCGCCTAAAAGGGAGGCAAACGGGGAACGCATGAATTCAGCAGATCACAGAATCGCTCTTATATAGGAAATACATACCGGGAGTTTTCGTGGATGCGGGTCAGTCGGACGGGAAAAATGTCACTCTACGCTCTAGACCCTCTACTACCGTAGACCGTAAAGAGTCAAGAGCGTGGGTTGGAATTTTTCCCGGACTGACCCGCATCCACGAAAACTCCCAGTATGTATAATGTATATGGTATATAATATACATAAAAGATATTTATTGTAGTTAATAGGCTACTTACAATAATGACACACTTCAATTGAGATCTTTTTTATTAGAGCACATTCTCAATTATGATTTTAAAGATGCACATAATTAATGAATAGCTCAAGTTAGTGATTAGAGTGGTTAGATTTTGTATAGTTATCACACATAGTGAAATAATCAGACTAGAAATTTTATACAGTATTATCTCAAGTATATACGCTATTCTGTACACATGTAGAACAAAAATACCAAAATCTTAAATCATACTTATTGCACTTGTCATTCCGAGTATTGCCTTATAATGTTAAATATAAGTATAAAAAAAAAAAACAATTTTCATCGTTGGTAATGTAATTGAAATAAAAACTCATGATAGAATATATGAAGTCACAGAAGAGGAACTGTATAGCTTTATTCATACATGAATAGAACTTACTTATTTCAATATTATTTTCATAAACAATATAAAAATTTGTCACCGATCTCTGATTATAGAACCAAACAATATTGTATACCGCACATGTATATTATATTCTATACATCTATGTATACAGGGTGGTCGGTTTTAATCGCCCCAGGCGATAAAAATTTGATTATATGGACATTACGTGGACATTCAGGATTTGACGATAAATATCCATTCAGGAGTATCCAGTGGATATACCGTGTAAAGGTTTTGTCGATATTGATTTCGCAATATCCTATGGGTATTAATGGGATATCTACAATTAATATGGACGTTAGATGGACATAGAGTTATTCGCGGGATATCCAGGCAATATCATCTTCCGTGTGGGTATACGGTAGTTCGACCTTTCCTTCTGCCTTTTTCAAGTCGTACAACACGCTAGGGGTCAGCAGGAGTTTCGAATGTGAAGGAATCCATTCCTGTGACCACGTGGAGTCGAACCACGCGTCGAAGGAATCGAACCTTCTATGAGTTTAGTTGCGTTTCGTCCTGGTGTGCTCGGCGGACTCGTCAGTAGGGCTAAGCCGAACACACCGTACCCTAGACGCGCATGTTGTCCAGTGGACATTAGAAGTTACTAGATGCTCGTATATATACGGAGGCGTTGTCCAGTATAGCGCTAGTGAGATAGTAATTCTGCTTATGCGCCGCGTAGTGGGTACGCACGAAGATGTTATGACGCCACATCACTCCCCTCCTAGTGACAACGATATGCTGTCTAGGAGTATCGAACGAGATAGTCGAAAGTCGAATAGCATTCTTCATAGGTTGTCCCAGAGAGAATATTATTGTCCTTTTGACATCTGTTGAGATGCGAGAGGTGGAAGGTCAGAAACTCAGAATGTACGTGAGAGCAAGACTCGAGGCATATACGTTTATATTATGTATATGAACGTTTGTTTAGCCGAGACCGTGTTGTGAAGCATCACGTCGGGGTCACCAATTGAAGGAATCCATTCCTGTGACCACGTGGAGTCGAACCACGCGTCGAAGGAATCGAACCTTCTATGAGTTTAGTTGCGTTTCGTCCTGGTGTGCTCGGCGGACTCGTCAGTAGGGCTAAGCCGAACACACCGTACCCTAGACGCGCATGTTGTCCAGTGGACATTAGAAGTTACTAGATGCTCGTATATATACGGAGGCGTTGTCCAGTATAGCGCTAGTGAGATAGTAATTCTGCTTATGCGCCGCGTAGTGGGTACGCACGAAGATGTTATGACGCCACAAATGTTTTTGATTCTATGAGATTGAACCTTTCTATAGCTTTGTTGATTTGTTTTCTTTGAAGTAGGTAAATTTCGTTATTTGATTTTATTATTTCGATTCCTACGCAGTATTTGGCTTTACCTAAGTCTTTTATCGCGAATTTTTCTTTCAGTTTACCTTTGATTTCGTCTAGCTTTGTTACATTATTATAAGAAATGAGGAAATCATCTACATAAACAATGACGATCATCATGTGATCTTTGCTTTTATTGTAGTATAAGCACGGTTCGGTTTTTGATGCTTGCATATTTAGTTCCCTAAGTACACTATCTATTTTTATGTTCCAGACCCTGCCGGCTTGCTTTAGCCCGTACAAAGCCCTTTTTAACAAACATCCCCCTTTACCTTCCTTTATCTTCCCTAGCATTTCTAACGCTTTACGTTTTACATTCTTATCTTTTTCGTTCGTAGCTACGTTATTTAGAAATTGATGAAATAGATCTGGGAGTTTCATGTAAACCTTTTCGTCTAATATACCATTGAGATAAGCACCTGTTACATCCATTTGATTAATTTCTAGGTTAAACTGAGTTGCAAGAGCCATTAGACTGCGTAATGATTTTAATCTTACTACCGGAGCAAACGTATCATAGTAGTCAACTCCATAAATCTGTGCGAACCCTTTGGCTACTAATCTGGCTTTTCTTGCTTTTATGGCTCCGGTCGCATCTGTCTTATTTGTCAACACTAATCTTGAGTCAATGATGTTTCCCTCTGGTTCTTCGATCATTTCCCAAGTATCGTTTTGTATTATCTGCTTGAACTCCTCATATATTGCCTCATTCCATTCTAATTTTTGTTCCTCGCTTAGGAAAGCATAGTTAGCCTCTGCGTCGATGAAGATCTCATCTTCTAAGTCTTCTGGATTTCCATCGGTGTCTTCGGTGTCTTCAGTGCTATCAATCGCACCTTGACTTGATATGCTTGCCTTTGTGGTGCTGCTTGTGGATCTGAATATTTTTCGTGGTCTCCCTGGCTTGCCTGTCTTCAGCAGCGCTGGTCTTCCTGGTAATCGTTTTTCCACTTGTTCTTGGTTGTTGTCTATATGTTCCTGTTGAGTATTATTTATCAATTCAATTTCAATCTCTTGGAATATATCTGTTTCATTATTTTGTATAACATTTTGACTGTCCCTATGAATCTTTTCTCCTGTAAATTTGACGTCTCTCGATACGATTATTCTTCTCAAAGTTGGTACCCAAATTCGATAGGCCTTTGATTCCTCTGAGTACCCTACTAGGTTTCCTTCAGTTGCTCGATCTGATAATTTATTCTTCTGTTTTTTGTCTAATACAAACACCGTAGAGCCAAACGTTCTCATATACCTTAGGCTGGTTGTTTTTCCATGCCACAAGTTATAAGGGATTTCACCATCGAGTGCCGCTGTTGGACACCTATTTTGTATATAATTCGCTGTCATAATTGCTTCTCCCCAAAACGATAATGTCATACCTGATTGTATCAGCATGCATCTCGTTGCTTCTATGAGTGTTCGGTTCTTTCTCTCGGCTAGGCCGTTCTGTTGTGGTGTGTAGGGGGCGGTGAGCCTTCTTGATATACCGCTTTCCCTCAGGTAACTGTCGAATTTCTCATTGCAGTACTCTTTCCCGTTGTCACTCTGTAGTTGCTTTATCTTCTTTCCAGTGAGGTTCTCCACGCGGTTTTTGTATTCCATGAATTTTTCAAATACCTCGTCCTTGCTTTTTATCAAGTAAACACTACACCACCTGGAAAAATTTTCAATAAATGTTACAAAGTATTTCCCCCCCCCCCCCCCCCCCCCCCCCCCCCCATAGTTTGCACGTTAAACGGTTCACACACATCTGTGTGTACTCTATATAATATCTCTTCACATCGTTCACTTGAATGGTTAAATGGCTTCGCTGCTTGCTTACCCATGGCACACACTTCACACCCTGTAATGTTCTCGTTTGCCTTGAATTTTATATTGCTTGTTCTTTCCATGACTTGTCTCAAACTTTTTTCATTTAAATGGGCCATCCTGTTGTGCCACAACATTATTGAGTTGTTCTCGTTTTTATCTACATATTGTACGGTTTCATTCTCTGATTTTCTTAGGTGATATAAGTTCCCGATTCTGTCTGCCACCATCTTTACTTCATTTTCGTCATTTTTTATCAACGCTATATTCTTCTTAAAAATTACTGTATTACCCTTATCTACTATCTTTGATACGGACATGAGGTTTGTCCTCAAGTCTGGCACATTTAGCGCGTTCTCGAGTTTTATGCATCTATTTTTTGTGTCGTCTGTAGTAACGCTTAGCTTTACTGTACCTCTTCCTTTGACCTCTGTTGATCCGTTACTTGCCAGGTTTAGCGCTTCATCTATCGCAGACATTTCCGAGAAGACATCTCTGTTATTGGATAGGTGTGCTGTGCATCCACTATCCAAGATCCACTTATCATCTCTTGAGCTTCTATCGGTGTCTCCTATGAAAGCAAAGTATGCCTCTTCATCTTCGGTCACTGCATTTGCTCGTTGGTTCTTCCCAAACGGAACCCTTGTTCTGCATTTCGCTGCTATGTGTCCTCTTCTTTGGCACCTGTAACATTTTACATCTGAAAATCTATTGGTTTTATTGTATTGCCATTGCGGATTTGGGTTTTCGCCTTTTTTCTCATAGTCTTCTTTCGGTTTCCTTTCAAACTGCCTTTTAGGCGTTGCCGCTATCATAGCGCTCGTGGATTCTTCATTTTTATTCTTCTGTAATCTTGCATCATTTTCTTCTAAGATTTTTATCTTCAAGGTTTCTGCATCCGGTAACTCGTCTCTTGATTCGATGGCACATCTAAAGTTTTCAAACGAGGCTGGCAAACTATATAGTAGCATAATGGATAACAAATCTTTGTTAATATCAATATTCATGTTTTCTAGTTTGTCTACAATATCAAAGAATTTGTTTATATGCTCTCTTACGTCACTGCCCTCAACCATTCTCTGCAATGTTAGTTGTTTAAGTAAGGTTGCTTTTCTAGCGGGGCCTTTTGACGCATGTATATTTTCTAGTTTCTTCCATACCTGCTGTGATGTTTCACATCCTTTTAATTGTGTCAATTCACTTGGGCTTATGCACAAGATGATATCTGCTTTTGCTTTCTTGTCTTCTTTTATCCACTTGGCTAGTGCTACGGCGTTGGCTGACGTGTCTTACGGCTGAGGCGCATCATTATTCACATATTGCCACAAATCATTTTTAATTAGCACTGCTTCAATTTGCATTTTCCACGTGTCATAGTTCTCTTTGTTTAACGCTTCAATTCTATGTGTTAAGCTACTCATTTTTCGATTTTCGGATTTTTGCTCTAACCTCAAAAACACGTGTTCACTCGCTCTCTCACAATACTCGAAAATGTTTTTAGCACTTCGTTATTCTCGCGACCTGGGCCCATAACCTGTTAATTCAGGCTAACCGACATACGGTTTTTCTAGGGAGTCTCAATAAAACCCAGGGATTTCTCTCATATAAACGGATTTTCTTTATTATACTTGCACGTACTTATTACATCGTAGATCCTTTTGTACTACATAACTATAGGGTGCGCGCGCAGCTTACATGTACTATATTGGCATGCATTGCCGTCGCGTTATGTATATGTATCGTGTATACATGTGTGTGTATTCTCTAACATATATATATATATATATATATATATTTCTATATATATATTAGACTGTCTAATCTAATCTGTCTAGTCTAATATATATATATATCTATATTATGAAGATATATATATATATATATATATATATATATATATATATCTCTATATTATAAAGATATATCGCCGCCGCCGCCGCCGCCGCCGCCGCCGCCGCCGTGTCAGACTTTCCATGGCCTCCTCGACCCCGCTCGCTACCCCCCTTTCCATGGCCTCCTCGACCCCACTCGCTACCCCCCTTCCATGGCCTCCCTTCGCTACCCCCCCCCCCCCTCTCCTCAGCCTGGGCCTTCCTGACCCCCCTTTCCATGGCCTCCTCGACTCCGCTCGCCCCCCCCCTTTCCATGGCCTCCTCGGCTCCGCTCGCTACCCCCCTTTCCATGGCCTCCTCGACCCCGCTCGCTATCCCCCTTTCCATGGCCTCCTTCGCTACCCCCCCCCCCCCCCTCTTCGGCCTAGGCCTTCCTGACCCCCCTTTCCATGGCCTGCTCGACTCCGCTCGCTACCCCCCTTTCCATGGCCACCCTTCGCTACCCCCCCCCCCCCCCCCCCCCCTCCTCGATCTCTCCTCAGCCTAGGCCTTCCTGACCCCACTCGGCTCTTTTTGCCCCCCCCCTGCCTCTGTTGCCATAGAAATTAGCACGGTTTCCCACAGATGCACTCTCTTGAAAGGAATCAGTGGAATTTCACTGACTTACCAGTGGATCTCACTAATTGCCCAGTGAAGTCTCACTAATTTAACCAGTAAACATAGAAGTGGGGATAATTCACTGTTCAACCAGTGAATTCCACTGATTGTACCAATACATGTGAAGTATGGCCGCGATCACTGTCAGAACTACTCAGAACATAACCAATGTAATTATACCAATATAATATAATATATTGTAATTGTGCCAATATAATATAATATATTGGGTAATCTTGGGGATTCTGAGAACATTTTTTGATATACGTAGGACATGAAAAGAATAAGAATTAGGAATTCGAGATCGGGCCTTGATATTAAGGGAACAAACCTATTCCAATGGCAGAAACGGGAGACAAACCTATTTGTAAATTGACGGTTTGCGGAAAACAATAGGTAGAGAAACAACGCAAGCCAACTGTTCAGCGAAACTTGAGATCCCTTGGAGTTTTGACAGATTTGAAGAAATATCGAAAAATACATCCGATTATCTGATCCTGAATCTTGAATCCCGAAGAGATTTTGTGGATCGGATCGGATATCCCGTCAAATAGCCAAGGTGAGAGTAGAATAGACATATTGTTCACTGCGGTTGATTTATTTTTCCGTTGCGTATTTACTTTATGAAGCGTAGGTATTTAACTGCGGATATTAATTAAGGAGATAGTTAATTGAAAACTTAGTTAAGGAGATAGTTAATCGAAATGAATGATCACCGGGCTATCGCAGTACGTATAGTGGGAGACGGTAATTGTTTATTTCGGTGTTTTTCGTATTTTTTATATAATGATCAAGAAAAACATCAAACGATAAGGTTGCAAATTGTTTCTAATGTAGTACACAATTGGGCGTTATATGAATCATTTATTGTGGGCGATGAATCGTACAATTCAGAAATTTTAGATAAATATGCATACCAATCGCATATGTCTAAAACAGGAGTTTACGGGGGGGAAGTAGAAATAGAGTCGTTCGTCAAGATTTATAATATACACGTATCGGTATATATAAATCATTTTAAGGATCCAAGAAAATATGGGGATGAAATGAATGTAAATAAGTTGATTCTATTATTATCTGGCTGTTTAGACAGAGGTCATTATGACATTATCAATTCACAGAATTCAAGTTTAACAGGTAGAGATAGAATTAATAGACTACACTACTATCATAACCATGAGCGAATTAATGAAAAACGACGGGTAGAAAATCTTTCCGAGAATAAATTGAATGAAAAAAGGTTAAGGGATACTATTCGAAATATGGGAGGAGAGCGAATAGAGAAAAAGCGAAATAAAGATTTAGTTGAGGGAATGAATGAAAAGCGTTTGGATAAAAAACGAAATAAAGATTTAGTTTGGGGAATGAATGAAAAGCGTTTGGGTAAAAAACGAAATAAAGATTTAGTTGAGGAAATGAATGAAAAGCGTTTGGATAAAAAACGAAATAAAGATTTAGTTGGGGGAATGAATGAAAAGCGTTTGGGTAAAAAACGAAATAAAGATTTAGTTGAGGAAATGAATGAAAAGCGTTTGGATAAAAAACGAAATAAAGATTTAGTTGGGGGAATGAATGAAAAGCGTTTGGGTAAAAAACGAAATAAAGATTTAGTTGAGGAAATGAATGAAAAGCGTTTGGATAAGAAAAGAAATAAAGATTTAGTTGAGGGAATGAATGAAAAGCGTTTGGATAAAAAACGAAATAAAAATTTAGTTGAAACAATGAGTGAAAAGCGTTTGGATAGGAAACGAAAGAAAGATTTAATTGAGACAATGGATGAAAAGCGTTTGGTTCAAAAGCGGAAGAAAGATTTAGTTAAGACAATGAATGAAAAGCGTTTGGATCAAAAAAGGAAGAAAGATTTAGTTAAGACAATGAATGAAAAGCGTTTGAATCAAAAACGGAAGAAAGATTTAGTTGAAGCGATGAACGAAAAGCGTATAGAAAAGAAAAGAAACAAAGATAAAGTGATGAATATGGCGGAAAATAGATTAAATAAAAAGAGAATAACCCAGCAAGCTGCAAAATTAAATAATCAAATAGAAGCATTGCCTCGGGAAAATTGGTATCTTGATTTTGGGGATTTAAATTATACGTGCCCACATTGTTCAGCACTATTTTGGTCAGTGGAATTTTCAAAAAAAAGTTGCTGTCATTATGGGAAAATAAAACTTCCTCCGATGAGTGATTACGACGAAATATTACAAAATTTAGTGTTATACGACAAAAAATTTAGGGATCTAATTAGATATTATAATAATCGTTTTTCCTTCGCAAGTTTCAGTGCAAATGTGCTGAGCGAATCAAAGAAAGGTGTTTATAATTTGAAAATACAAGGTCAGGTGTGTCACACAATTCCTAACAGTATCATTTCGGCAAATAATGAAAATCCAAATTTTGGACAGATTTATATATATGATGATTACGAAGCAACACAAAGACGCCTAAAGGAAGATAATAATTTAGTACAAAGTCACATTGAATATATACAAAATTTGTTAAATAATCATAACCCGTATGCCAAAAAATATAAATATTTGTATCAACTCAGTCAAGACGAATCATTACCGGAATATTATTTATATTTTGTCCGTGATATAAATTTGGATAAAAATAGGTACAATACTCCCACAACTGCGGAATGTGCTGCCTTAATAATATCCAAAGATGGTCAGATACCATCATCGTTTGATATGTGTGTTTATCCAAAAGATCTTCCACCTGGTGTAAATAGTTATACATCTTTGAACAAATTATCATTTCATATCGACCCTATGGTTTTTCCTTTGATGTTCCCATGTGGTGATTTAGGTTGGAGTTCAATATTCACACAAAATCCCGATGTTCAAAAACGATTGACAGCGCTTCAATATTACTCATATCGTTTAGCGTACAGACCGAAAAGTAAATTTAATCCTATTCTGTATTGTGGAAGGCTAACACAACAGTATATAGTTCAAGCTTATATAATAATCGAAAATAATAGATTGAATTATATCAGGTACAATCAAAAACAATTACGGATAGAGTGTTATCAGGGATTAGTGGATCACGTTGCCGGAAGTGCTATGAATAGATCAGGTAATTTCGAGAACAAGGAAAGGTTAGGAAATATGTTTGTATTACCATCTTCATATATAGGTAGTCCGCGACATATGTATCAATTATATCAAGATGCAGTTGCTATTTGTAGGGATATCGGTAGACCTGATTTGTTCATAACTGTTACTTGCAATCCGAATTGGCCAGAAATTAAAAGGATATTGAATGATTTTCCACCTGGAACAACTTGCAACGATATTCCAACGCTAATCGTAAGGCTATTCTATTCTAAACTTAAATCTATCATGTCTGATATTATTAGTGGAAAAATGTTTGGAAAGATATTAGCATTTGTTTATACCATTGAATTTCAAAAACGCGGTTTACCCCATTCTCATATTTTATGTGTTTTGGACTATACTAACAAATTGTCGAATCCGGAAGCAGTAGATAAATTTATCAGTGCTGAAATTCCTTCGAATGATATCCATTTACAAAATTTAGTAATCAAACATATGTTGCATGGTCCACATACATCTTATTCGGTATGTTATGATTCCAACAAAAACATTTGTACCAAAAATTTTCCAAAAGCATTTTGTGAGCATACTGCGTTTAAAGATAATGGTTTTCCAATTTATAAACGTACCGATAATCGCGATAAAGGATATGTGTACAATAAGAAAATTAACGGTGAATTTATTAACGTAGACAATTCGATGGTAGTACCTTATAATCCTGAATTATTGAGAAAATATGAGTGTCATATAAATGTAGAATATTGTGCTTCGGTTATGAGCATAAAATACATTTATCAATACCTACATAAAGGACATGATAGGGCATACGTCAAATTAAAGAAATGTCAACAGACAGAGGTCGACAAAGATAACGAAACTTATGACGAAATATCTGAATATATCGATAGTCGGTATTTAAGTCCAATGGAATCTGCTTGGCGAATAGAAGAATTACCCCTCTCTGCTAGATCTCATACCATTATTCGTTTAGCGGTTCATACCGAAAACCAACAGAGAATAATTTTTGAGGAGGATAACGTAGAAGTTGCATTGAAAAATCATGAAACCACCTTAACAGCTTGGTTTAAATTAAATCAACGAGACCAAATTGCAAAAAATATACTATACATTAACATACCGAAAAATTATCTATTTGATCTTTCCAAAAAGAAATGGATAAAACGTAAACAATTTTCAAAAGTGGTAGGACGTATCAACAGCGTCAGCCCTAAAGATTCGGAACGTTTTCATTTAAAATTAATTTTAAATAGAAAAAAAGGAGCCATATCTTTTAACGATTTAAAAGAACACGAAAATAATATTTATCTGTCTTATAAAGAGACGGCAATCGCGATGGGATTAGTTGAAAGCGATGAACATATTTTTGAAATTTTTGAAGAAGTGTGCAATATTGGAATGCCTAAACAGTTACGTAAATTCTTCGCGTGGTTTCTTATTTCAGACAATGTGTCATTTGCCAAAGAAATTTGGAATAAGTATAAAAAATATTTTAGCGAAGATTTCAAGGACAATAACGAAGGCAGAGCTTTGAAAGAAATAAATGATATTTTAAATTCAGAAAATATGACATGCTCGGATTTTCAACTTCCAGAACCTATAATAGATAGTGAAAATTTCGAAGAAAAAAAAATATTAATGATGAATAATGAAAAATTATTTGAACAAATGATCACGAAATGTAATGAAGATCAAAAATATATATTTGATTATGTAACGAATGCTAATAAAAATCGTCTGATATTTATTGATGGTCCCGGAGGTACCGGCAAGACGTTTTTATACAAAACGTTGATTCATTATTATATCAGTCAAGGCAAAAAAGTTGTATCTATGGCGTGGACTGGGATAGCTTCTGTATTATTACCAGGTGGCATGACAAGTCATCGAACATTTAGACTACCTTTAGACTTATCAAACATCGAAACTTCGTTTTTAAAGTTAGATTCTGATAAAAAAAAATTGAGGGAATGTGATATCATTATATGGGATGAAGCGTCAATGATCCCCAAAAAAGCATTGGAAATTATTGATAAAACATTAAAAGATTGCTGCAATATTTATAATCTTCCATTCGCAGGTAAATTAATCATTCTAGGTGGCGATTTTCGTCAAATTTTACCGGTCATAAAAAATGGCTCGCGATTAAATATCATTCAAGAGACAATTAAATATTCAAACTTATGGAAAGATTTCAAAATTTTAACATTAAAAAACAATATGAGAAATAACAACATACACTTTTCCTCATTCTTATTAAACATTGGAGAAGGAATGATAGACTCATTTAAGATCCCCGAAGAATGGAAAACTGATGACATTTGCGAAAAAATTTACGGTACCGTTAATGACAATATGGAAGATTTATCTAATCATACGATTTTAGCAAGTCATAATCAAGACATTTACAAATTAAATGATAAGATATTAAAAAAGATTAAAACCTTTGAGAAAACTTATTTCAGTATTGATAGAGCAAAATATAAAGGAGTGGACCAGACTGAAACTGATGCGAATTTAAATTATCCCGTCGAATATTTGAATTCTTTAAAATTTCCCGGCTTACCAGTACATAAATTATTGTTGAAAACCGGTGCTATAGTAATGCTCATCCGAAATTTAAGTATCAATGATGGTTTATGCAATGGAACAAGACTGAAAATACTTAGACTGTTTAAATTTAATATTGAAGCAAAAATTATTACAGGAGATAATGTTGGAAATATTGTGTTCATTCCGAGAATTGTGCTGGATACAGGGGAGCATTCGAGCTTACCATTTGTATTATATCGTAGGCAATTCCCTATAGTATTGGCATTTGCGATTACAATCAATAAATCTCAAGGTCAGAGTTTCGATAAAGTGGGATTATATTTTGGTAGAGATTTATTTAGTCACGGTCAATTATATGTAGCTCTTTCTAGATGTCGGAATTCAAATCAGATATACATAGAGAACACTTCAAAAAATTCAGAAGAAATTAAAAATGTTGTCTGGAAAGAAATTTTGAAGTAACCATATTTACAGGATTAGCTATAATTTAACAACAACCATGAACATAAAGGGGAACCCACAAAGAAAAACAAAAGAAAAACACGCGTCGACGTACCGTAGTTTACAGTAAAACTAAATATCAACCTATCAATCGATGTTACATGTTATGATCGAGAGACTCGACGGAGTCTCGCGCAATGTAGTAGACCTACATTACGTTAATTATTTTTCTTTCATAGAAAAGTATAACGAAACACTGCTGCTTTGCGCAATGATATATAGCTGCAGTGCGCTATGACAAATGGATGCTTTGCGCCATAACATATGGATGCTTTGCGCCATAATATCTAAAGTAGACTAACATATAAAGAGACTACGAAAACTATAGAGCGGATAGTGAACGAATTTTTTTCCATTTGTCAAGGCGTTAAAACTGAAAAGCTCTCCATATAAACCAAAAGGATCCTGGAGCAAATCGTTAGAGGAAGCAATACTATCGATAATAATAATTATTCTGCGATATTTAAATTACTAATATACCTACTTCGGAATCTTATTATAATTATAAATGATTTAATTTTTTTCATTTATCAATTGTACTTACATATCTATTAGAGTATACCGTGAAATTAAAACGAACCCGAACAATAACTGCACTATAGTTCGACCTACACTCGCTCGCATTGTGTACGTAAGCTTCTACTCACTACAGTCGAGCTAAAGTGCGGTCATCGTTCGGTTTCCTTTTGGCTTCACGGTATAGTGGATTAGGCTTTTTGAGGAAACCACTTTAAAAAAAACGCGCCGAGTTATCTACTGCAAAGTGGTGTGGAAACGATAACTGTTGCAATAATTCTTATTATCGTTATATATATATATATACATTGTTATTTACAGATTTTTCCCTACCAACTGTCCTACCTACCCTTCGGGATAACGTAATCCAAAGATAAGCTCTTAACCTTCGGCATAGAAGTATGAAATAGTTACCGAGCATTTGGAAAACCGAATCATACAACCTAAGGAGGATACCACTAGATAAAAAAAAACGTGCCAACAGCACGGAAAACTTCGAATTCAAACTAGATTTGTTTTCTACATTTTTAATATGACTTCCTACTTTTTGTCTCAATTAGATTTCCTTTCCAGCATTCCTGTGAAAAATTTCAATCAAGTAATCAGACCCTTTTGAACAATTCATCACCATGTAATTCAAAGATTGGCAAGACGATGAAGATTCCTTCCACATAACGGATCGATGATACATTAATATAGATCATTGTACATCATTTACAAAATCCATTATATATTCGTGTTATTCGTATTAATTTTTCACATAACCTTGGGATGTACCCTACTATATCAAATAAATAATTCTATAATTCTATCTCACGCTGAAAATTGAATGTCAATAATTTGGTAACACAGGTCAAAGACCTGTCTATATATACAGAGGATTTTTTTCATTCGAACCTCTAAGTAGTAAAGTAGAGTAGACTTCGAAATGTTGGGTAACTATTCCATAAGTACTTCCCCACAAGTTAAGGGCCTGACTTTAGATGACGTATTTACGATTAAGGTAGCAATAAATAGGGAAAAATCAAAAAATACTAATATAATAAAAATTGTTACAACTGTTATTTAGATCGTTTAGATTTTTTTGGAGATTTGGACTTATTTAATAAATGAATTTACGTAAGCAAATTTAAAAAAAAATTAGTATTTGAGATTTATTGGTATGTATTGAATTTGAATAATTTAGATGATCGAAGCATTGAGGCAAAGTAAATAATATATATATGCGAATATACGATTCCCGACCGAACGACAAAAAAATATAACGTAATATGAATTCACCAAAAGTTAAATAAATTATTATATAAATACTAATATAATAAAAATTGTTGCAACTGTTATTTAAATCGTTTAGATTTTTTTGGAGATTTGGACTTTTTTAATAAATGAATTTACGTAAGCAAATTTAAAAAAAAATTAGTATTTGAGATTTATTGGTATGTATTGAATTTGAATAATTTAGATGATCGAAGCATTGAGGCAAAGTATATAATATATATATGCAAATATACGATTCCCAGCCGAACGACAAAAAAATATAACGTAATATGAATTCACCAAAAGTTAAATAAATTATTATGATAGATGCATTTCGCGACATGACAGTAACAGAAAGGGTAAAATTGCGAATCAGTGAATAAATGAATATTATGCGATTATATATATTATAACCAAATGATTGAATTTTTATTTTTTTTATTTTTTTTGTATTTAAACATAAAACATAAAACATAGAACATAATTAAACATAGAACAAAATAGAACATAGAACAGTCGCTTTAGGCGAACCGTTCGTTCGGCCCCCCGCGGCCACGGCCGCGACCGCGGCCCCGACCGAACCCCCGGGACGGGTTCGCCACCGA
Organism: Tenthredo mesomela; assembly: GCA_943736025.1. NCBI lineage: Eukaryota > Metazoa > Arthropoda > Insecta > Hymenoptera > Tenthredinidae > Tenthredo > Tenthredo mesomela. The sequence goes on from OX031019.1 coordinate 18,905,705, forward strand.
GTATAGGAGGGCCACTACGTTCGCCTGCCTGTAGTAGGCCCTCCTTCTTGCAGCGTACTGCCCCGCGCGCTGATGCCTGCGTGGTCCTGGTGTTGGAAAAAAAGATTATGAATCGATCAGATACTAATTGAAACTACTTTAATATCGCAAATGTCAATATGCTACGTTTGTATCCTTACTATTCGGTTCCACACCCGCGGCCTGGACTCCAGGTTGCTGTTGATGTTGCTGTTGCGGTTGCGGTTGTTGTTGCTGTTGCGGTTGTTGTTGCTGTTGCTGTTGTTGTTGCTGTTGGTGTTGGTGTTGGTGTTGCTGTTGCTGTTGCTGTTGTTGTTCTTCTTCTTCAAATGAAAATATAGAAACGAATTTATATTACTATTTATAAATATATGTGAATTCGTGAAGAAAAATTGTTGAGGATCATACAACATACCATTTTCGATCAGGTCCTCCATTTCTTTTACGTGGTTGTGAATCTACCAGAAAATGACTAATTCAGTAAATGAATTTCAGACATATTGATGTTAAATGTAATTGATAATTATCTATACTTACGAAATCTGGCGAGGACCTTCGACGGCTCAATCGATCAATTGAATAAAACAAATATTGTTTATTTCTTACGTGGTTACGCGAAACAAAAAGTGAGCGCGAAAATTAATGCTCGAAAAACTGACACACTAATATCGATGATCAGCCGATACATAACTGTCGTGCGAATATGTCAGGGTACCGACAGATGGCGGCGTGCATATCATCAGTATTGCAAAACACCTATACATAGATACATCGAATTCATTGAATTATTCTCACGGTTGTTACTGCGAAACACTTACGAGTTCTTCTGCATTTGACTTTTGCATCTCAACTATCTTAAACTCACGTAAACATCTTTCGAATTAATAAATTTCTGATTTCACCATAAAAATACCATTCCAGTCGAAGAATACATGTCTTACAGATTAACATTTTATTAACTTTAACACTGATGTCACTGTACATCATTTAATGAATATAGATTTTCAAAACTTATGTCTGTATTCGTATCAAATATATCTCTGTATTCGTATCTTTTTCACACCATCTTGAAGTGAATGATACTTCCATCGACGAAAATCGAGGGTCTGTCTTTAGATGACGTAATCACTAAGGGTAGGGTAGCGGTAAGTAGGGAAAGGTCTGAAAATCATAAGATACATGTAAATGAGGATAATAACCATTACTGCGACAGTTATCGTTTCCACACCACTTTGCAGTAGATAACTCGGCGCGTTTTTTTTAAAGTGGTTTCCTCAAAAAGCCTAATCCACTATATATTTCTAATACATATATAACAATACACAATTACCGTAGTGAAAAAAAAAAAAAAAAAAAAAAAGAAAGCCTAATCCACTATATATTTTTAACACATAATTACGCATATGTACAAAAGATTAAGATTAAAAGATTATTAAAACATAAAATCACTATCAATAACAAGGAGATTCAATGTTGTTATATTGCTAACATTCTAGAAACACGTAATAATTTCGCAAGAGGCATAGGGGGGTCATCCAGGATTTTGATGTTTTCGAAGGTCTGCACGTGTAGGAAGAAATGGTGGTCTGAAGAGACATGTTAAAAGCACAAGGAGGACATTTAATCAATAGCAATGATACAGTCTTCTTTCATTCTTTCATTTTTCTGTATAAATATTTTGTATTTCATCATTAAATCAAAAACTTTGGTCAAAATTTATTTACCGTTTTTTTGAACATCGCCTACAATTTCTATTCGTTGGCCAGCAGAAATTGGACTTATTTTAGTAACATTAGATAAAACAATTTCGATTTTGAATTTGCCGTCAGTTACTGTACCAATGTATTCGTCGGTTCGAATTTTGGAAGGCTGAATAAGTTCGTCTTTGACATAGCCTCTGATTTCTGCAGTTAAGGTTATTAAACGTTATTGGACAAGTTTTCGGACAATCGTCGATCAAAAATAATCTTACTTATAATTCCGGTTTTGTGAGGGATGTCGGAAAAGTCACAGGAATTAATTCGATCGGAGTTTTGGAGTACGTGGAATACTCCAAAACACCTTATTTTCGAAAAAGATTTCAATTGTAATTCAAAGTTAACGTTGCCGAGGTTGTACAATGAGGCGGGACTAGCGGTTACGTTTTGAAGAAGGTAAATCTAAAAACAAAGGGTATACAGTTAACAAACAAAAAAAAAATATCCGCGAAAAATGATGTGATGCAGAAGAAAAATGTAAATACGATTTACCTGATTATGTTTGATTTCATTTGATAATTGAGGGGCCTCATCGCCCCATTTGTAACAAGATACTCTTTTACCATCATTATTATTCAGAACGAATTTAAATAAGTCCAATTCTGATTTGGTGTTTTCTGCCTTGTTTAGTGAAGTTTTCCGTTTAATTTTACTACGCTGAATAGAGTCGACGTATCCAATAATAGCTCTACATAAACAAAGGGGATATATAATTATGAAACTTTACGTTGAAGTAATAATAATATTAGTGAAGTTGTTGCTTACGCAAATTTATCTCCAATTTCGATGTTTTGAATATATTCCGTAGTAGAAAGCGAAGGAATATTGTCGTCAGTCTTAGGTTTTTTTGATTTAGGTCGTTCATGTGAGTGACTTCTAGATGAGTTTGGCCGACGAGGCATTTTGCGGGATTTAATTTGAATTGAATAAACAGAATAAAATAAGTAAATGTATCAGTCACAAAAATTTATCCCAATGAAACAGGAACAATTGATTTTTCAAATGAATATAGTTACGGTTTACATTTTCCGTTTCTTCATTTAATTTCGAGACATAAAATCGATATTCGATAAATTTTTGTTACTAACTATAATTGATCAAATTTCGCGGTCTTCATTTCATTTTATGGTAAATTTACGTGGATGAATAAATTTATGTGAATAAATTAAAAAATATTCGAAACTTTATTTTATGAACTTATTAACGTTTACGTAAATTGGATAATGGAACCAGTAGGACAAGGTTTGTAATATCTACCTATTTTTAATTACCGAACCGAACAACGGAAAAACATGCCTTCACTAAAGATTAATTAAATTATGATAATAGACGAACTAACACACGGGGGTATAGAAGAGTCATGGCCCGAATTGCCCGAGGTACAGCCAGCGGAACTAGATACCGGGCTGAACACAGACACGGTACCAATAGGGCCAGGTATGTTAGATCAATGTATATTTGATTACCGAACCGAACAGGAGAAAAACGTGACATCGCTAAATACAAATTGTATTATGCGTGATAGATGTATTAACAGCCGGAGAAATATCCGACATGCGGAACCTGCTAATATTTGAGGAAATAGAAGCCGAGCTGGAAGCAGAACATGCAGCAATAGAGGCGTATGAGGCGGGCAGAGAATTCGAACTACGAACGGAACAGGGAGAACTGTACGTCGACTTATTCCCTGATGATGTAGAGATGGACGCAGAGCTAGAAGCCCGTGAGCGCTTACAATTGGAACGATGGGAAGCATTGTTACAAAGAGACGTTTACGAGAAGGAAATAATTGAATCTGAAGACAATCGAAATTCATAGGAATTCAGATGAAAATTAAGTATATAAAAGCAAGCATAAGACTTTCACAAAATTTCTTTAAAAATTCAATTACTTTTCCGATTATTATCAGTGTTAAACAATTAATATCACTGTCCTTGATTACATGTTCTACGTTTACGATTCTTCGGTTCAGCAACATCAATGAAGAAAAGAAACGCTATCCTGGATAAAGTTACAACAGACAAACCCGAAAATGAAAATTGCTTGAACATGAATTGGATTATGTTTTATTCGAAGAAAATTATAGCAAAACATTGCTGCCTTGCGCAATGACGTCTAGCTGCTTTGCGCTATAGCATATGGGTACGGAAAAACCCGACGATGAAAATTGCCTGAACATGAATTGCGTTATGTTTTATTCGTAAAAAACATATACGTATAGCAAGACATTGCTGCTTTGCGCAATGACATATAGATGCTTTGCGCTATAACGTCGTTTTTCGTCGTTAATCGTTTTTTTTTTTCATAAAAAAACCGATTATTTGACTTCAACAGGTGCTACACAATGGGGGGTTGGCGCGCGTAGCGCGCAGGGGGGCGTAGCCCCCCTAGTATATATATATATATATATATATATCGTCGGTGATAATGCAATACTGCGTAACTAATATTTGCAATACCGCGTAAGTACAAAAAAAAAAAAAAAAATGAGATTGTGTGCATTCGATGTATTTTTTATTTCTACATCGAATGCACACCAAATCTCGTTTTTTTTTTTTTTTTGTACTTACGCGGTATTGCAAATGTTAGTTACGCAGTATTGCATTATCACCGACGATATATATTAATGACGCATATATATATATATATATTAGGGTGGTCCTTAAATGGGGTGTTTTTGAATTTTCACGCTCCCAAGGGTTCAAACGGATCCTTTTGAAGAAAAAAAATTTGTCCTAAATTTTGAATGCTCTATCTCAATTTTAACATCCCGCGCACGACCGCCGAAGTATTTTTTTTTTTTTTTTAATTTCCTACAAAAAACATGTATGACCCAACTTTATCAAGTCATTAACGTCGAAGTTTCAACATTCTGCGTCCTGCGTCGATTTTAACATTCTACGCAGATCTTTTTTTTCAAATTACATATAAAATATAAGTGATCGGGTCAACTGAATTGAAATTGATATATATATATATATATTAGACTGTGTCAAAAAAAAAACGACATCTTCTTTTTGTTCGGGCCCTTTCGAAAATAGTTAGTGCTTAATATAAAGAAAATTGTCCCCAAAGACGAGCTATGTAGCTTGAACACAAAATTAGCGCATTTGAAAATAAGATTTCCCATGTATTTCAAATGGCAAAATTTCTTTATCTTAGTTTTATTTTTATAATTCTCTTTATTCAACTGAAAAGAATAAAGTAAATATACGGTTTTGAAGGAAAAAAAATCTCTGAGAAAGTGCATGAAAAAAAAAAAATTTAATTAATTTGTCGAAAAGTAAGTAGTAATCAAATATACATATGACTTTTAAACCACTGTAACTCGTTAACGGTTCAATCGAGCAACTTGGGCCAAAGGACTATTTTTGTAGATCATAAAATTCTCTACAAAACCGTAGGGAGAGTCGGGTAGCCCCGGACGGCGAGTACCCGCGGTCACCTCAAGTTTTGGACAATTACGCGAATAAATTTAAACAATACAATACTTACAGGTATTCGACAAAACGCTCTTTGCACGCGGGTAACTTCACACCAAGGGTATCTTATTTCGCCTGTATCTTTTCGATATTGGGAAGTACCGTGTATCCCCTATCATGTATTTGATGTTATCGATTTCGCTATCATTTTTTTTACGGGTTCTATGGAACAAATAAATTCATCAAACAATTTTTTGTTTTTTTTTTTGGCTGAAAGACCCGGCTCGGGTACGGTTTTTCGGTGGCAGCGCGCGCCGTCGCTTATAAATAAATCGTTTTAACATGGTTCCCATCGGTTCTCCATAAAATTGACTTAACGATTTTGTAGAGAATTGATCAAGGAATACGCTCATATTTTTTTGATAATTTTATCGCTTGGTATTTTCTATGAAAATCACGTTTGAATAATATATTTGTTTATAACAAATAGAATTGTTTGTTACCGCGAAATGAAATAAATATATTATAATAGTGTCATTCAATAGCTTTGAAATGGTTCTTGGATGAAGTCTCTAGGATTAATACAATCAAAGATATGACCGTTTGAAGAGGAGTATGTTTTCGATTTTTGGCTCTTTTTCCTGAATTTCACCCCCGTGTAACTTGGAAAATAGGGGCCAAAAAAAAAAAAAAAAAATTGTTTGATAAATTTATTTGTTCCATAGAACCCGTAAAAAAAATGATAGCGAAATCGATAACATCGAGGTCAGAAAGCTGTCCGGTCTGACGTGGAATTGCTCATTTGGAGTGAGTTCGTTCCTCGTTTTTACACCCTGAGGTAACCGGGGTTTTAAGAGACGGGTGGTCACAGTGAATTGGTATATTTTTATTCATAACGTTTGATTTGTGGTAAAACCACCTATATATATATATGGGCCATTCCACGTGAACCGGATCAGTCACCTCTCAGATATTTTTTTAATTTTGCATGTCGATTGTCCTCGGGGAGTTAGATTTTTGTGCCAAAGGACTTTTCAATTGTTGCGAAATTCGTTGAGTTATTTGCATAAACAAATTCGAGCAAGGTTTTTTTCAAAAATTCATAACTCCGCCAAAAATGACACTAGACTCAATTATTTTTTTTCAGTTTACGCGGAAAGAGTCATAGAATGTACAAAAAAATATGTACTTTGAAAAAAGTTTGTTCATCCGTTGTTTATTTAACAATTAAGTTTTAAAAGATTTTTAAAACAGGGTGTGACACGATCAAAAAATTTTTTTTAAATACTGACATATACTTTGAACTATACTACAGCCTGTGAATTAAATTTAGGAACGTGTTATTTTTTGTTTTCGAGTAAAAAATCGCTAAAGTTGCCGGCGCGCGCCAATTCCGAGTCGACGCCGCGTGGAACGTAATGGCGTGCGTTAGACTGCTGTTCGCCGCTACTCGACGGACGCGTAGCTGCGGTATTCGAGAGTCATTTTCACAATGAGTGACACGATTTAAAAATCTGAAAAAAATACTGTAGGTTCCCAATGGCAACTATAAGCGATACGTTGAGTTTCGAGAACGTGTTCTTTTTCGTTTTTGAAATATTGCAGCTTAAAATTTTTGCATGTATACTTAGCATACATATACTTGACGAACGCGTAGCAGCGGTGTTCGAGAGTCATTCTCACAATGAGTGACACGATTTAAAAATCTGAAAAGAATACTGTAGTTTCCCAATGGCAACTATAAGCAATGCGTTGAGTTTCGAGAACGTGTTCTTTTCCGTTTTTGAACTATTGCAATCTTAAATCTTAGCATACAGCTCAGCATACATGCTAAAATTTTAAGCTGCAATATTTCAAAAACGAAAAAGAACACGTTCTCGAAACTCAACGTATCGCTTATAGTTGCCATTGGGAACCTACAGTATTTTTTTCAGATTTTTAAATCGTGTCACTCATTGTGAAAATGACTCTCGAATACCGCAGCTACGCGTCCGTCGAGTAGCGGCGAACAGCAGTCTAACGCACGCCATTACGTTCCACGCGGCGTCGACTCGGAATTGGCGCGCGCCGGCAACTTTAGCGATTTTTTACTCGAAAACAAAAAATAACACGTTCCTAAATTTAATTCACAGGCTGTAGTATAGTTCAAAGTATATGTCAGTATTTAAAAAAAAAATTTTTATCGTGTCACACCCTGTTTTAAAAATCTTTTAAAACTTTATTGTTAAATAAACAACGGATGAACAAACTTTATTCAAAGTACATATTTTTTTGTACATTCTACGACTCTTTCCGCGTAAACTGAAAAATAATAATTGAGTCTAGTGTCATTTTTGGCGGAGTAATGAATTTTTGAAAAAAACCTTGCTCGAATTTGTTTATGCAAATAACTCAACGAATTTTGCAACAATTGAAAAATCCTTTGGCACAAAAATCTAACTCCCCGAGGACAATCGACATGCAAAATTAAAAAAATATCTGAGAGGTGACTGATCCGGTTCACGTGGAATGGCCCATATATGAGTTATAAATTGTAAGATTAAATGATGGGTGAGTGAATTTATAATGCGAGCTAAATTATATGCGACTGCTGTTCACGCTATAGCCGTTTACAATCTGGTTGTATGACCTGACGCGAACTCCTACAATACTAACTAAAGGATTGCAGGTATTTAAATGAGATAGTTGACACGATGTAAATTTCAACAATAATAACTGATTATATTTAAGAATGTTCATAGGTATGATTAATTGATATGGTTGATAAAAGTATAAGATATGATTTGTTAAACGTATTGACGAGAGTAGCTATGTTGAGAAAAAGGGGCTCCCGGAGCGTGCACTTCCGAATTGAAGGCGTGTGCAGGACTGAGGAAAAGATGAGGAGAAAGACTTGACATGAGGGAAATTAGAAGGAAAGACAGCTACGTAGGAAAAGGACGAAGGATCGAGGTCTCATGCAAAGGATCGTAAATTGAGTGAAGTGGTTAGAAAACTGTGAGAATGTAAATATAGCCGTCGGAGGTAGGAGAGAGGCGAATCTGGACACTGTCTTTAGAGATACTTGAAAATGAGTAGAAGTTGGTGTGGAAACGTTAGAGAAATAGGGAGGAGAGCCATGCGACGGAACAACTGCTCTGATTGACAATTTACTTGCAAGTGCGATTGTCAATATTCGCTACTGATGAGCTGAAGATGAGCTGAATCGTTAGGTCATCTTTTCCATTGTCCCGGGCATGGGCGCGTTCATGCAGGTGCAGTTTTATGGGAGCATAGGTAGGGATGGACGTCTTGGAATGTAAGGGTGAGACTTCCTCTGATTAGAGGTGGTGAGACTGGATGCATGCAGGATGTTATGTCTTGGGTGTTGAGAGTGAGAGAGCATAGAGGAGTATGGAATAGGGTGGAATACGTAACACCCCCACCACGAAAAAAAAAAGTAGAACAGATTTCCCAGCAGATGGCTCCGGACCAACATTCAATTATATTTTGGCCATCGGAGACGGACGTGACTTCATTTTCGGTGCGAATTTCTACCCGCCTGCACCTCCCGGTTAATAACCAAGTTTTTTGCGATTGAGGAATCAAATATACTCGAATAACAGGGCTATTACCCTCGCGGAAACAAACCCTTAAATTTACGGGGTAAATTCGCACCCCCAAAGTTTTGGGGGTTTACCATGAAAATTCAGGGTTTACCCTCAAATTTTACGCCCAAACACAGGGTAAACCCTGAGTTTTACCCCCGAATACAGGGTAAACCCTGAGTTTTCATGGTAAACCCCCAAAACTTTGGGGGTGCGAATTGACCCCTTAAATTTGAGGGTTTTTTTTCCGTAAGGGTAGTGGTCAAGCCCCCTAAAAAATATGATTATAGGACTGATAAAGATTGAAAAATATGACCTAAAAATGAGCGAAATATCCTCATTGTATGACAGAAAATTGATTCGAATATGACGAAGAAGAGCGAACAATGAATGTAACAAAAACTGAGTCAAAACTATCGTGAGACAGGTAAAGAAAAAGGAAAATTAAAGTAAGGATTGGTAGTGAACCCTTTCAGTCACAGTGGGACCGCTACGGTCCCACCCTACAAGTATAAAAACCCAATGCCGGATTCGTAATTAGTGACCCCAAAAACCTTCGGATACGAATTTTCATCAAAATCGGTGCACACCAAAAATTCGTGACTGAAAGGGTTAACGTATCGTTTGCTTTAGGGTAAAGGTGGGTAGCCCCGACCAGCGGGTACCCCCATTCGTCTCAAGTTTTGGACATTGACGCACAAATAAATTTGAAAAATAAAAAGTGAAAATTAGGGCAACGATCTTGGTCACATTTTCGCAATACAACCTGACTGGAAAAATATTACCAATCCGACAAAAACTGACCGACTAACAGCCCTGAATCAAATATACTCGAATAAATACTGCACTGTCATAATATTCCGCGTTGATTTGTTTTTTTTTTAAGGGTTACTCCGATAATACCTACTACAATTTCCAATTGCTCAATGAATCAATTCTTTTCTAAATTGTCGAATGAATAAACTTGTATTCATTCATTGTATGGAAAATGAACCAGTGACTCCAGCAGAAGTTCATGTACGTAACGTGAGCGTGTGTTGGTCGAACTGTAGTGCGGGCATCGTTCGGTTTCGTCGCGATGGCACGGTATAGGTAGCAGGACGTTTTGGCGCCGGACGTTTGGGCGCAGGACGTTTCGGCGCTGGACGTCTTGGCTGTGGCTCCCGAAAGGTTAGAATAGGTTAGGCCACCCCATTAATCCTACACACACACACAGATGCGAAATACCCAGCAGGTGGCTGTGGCTCCTTAAACGTTAGAATAGGTTAGAATAGGTTAGGCCACCCCACTAATCCTACACACACACACACACACACAGATGCGAAATACCCGGAAGGTGGCTGTGGCTCCCGAAAGTTGAGGATAGGTTAGAACAGGTTAGAATAGGTTAGGCCACCACACTCATCCTACAAACACACACACACACAGATGCGAAATACCCGGAAGGTGGCTAAACCCACGTTTATGTAACCGGGCATCAGTGTGCTATCCGTTTTCAATTGAACAACGCAAAACCAACTCATAACCGAGCGAGCGTAACGAGTGAGGGACAACGCAAGACCAATCGAGTGAGCGAGCGAAGCGAGCGAACGAGAAAAAATATCAGCTTGTTTTGATAAAACGAAACACTATGTTCCAACGTTTCGAAAATTCTTGAAAAATTACCAAAAATTCTGTGTTCAATTCTGAATGTTTTCGCGTGAGACCCACGATGACGGACGAAAATACTTTTTTTCGAAAAAAAAAAAAAAATACTTTTTTTTGTCCGTCATCGTGGGTCTCGATGCCTAGCCATTTGTTCATGATTTGGGTATTATTTTGTTTCTGGACATGTCAGGGAAATCATCAGTTTACGAATATATTAATTCGATGAATACTCAATGTGACGATTATGCCGTAATCAATTCATGAAAAACTAGTCATTTTTTACTAGCCAACCCCCTTAATCACTATGTCCTCGTCATTGATCCTGGGTCAAGCTAAAAGTAGTTTCTACAATCTTGCTTTGAAAATCATATCATGAACGCTAAAAATTATTCGAATTTTCAATTAGGAAATCTGTTGATACCTTGCAAAAACGGGAATAGTGGGGAAGCGGCATTATTCAGATGCCGGTAAATTAACGTATCAAATAATTTCGGAAAAAAAAACTAGACTTTCAATGAAAAATCATTGATACTGTTATATTTGATGAATTCACCCCTATATATTACTTCTATATGATCTAGATCAAGTAGTCTATATGATAAAAGACATCTTTCAAAATATATGAACTTCGGTTGCCGTATCAATAAGTATTATTGTAAAACAAATCAGTCTGTCTTTAGCCTCGTACTGAAGCAGACCTGTATTTTCTGAATACATAAACCTTTTGCCCAATTGATATAATTTCATCTGATTCACTTTATTTCCCTCGGGAATCCATAAATTTTAACTTATTATTACAACAAATATTAAATTTGTTACATTGGTGTCAGAATCTTACCGGGATCGATAAGGTGAATTTTTGAAGGAAAGTGATTGTGATTGTGAAAGGATTTAAAAAAGAATTTAAAAAAAAGAAACGAAATGTCTTCTCGTCGACGAGAACCTCAACAAACTCCAGCACCTCAACCCCAGGTTGATATGATGGAACGTTTATTACAAGTTATGGCTGCACAACAACAAGCAAGCCTAGCTGCTCAAACTGCCCAACATGAAGCTAATTTAGCAGCACAAAAAGACCGCGAAGAACGCGAAATGATCCGAATAAGAGAAGAAAGAGAAGCCAAAAGAGAAGAAAGAGAAGCTGAACTATTAGCTAAACGAGAGGAAAGAGAAGCTGAACTATCAGCTAAACGAGAGGAAAGAGAAGCTATTTCATCAGCACAGAAAGAGGAGAGGGAAGAACGCCGAGCAGAACGCGAGGCTAATATGGCAGCCTAACAAGCCACCATGTCCCTCCTTATGAGACGTCTCGAACCTCAAGACGTAATCTCGCAAACTTCGACTCCCCGACGATCCCCAGTGAGAATCGAGGGAATAATCGAACCCACAAATATACGGTCTGTACAAAACTATGGGGAAGAAGAACCTTCCCCAACAATACGTAGACCTCTCGTACGGGTGGAGCGGCAACTTTTACGCCACACACCCGTACTGTAACTCAAGACGACCGAATTAGAAATATAATTCGGGACGAACGAGAAAATATTAACCAAATAAGTGGAGATCAAAACATAGAAAATAATGTCATTCCTCTCAATTCAACTTGCGCCGGGAGTAGTCGCGAAAAACAGCTAAATAATACCACAATAAATACTTGTAAAGAAGGTTGTACTGAGTCAACAAACAAAATCATCGAACCTAAAAGTAAATTTCTTTGACGGATCAATTCCTTGGGCTGATTATGAGCGACAATTTCAAATAATTGCAAAAGTAAACTTTTGGTCCTCTATTACTAAGGCCGGACAACTTGCAGGAAGCTTGAGAGGTCCCGCCCTAGCTGTTTTATCAGCTCTTGCTGATTCAGATATCGAAAATTATGATAAACTCAGTGCAGCCTTACGATTAAGATTCGGAAATCAACTAATATCAAAATTATCCTTAACTCAATTAGACCTTAAAAGACAAGCTAAGGAAGAAGGTCTTGCCTCACTCGGGGTATAAAAAGAAAGATTAGTTAGAATAGCTTTACCCAATTGTGATGAACCCACTAGAGACATGCTAGCCTGTAATAAATTTATAAATGCAATAACGGATCCAGAATTGAGACATACTCTTAGTCCGACGGGACCTTCTTCCGTCCAAGAAGCGGTAATTAAGGGCATGGAAATCGAAGCATTAACAAAACACCATCTAGGAGTAGGAAAAGTTCGACGTACCGAAACAGATAAAACTCCTACTTTTCCTAACAAAACCAATGATTCCGAGAAAACTACTCCCAGGCAGCAAAATAGTTATAACGGATATAATAATAATAATTTCAATAGAAATAACAATAATAATAATTATAGGAGACCAAATTACGGAGACAGACCCCCGTTAAAATGTAAATATTGTCAAAAGATTGGACATGACGCCAATCGTTGTTTTTCATTAGAAAAATTAAATCAAGCCAATAACGAAAATTTTTCAGATAAAAAAATGTCGTGGAGGAAAGATAGCGAAAATAATACAGACAACTCTCATAAAACTTCGGAAAAACCTCAGGGTTCTTCTAACCAAAAAAACTAATTATTGATGATTTAGAAGGGCGAAAATCATCAAGTGTTCGATCTAATGAAAGCCCTATATTAACACAATTTTTATTAAGGAGCCTAAGACAAACAAGCTTATATGCACGAGGGACTGTCAACGAAGTTAACTGCCTCTGGGTCATAGACACTGGGGCAGAGGTCACAGTAGTCCGTTCGGATCTCTTGAAATCTATTAACCATTCCCAACATTATGCTTCCCTTCGAACTGCTACAGGAGAAATAACTCCAGTTTTAAAAGAAGTTTTAGTTCAGATTAACGTGATAGGGTGTATCGATTCTTCGCATAAAGTTTACGTAGCAGATATTGAGGATAAAGGGATCTTAGGGATTGACTTTCTTGCAGCGCATAATTGTCCCTTGCGACTTTTGTGAGCGGTATGAATACGCTATGAACAGGGTGTAAATACGGTATGTACTCCGTAGTAAGACGTATATGTGCGCTATGTAACCACGGTATGTTGGTAAAAAAATTATACGGTATACACACTTTTCGAGATACGGTTGCAATATGGTATATTTTTTTATTTTGTTGAAATGTGAATGGCTTCATTAGCGGGGGAAATTGACCGTATGCATGCAAGGTACAAACAGACATTGTACTGTTCGTTCAGCGAAATCGTACCGTGTAGTGACGGTAGTGACATAGTAGTGGTCCGTTTAACCGGTTCACTGGTAAGGGCACATATATGTGCAAGAAGAAAAAGTGCCACAACTGGTAATGGCACATATAATATGTGCAACGTGGATATCTCGGTCAATTTTGAACGGATTTGCATCAAACTTGATGTTCCTAAGTTTTTTGGGCTTCATGTTGAATACGAAATTATTTCCTTTCACCAGTTTTGGCATAAAACGTTGATTTCGGGTCCACCAGTGAACCGGTTAACCACCCTGTACATACGGTCGCATGACGTCATGCAGACCGTATGAAAACTCTGTCGAAAGGCCTACAGAAACGAATGTCTCAGTAGTACAGGTATTTGTTATTGATGAATGAGTTGAACCACAATGTAATTACCATAAATATAGATTTTTATTGTTAAATGTTTGTTTATATATTCATATTACCATTAATAATTACCATAATACTATACATTTCGTCGAACGCAATGATAGGTGTGTGATTACTCATATTAAATAAAATAATCATTCATCTTTGGAATTACATAATATATTAAGAATGATCAAAATGTTCCCTTCAACGCTATTTCAGCGATTTCTTACTTAAATTCAATAAAATAGAGGAAGATCCTCGCAATAAGATCAATCAAGAGTACGTTCAGTTCTACACTATCACAGCAACGTGTTATACAAAATAAAATAATCATTCATCTTTGAAATTACATAATATATTAAGAATAATGAAAATGTTCCCTTCAACGCTATTTCAGCGATTTCTTACTTAAATTCAATAAAATAGAAGAAGATCCTCGCAATAAGATCAATCAAGAGTACGTTCAGTTCTACACTATCACAGCAACGTGTTATACAAAATAAAATAATCATTCATCTTTGAAATTACATAATGTATTAAGAATAATGAAAATGTTCCCTTCAACGCTATTTCAGCGATTTCTTACTTAAATTCAATAAAATAGAAGAAGATCCTCGCAATAAGATCAATCAAGAGTACGTTCAGTTCTACACTATCACAGCAACGTGTTATACAAAATAAAATAATCATTCATCTTTGGAATTACATAATATATTAAGAATAATGAAAATAAAATGTTCCCTTCAGCGCTATTTTTACTTAAATTCAATAAAGCAATGAGGAATGTTAAACGCATTTTTCTCGCACGACTTAGAATAATAATTGCATAAACTTATAAAATACTATTGTTCTTCCCGAAGTCCGACGTTATACTGCAGTCCACTTCGATCATCGACCAGGATTCCTTCTTTCAGTCGGGCTTCGTTCTCAACCGCTGATTTTTCAGCCAATCGCTCGCCCATTGCTTCAGATTCAATTCGATTTTGTCGGAATCCAATTTCGTCGGTAACTTTCTCGTGGATTGCATTTTGAGGCAGATGTCTATAAAAGCAGAAGACCCAATGAAGCCAAGAACAGTATATCGAGCAACAGATATAAAAACACGATTTTTATTATGCACGTAAAATCCATGTCGTTTATATGTGTAATAAATAGATGTGCAAGCTTACTTATAATTTTGGCGTAATCTCGTGAATGCAAGTTGACACCGTTTTTGGGTGAATGTTTGGAGGATCCAGCTCTAGGCATCCTCACGTACAGTCTTGATATCTGTTTCCCTGGCCAAAGAAGTTTCATAACCTCGTTCGAGCGTTTTCGCATGGTTTTTGCCAACAGCGCGGCCGTAACTGCGTCAAACGGGTAGACCAAACCCAGAAGCAACTCCACGTTTCCTTTTGCGTCGGGCAGGAAAGTGAAATCATTTTATTGGTCCGAGCTATTGGCCTCTTTTGACACTGACGTCGTAGGTCGAAGATTATAACGTTCTTTGAGCATGGTCTTTATCTGGGCCTGGGTTATAATCTTACTTCTCAGACGGGTCAAGGCGGACTTAATTTGGAGTATCGCATGCACCATCGTCTTCTGGAACTCAATCTGGCCACTGGGACTGGCGTCATAGATGAATTCATCGGAGGAGTCTGAACCTTCACAGCTGGTTGGAGATCTTGTTGGAATAGTAGACAGTATGCGAGAACGCCGCGTCTCCGACTTGGGGGTCGACGTCGCTAAATCTGATTGATGACGTGAACTCGACGACATTACTCTAACTCCGGTTGTCGTAGACATAGGTGGAATAGACTTCGATGAATTGAGTTTACACTGCTGTTTCGCAGGACCTGCCCGTGTACTAATGCTATCGCGGCTGTGCGTGTCAACATTGAGCTGGAAGTACGTGAATGTTCATCAAGTTTTCCGCATAGGTATGCAGTTATTGGACCGCAATTGTACAGGCACATCAATTCATCAGATGCTACTATTAGTTACTTACGTCGTAGCGCGTCAACGATCGGGGCATCGGTCTAGTAGTCTCTGTTGAGTCTTCAGATGACGAGTTTTCACTGGGTGAAGAGTTCAGTCTCGTCTGCTCATTAACAAATATATAGGTATAGTCGCAAGCGTAAGTTTCATAACAGTGTTGAGTCACTAATTTCATTTTTGATGAAATTACTTATTTAATTACCCATTTCTTTGGTAATGTGTAATCAAACTTTTATGTGTAATCAGAATATAAAATGTGTAATTAAAAATTAAATCAAGTTTGATTACACATTACTTGGGTGATGTGTCATTCAA
Organism: Tenthredo mesomela; assembly: GCA_943736025.1. Classification (NCBI taxonomy): domain Eukaryota; kingdom Metazoa; phylum Arthropoda; class Insecta; order Hymenoptera; family Tenthredinidae; genus Tenthredo; species Tenthredo mesomela. The sequence continues at coordinate 18,922,013 of OX031019.1, forward strand.
AAAAAATGTAATTATAATTTTCACATCACTGTTTCATATAGTGTAGGCTACTGTGAGTAGTGTACTGAGAACGTACCGCTTTGTCTTTGTGCTGGCTGGTAAAGAGACTTGCAGTGGAAGAATCGTGGACGTCACTCTGGTCGAGAACGTGGTAGACGTCATCATGCATGTCGGCATCGTTGTGGACGTCATCGTGCATGTCGGCATCGTTGTGGACGTCATCGTGCATGTCGGCATCGTTGTGGACGTCATCGTGCATGTCGGCATCGCTGTGGACGTCATCGTGTATGTCGGCATCGTTGTGGACGTCATCGTGCATGTCGGCATCGTTGTGGACGTCTTCAGCCACGTCGGGACCGCTGCAACGTTGAGTCATCGGTTTCACAGGCGTCTCAGAAGTCAGTTTCCTAGCTGTTAAGCCGGACTGCGAAGAAGAGAAAATCATTATATCCTAGGTTGTTACGTGCATCACGACGTATCGCCCTTTGTCATCAAGAGCACGGTATGATAACAAAAGTTATGTTGGACAAGAGCAGATTGTATACTGAGAGCGTTACTTTTTTGTAAATATCTATAAACACTCACCTCGAAGGTAGAGTAAATCGTGTCGGCATCTCTGAGACTCTGCGCTTTGGCTTTCTGCATGGTTTTCTGTACAACGAAAATCAATAATACAGAATATAACCCTGTACCGCATATATACGAATGTGTATATGTAATTGCAATTTATGTTATTTCTCGAAGCATTGCTAAATTGCTCACCCTATCAGCATTGCATTTCTGATTGTGGTCGAATAAAGCTTCCCGAGCGGCCACCGTTTTGGTTATGGCGTTATGCGGTGAAAAAGTTTTACGTTTGGATATAGGAACACGTTTCAAAGTGGCAGTCGTATTGTTGCGGATTTCCTCCAAAGTTCCTGTAACAGTAAGACATTTGTATGAAACGTTAGTGGACATACAAAAGAGTAAGTGGAAACAACGAAGCGTACAACACACCTACTGAGAAGATCTGCTCTACTCTACGCCGCTTTCCTTGATGCTTAGTGAAGAAAACATCTTTCCCCTCTCGGATGACTGCAGCGGATGGCGTTATCCACTGTTTTCGATTATTACGAGATGTTATTAGGCCAAGCGGAACTATCTTTTTAGTACCGCTCACTTCTTTCAACATGCTGTACTCTTTGGTCTGTAATTACAACACCAAAGTTCCATTAAAATAAAAAATGAATGTATGTATTTACCGAGGGGAAAGTAACTTTTTTAGTTTGAATTGCTTCGCAGAAATCTTTTCAATCTAATTTCATTCTTATACTTAGAATAACTTCATTATAATTCAAATTAATACACTATAATTGGAATTGATTCCTGTTAATTGAAAATAGTTTTGTTTTCTTCGAATTTATGTATCAATCCCAAATAAATTTCTGATGATTCACGTTAGTTCACGATAATCACAGAATTTTATGTCAGTACGAATCAAATCGGGCTCAAATTTGGGGGTGATAAGAAAAAAAAAAAAAAACAGTAAACAAAAGTGACTGATTTTAAATAATTTGTGTTAATTTCGCCTAATCTGAATTAATTTAATATAATTATTCGTTAATTTTATTCATTTTTTTCGCAATTCTCTTCAATTCGAATTAATTCATGTGATGCAAATTAATTCATGTCGATTCAAAATAATGCATTGAATTCGTGGTAATTCGCATTGATCTCGATCAATTTGTATTAATTCACCGAAAAGTGGCATGTCAATTCAACGAGTCAACGGTTTTAATCTAACTAGCACTAAACTAGCCTTATATTTGGTATTTTACAAAAAATGTTCCCGGAATGTAGTCTAGAAACTAGGAGTCGACTTATATCCGGGGTCAATTTATAGTATTCGGAATAATACGGTATAACGGTCGTTGTATGCTACAGGTATGGAACCTTCATAGCTACAGGCAAGACCACGCGTGCCGTACATGAGGCATGGCATGGCGTTATTTGTGTGCACGGAAAACGTTACGATACTCTTTACAATAACCGCAATACGAATGAACTTGTTCCAGAAACACAAGATCGCGCTAATATCCGTAGATTAACATAAATATTAATAACGAAATAGTCTTCTCGAACAATACAAAATGTTTCACAACCTTAAAGTCTAGAAGGTAATACTTACTGGCGGCATGGTGGGCGATGGACTGCGAAGTGGCGAAGTGCTGCGAAGCCTTCTGCATCGTACGGAAGCCGGGTGGGGACATTTTTCGACTGTGTATATCGGCGTTCCTAAACGCATCGGCGCCGACACACACTGTCGGCGTAACGTCACGGGCGCTGACATACACTATCGGCGTGACGTCACTTTTCAGTGTACGCCACACTGATATATATAATAACTGGATGGCGGATAGTCCATGAGGCGTAGGAAAAAAGAGTGCCGATTAGAAGCCTTGGAGCGGCCATTTTTGACGCCCAAAAATGGCGCGAAATTTCAAATGATGCTCGATGCACCTCGCTGATATAGTACGTATACTATAGGGTGTCCGTTAATTCCCAAATTGACTTCTTTGACTTGGGTATGGTCCAAATCAATAGTTTATGGCCTAAAAACAGTGATTTCATTTTTAATTTTTAATTTTTAATTTTTTTTTTTTTTTTTCCCGATTTTTTCCTAAAGTGCCATTTAACTAAATACATAATCAGATTCGAAGGTAAGTGGATTTTTATTATTTTATTATTGTTTGACGACACAAATTCCTGAAAATATCAAAATAAGCAATATATTACCATTGAATTAAATACATAATCAAATTCGAAGGTAAGTGGATTTTTATTATTTTATTATTGTTTAACGACACAAATTTCTGAAAATATCACAACAAGCAACAGCATAACATCCAAAACCTCATGCAATACCTGAACCCAAACATACCATAATATTCTATTTTTATTGCATGCACAGATTCTATTGATGTGCCCATACGAGTTGCCTGGTGAGAAAATGTCTTATATTGGTGCCTGTTGTTGCCAAGGAATGGTTCTTTGTTTGCGCATACATCCGGAGTTCAGAGTAAGCTTTTATAATTGCTTTAATAAGAATATGCACACACTGTTAAAAATTTCCAAGTGGAACTTCCTACATTTTGTAGGAAGTTGCGATGCATATACATGGTAGTAAATTTACAAGACATTTCCTTAAAGTTAATTTACAAATACTTCAAATTTACTAAACAATTTAGCGAATTCAAATAAAATTTTGTGTTTCTCCTATGAAAGTTCAGTAAAATCAAGCAATTTATCTGTAAATTCACTTTACTACACCACATTTGTAATTTTACAACCTTTTGTGTAGTAAATGTATTGGTAAATTTACAATAATTTTTAACAGTGCATGGTTTGACAATTCTTCTGGTGCGCTATCAAAAATATGGTCTTCCAAGTAGAGCTTAAGTAGAGCTTAATTAATTACGTGGTGTACTGAAAGTTTCCTCATGCAGTGTTGTTGATTCAAGTATAGAGCTAGGAGTAGAAGATTTAGAAATCGTGTCATTTTCGCTACAGTGCTTTTTCGAAGGACTCTCTGTCTGAATTTCATCGGAACGATCAGACTTCCGTTTAGACGTCTGAACTTCTGAAACTGAGTATATATTTTTGAAACTGGAATCAGGCTGCTGAAAATTATCCAATGAATGATTATTGTATCAGCAGGTGATGGGATAACCTTCACCAGCTACAGGATTGGGAAGAGGGATTGTTGGGATGCTATTGCTATTCAATTCCACTCGGAATGCGGACTTATCGAAGGCGCTTGCTGCATAGTGGTCCGAACAGATGAGACTTGTCTTGCAGGGAGTCCAAGAGCACTTCTTAACGGCGCACACCCATCGTACCCATTTTTCAGCAACAGCAGGGTTTTTTTTAAAAGGAAATCTGTTGCACCAAATAATTATTATCACCTAACCTACTGGCACTATATGTTTTATGTAAGAAAAATTAAAAATTACGCATAGCTTACTTGTGAAAACTCTTTTTAGAGATTTTACCAGTCCGAGTTGAAGATATCACACACACTCCCATTGCCCCTCACGATATTATATTTATAATTATTTTTATTTTATATTTTATATTATATTTATCGGTATATTTATTCTATTTTATAATTATCGCTCGTAAAAAACTGCTTCGAAATGCTCATGTTTGACAGCGCAATTGAATTCCCCTCACTTTTGGGCTTCAAAGATGGCGCCTTCCCACCGTTCAATTGGGAACAACGGCCGAAAGCCTATCCGCCATCCAGTTATTATATATATCAGTGGTACGCCGACACACACTGTCGGCGTGACGTCATTTTTCAGCGCACGCAGACCTTTTTCGTGCTTTTTCCAGCAATGCCCTGTTTTAGCTATTTTCAATCGTCTACATGCCCGAAAGGGCGATAAGTCATTTAAGGATTAAATAAATAAGCATCGCAACTTTCGCAGGGAAAATTTAATTACATCTTATTTCGGCGTGCGCTGAAAAATGATGTCACGCCGACAGTGTGTTTCGGCGTGCGCTGAAAAATGACGTCACGCCGACTGGGTGTGTGTCGGCGTACACTGAAAAATGACATCACGCCGATAGTGTATGTCGGCGCCCGTGACGTTGCGCCGACAGTGTGTGTCGGCGCCGATGCGTTTAGGAACGCCGATATACACAGTCGAAAAATGTCCCCAACCGGCTTCCGTAGCATCGCTTTCTCCCTGCCTCCCAAGACGCTGTAATTGGATAAATTTTACACAGCCTTTTTGCCTTTTTCCACCGGAGGGTCAGAGTCGGGTTAGGTTCAAATTTGAGCCAATGAGAAATAAGATTTAAAAAGAAATTAAGGTAGTCTTTTCCAATCTTATTTCTCATTGGCTCGAATTTGAACCTAACCCGACTCTGATGCTGCCGTCCCATGTAGGCTCGGATCACCGGAATCCGGAATGACGGAACGGAACGTTGTATGTGTCGGTGTATACATACACGCAATACATGGAAAAAGTCACTAGATTCCGTTCCGTCATTCCGTTCCGGCCCTACATGGGACGGCAGCATGATGCTCCGGTGGAAACGTAGTCATAGTTCATTAATGGGTTCGCAGTGGCTAACTGTTTTTTTCTGACCTTTTCGGATATAATAGAATAAAATAATATTATATTATTTTTATTTTTATAGGGGCTTATTTTTATTATTATTATAATTTCAGCCATAGGCACATGAAATATGACTAGAATGGATTCTCACTTTCTAAAAAGTCAGAAAAAGAAGTTAGCCACCGCGAACCCATTCAATCTCCCGGATTCTATTCTTCCGACTCGGGGTGTTGCCGATTTGGCACGTGGCAAGTGACAACGTCTAACTTGCATTTACTAGGCGAGGTAGCGGCTGGTCTTCGGTCTACTTGGATATAACCAGCAATCAGCCGTTACAACTGTTTATTTCAAAGGTGGAACTCCGTTTTAGCGTGATTTGAAACATCAATATTAATGAATTAGTCGTACCCAAATAGTAAGACATTGAAAATATACTTATACGTACACCATAGTATTCGCGGATGCGGGTCACTTGTTGATGCTTGACTTAATACAGGTACGTAATACGTTTAAATTGTGTGATAACTTTTCTTTTTGTATTTGGGTTTCTTTGGGTGTTACACGCAAATATTCATTATACACAAAAGTGATTCGTTAAATGTGATAAAATATTTATTCATATTTAAAAAATTGAAAAATTGTTTTCAAATAAATGTACTTATCAACAGTTCAGAAATCATTCTATCAGTGTGTAATAGTTGACATACTGTTACAACAACGTTCATGACATGGAGCGCGACCGTCGCCGCATGTACAGGAGTCAAAAGAAGAAGCTGGACAACTTTGGAAAGCTGTGTCTGAAACTCGGTGGATACCGTACTGTTCCACCTTGGGTGCTGCATAACGAGGTCACTTAAGCATTTTTACACCAATAATATTTTCACATGTTCCAATATGCGACAACAAAAACATCACGCGATTGATTCGTGTAATAATACGTCTCCTGATGTTACAGGATGCGTCAACTAGCAGTCGCAACTTCGCTCGAAGAGTAGATGCTGACGAAGAGGAAAGAAGAGCATCTGTGCCTATGGATATTTCTGGCATGGATGTCGTAGATGATGAGAACAATGTGAGCGAGTTTGCCGACGTTGTCATTGGCGATGACGACAGCGAGGACCATGACTATGAAGACGACAGCGAGGACCATGACGATGACGGCGACGGCAACAGCAATGACGATAATGACGCGGACGAACAACTTGACGTAGTGCATGATAATGCCCTTCCAGACATAGACGTTCCATTTATGATCGGCGACGACGTGGGTTTGAATGTGTGTTTGGAAGCAATTCAGCGAGTGACTGCTAAAGAACATTTGATTATTATAATGGCGTTAACGCTAAGACATAGACTGACGTACGAGGCGATGCTAGACATGCTACGATGGACGGCTAAGGCACATGTCAGAAACCGTCTACCACAGACAAAGGACACAATGTGGAAAATTTTGAACAGAAACCCCGATAGCATAAAACGCCATTACTACTGCAGCATATGTGACGGACACATTGGGGAAATAGTAGATAAGCCATGCGCCTGCTTGGCTTCTGGGCCAGATAAGCCAAACAAGCATTTGGCCTACTTTTTACAACTCAGCATGACATCTCAGATAAAGCAAATATTTTCAACAGGAAACGTACGTGAAAATCTGCTGTACAGATTTACTCGTAAAAAACGCAACTTGCATGGTATAGAAGATATATATGACGGTGCAGCGTATACTAAGCTTTGTGCCGACGGTAATATCCTCAACGACCCAAACAACTTTTCACTGACGTTCAATACCGATGGTTGCAAGGTATCTAATTCGTCCAACACCAGCGCATGGCCGATTTACGCGCAGATTAACGAACTGCCGCCGAACATGCGGAAGAAACATATGATCCTCGCTGGAATCTACGTAGGCGGAACGCATCCCGTGTTAAATAATTTCATGCGGCCATTCGTTGCCGAAGCACAGCAATTATACACTGACGGCATAGAATGGGAAATATCGCCGAGTCATGCAGTCACGTCGAGATTCGTCGTGATTATAGCTTGCGTATATTCTCCAGCTCGCGCTAGTCTAACGCGAATGGTTCAATTTAATGGACGGAACGGATGCTTACACTGCTACGCAACGGGTGTTAGCTTAGGACCGGGCAAGTTCGTGTATCCTGTTGATCAAACTTCCAGCCCGCTCAGAACTCACGATGAGGTACTCGCGGATATGAGGAGAGCTTTCTTAACGGAAAAGACGGTTCGCGGCATGAAAAGCATCTCGTGTGTGACGGCGCTGCCGGGATTCGATATGTGCGAAGGTACCATAGTCGACAGCATGCACGCAATATTTCTCGGTGTGGTGAAGCAACATACGCGCTTGCTACTTGAATCCGTGATTGAAGATTATTACATTGGAAATCCAACCGTTGTAAAGATCATCGACGAAAGGCTCGTGTCTATTACACCGCCGTCTCGCCGCTCACGAGCTCCGAGAACTATAGCATCGTGGAGGCAGTGGAAAGCCTCCGAATGGCGAAACTGGCTAGGATATGCACCAGCGTGTCTGGAGGGTCTTATTGACGTTAAATACGTGACGCACATAGCTCTTCTCGCAGAAGCGATTCACATTGTTATTGGGGAATTCACACGTCTACAGTTGTCACGCGCCGAAGCTTTGTTGGAAAAGTACGTAGGACTCTTCGAACAATACTTTGGGATCAGAAACATGTCGTTTAATGTACATATACTTACCCATGTCACTGCATGTGTTAGAAATTGGGGTCCAATATGGACTCATTCGGCCTTTGTTTTCGAATCGTGGAACAAAAAGATTATCGACAGAATAACGAGTCCGAACGCCAGAGTTAATCAGGTTGCCGCTCGTTTCCTCATGGATAAGTTCATCCTATCCACGATCTGCGGTAACGAACTTTCACCGGAGGCTCGTCAGATGATCGGGAAAATTACTAAGTTGCATGCAAACATTGATAACGACGCGCCCAGAATTGCGACGCAGGGCAAGTGTGTGCAACGTCCGCCGACAATTGACGAAACGAGACTATTGCTGAAGGAAGGCCACCGGCCTAAAGTATTGTATCAGTGCAGCGGCTGCACAATTAACGGTATTCGTTACAAGTGTAAGGACGGAGTAAGTAGAAAAAAAAATGATTTCGTGGTCTTTGTTAATGATAAATTTGGCGCAGAGATTTTAGATACTGTTAAATTATCTCAGCACGACAACGAGCGTTTGGTATTCTTTCTTAGACCTTTCACACATGTTGCCTACGCTTTCAATACCCGGCATATCCGGAAAGTTCGAGAAAGGGTACGCATTGTATGCGTAACCGACGTACAATCTATACGTCCGGCGATCAGGATTATTAGAGATGCATATTTCTACGTGTATCCGCTGTTGAACTGTTGGGAGACAGATTGAGTAACTGCAACGTACCGACATTTCGTTCTTCCGTACGATTTCTGCAATTTTATATTGACTAGCGACGCCACACGTCGTATGACTTACGGTTTTCCGTATGACTAGTTTCTAACAATATTTGTAAATTTTATTTTGAAATTATCAATAATTAAGGTTGTACGCGCACGACGTAGGCAGTCGAAATAAAATCTAAATTTTTTTACCTTTAAAATAAAAAAAACAATTGTGTAAATTAATATATTTAATTTATATCTCATTTAAGGGGTAACACCACTCTAGGAGGTCGAAAAATTACCTAATTTCAAGATTTTTTTCCGGGAAAACAACGAAAAAAATGAAAATTATGTGTAAGGTTCTTTATTGCCTATACATTAAAGTACGTATATAAACTTTTTTATGGCAATCTAAAACATAATAGCGGCTGAGCAGGTGGTTGACTGAACGCCCACCATCAATGTAGAGCTCCGCGGCCGGAAAAGTTTCTCCTTCAATTGTGACTCTGGAACAAAAACCCAAAATTTTTTCAATTTCACATACAAAAAGCTCGAGAAAGACGTAGGGATTTTTTTTTATGTTGCATATTTCATTTGTTATAAACATTTTTAGTGCATATTTTTAGGCAAAAAAAAAATTTTTTTTTTTCAAATGTCCACCGTTTCTTAAAAAAAGTGATTAAAAAAAAATCCCTACGTCTTTCTCGAGCTTTTTGTATGTGAAATTGAAAAAATTTTGGGTTTTTGTTTCAGAGTCACAATTGGAGGAGAAACTTTTCCGGCCGCGGAGCTCTACATTGATGGTGGGCGTTCAGTCAACCACCTGCTCAGCCGCCATTATGTTTTAGATTGCCATAAAAAAATTTATATACGTACTTTAATGTATAGGCAATAAAGAACCTTACACATAATTTTCATTTTTTTCGTTGTTTTCCCGGAAAAAAATCTTGAAATTAGGTAATTTTTCGACCTCCTAGAGTGATGTTACCCCTTAAGACCATTCAAAGTCCGCTAAAGTTAATTGTGTAATTATTTTTGAAAAAATCAAATTTTATCTGAATTCGGTATTTATTTGCAAGAAATATATCTGGCAAAACCGCATGTAACAGCTGTGTGTGTTGTTTGTTTATAACTGTCATGCAGTGTTTGTTTGTTTATAACCCTAAAAGGTATTTTTTTCAAACGAGTGATCAGCAAGTCAGTTTTCTATAAAAATAAAATTATTTAGGCTTTTGATTGATGAAATTTATGTAAAATGAAGAAAAAAAAAATTCTATAATCTTTGATTACAGAAAAATAAAGTCATTACCTATAACCGACTGAAGCAAGCAGTAATTATTTAATTTCGAAATGCGCGCCACTTTTCGTTCTACGTTGCCAAACTTTCACAACCCCTCTATTTCATTTATTTTTAATCATGTCTGACAGATAATTTAGTACATTTTAGATTATTTCAATTAAAATATCTCCGAACTCACACGGTAGAATACTTTTTTAATAATTTTTACATAATCTACGAGAATTGAATAATATAAACGTCAGTTTTCTAGATTTTAATCTATAGCAGTTATGGCTGAATTATATGAAAAATGCGTATTTCAAACGGGATTGCCTATAGTATACATGTTAAATATGCAGTTTTCAAAAATTAATTATGCAAAAACTACACGTCAGATCTTACTCAAAAAATTAAATTGTGTGTAATTAACCCTCCGCGGTCACACACCCTAGCTGTGAAACGCCGGTCACACGGGGTCACAGTGACCCCACCGGTGTTTGAAGGGCTGCCGCTTTGACCCTATCATTCCGAATGACTTATATAAAATCAGGGTATCAGTTTGAACCTTCTAGAATGTGGAAATATCAATATTATATCGAAACCGAATTTTAAGATGACGAAAAAAAATCAGCAAGGGGTCAATGCGTAAAAAATGTCTTGTTTTACTAAAAAAACTCATAACTCTGGTAATTTTCAATTTTTTTTCATGAAATTTTAGGGTGGTACTCCTGAGATATGATAGTTTGAGAAAAAAAATAGTTCCATAGTGGGCGTTTCAAAAAAGGTATTTATTCTCATATCTGAAGAGGGTCCATTTTGGAGTGAAATAAAGAACGATAATTATGAAAAATGAGCGATTAATTATAAAAAGTTGCTTGGAAAATGGTTGAATAATTGTATAATGTATACACATTGAAGTTATTAACAGAGAAATGTAATTTCGTGATTTTTTCGTAATTTTTTTTTTTTTACTCTGATTCAATGATAATAGAAATTTCGAAGTAATTAAACATATGTACTTGATAGAAAAAAATTTTACGATTCTCATAGTCATACTGACATCACGTAAATCAATCCCAGACTGAAAAAAAATTAAAAAAAAATTACTATTTTTCACGAAAAAATTCACACGCCGGTCACACTGTGGGTCCAGGTGACCCCAGCTCGCGCACGATGTTGTTTTTTCGACTGCCACGGGGTGACTATTGCCTCGATTCATCTAAACCTTATCTGTACTTACAAAGGGAACCCCAAAGTACTGTTAGGGGGCAGACCAATCATCTTGACTGCCAACAACTTATAGTAATTTTGGCTTAAAGTTGCGCGTGGGGTCATCTGGACCCCAGGTGACCGCGGAGGGTTAATATCGATTAATAACATATTAAAAATTCAGCTCGTGATCTATACTTTGCTTTAGTGCGCGTACAACCTTATTAAATGACAAAATTAAATAACAAAACTATACAATAAGACTGTCCGATTACGGTATGCCGTGTGAGTAACTTAAGGGTGGAAATAGGTTCGGGGCTACTTTTTTTTTGTGACGAGAGCTTGACATTGTGCCAATTTAAGTTTGAAAGATGTAAAGAACCATGTTAAACACGCTTGAATCATCAATATTTTCGAGGCCTCTACAATACCTGTTTCTACAATCCGTAAAATAAATATTGTTAATATTGATGATTTCACTGATTACATATGTTAATAAATATCGAAAAATATTTATATTGTTACTAATGAATTCGTGTTTCAATTTATTTCACTGAATTCCGAATGGTCCGTGGATCCTTTATTTATTTTCCAATCAATGAATGACTTTATTCGCATTCATGTTTCCAATCAAATTTAATTATTGTGATTCCAATTGATTCCTTATAATTCGAATTAATCCCTTTCGGTTTGAAATATTTTTGTACAATGAGAGTAACGCGTTGATTCGTGATATGCGAATCATGTGATCTTCTCGCGGTACGCTTTTAGCATCGTTTAACAGTGATTGGTTGAGAAAGAGAAGATTAATTGTAATACATATTAATATAATTATTCAGAAATTGAAATATACAGTTATAAATATACTTCCTTAGTGATATTATGAGTTATTCATATTACTATACATGTTGTTCTTGATTATTCTACATTTGCGGTGACTTCGTGATGCAACGTTGTTATACCGTTTCATTGCAGTATATGAACGGTTTTATTGCAGTAGTGCCACCCTGCTAAGAATGCCGGATAGGTTCCGCATAAGATCTGGATTCTAACCGAACTTATTCGCAAGTGTATAAGGTTTTTGATTAAGCATTTTATCCGGGCCTATGCGTAATGGATTCGTAAAACTGAATTTTTTTAGCAGGTTCTTATGCGGTCGAATCCGAAATCTTTTGGATCGCGAATACGACCCGCATTCGGTCCAATCCGCAAGTGTATCCGGCTTTTGATTAGGCATTTTATCCGGCCCTATACCGATTGTGCCCGCACGCCTGCTTCATTTTGAAGCAGGTTCCTATCCGGTCGAATCCGAAATCTTTTGGATCGTGAATACGACCCGCATGCGGTCGTATCCGCAAGTGTATCCGGCTTTTGATTAAGCATTTTATCCGGCCCTATGCAGCTTGTGCCCGTACGTCCGCTTCATTTTGGAGCAGATTCTTATCCGGTCGAATCCGCAATCTTTCGGATCGCGAATACGACCCGCATGCGGTCGTTTCCGCAATTGTATCCGGCTTTTAAACAAGCATTTTATTCGGCCCTATGCGGATTGTGCCCGCACGCCCACTTCATTTTGGATCAGGTTCTTATGCGGTCGAATTCGTAATGGTTTCTGTACACGCATTATTGTTCGTAGTACGCGATCTCATCAGAATCCTGCGACGACAATAATGTATACGCAATCTCGATCACTATCGCTGAAAGGTGAGGTGTTAAGAGGATAACAATTTTATCAATCATAATGAGGTAATTCTCAGCAAAAAATGTACTGAGCAGAGGTCTCATTATAACTTATTGTGACTTGTACCCTTTTTGCACAAACTGATGCAGTTACATTTGACACGATAGTGTCGTTTCGAATAATAATATTCAATCGTCAAAATGATATGAAACTTCGTTTTTTTCATATTTGACGACGTAAAAATGGGTACAAAAATATACTGTAATGAACCCAGTTCATTACTATTCAACAATATTAATACAAGAATATAATTATTCACAAAGTACGGCTATCTTACGTACGTATATGTTTTTTATGCAATAATATATCTCACGAAAGTAATTGAGCAAACATGTGACTGGCCGCTAATTCGACTGTTGTCGGTTCTTTTTCTTCTTTCTTTTTTGATTCCATCCCGTACATAAAAATTTTCGTTTTGTAGATACATATGATTTCGTAATTATTATAAACCACAAAGCTGCATAACATCACTAGAAATTCACCAATAAAACATTCGCAAAAATTTCCTATCACAGGAATAACTTTTGCTACCTTTATATAATACTATAATTGACTTATCACACTTGGACGAAGAGACTAATCTTATCACAGTCATTGTTAATACAAATATTGACAAGTTATCACTGATCGAAGGAACGTAATCGAATATTATTTTAGATATTTTCTTTCAATCCCGTTATCCTCTTCTTTTCTCAAGAATCATGCCAACCTTCTTTATAATATGTAAGAGAGATTCAACAGATAAAAAGTTATTTTTCTTTTTTTCCAACACTATTAGAGTTGTAACGAATGTATCAATTTTTTTCTCATTGCAGTTATCACAAATACATGTGTCTGAATGCGTAAAATACTAGTTTGAACCTGAAGATATTCTTATACACTAAATCGTCTTCATGTATGTATGTGCTTTTCCCGTTTTTTTTTTTTTTTTTCGTTTCTTTGGTGCATATTTGCGAAAAAATATTCTCCCCAACATCAAAATATTTGTATACATTAGCAATAGTTAGCAATATCAAATAAGACTTGTCTTTTTCATATCATCTTGTAACCTAAATCTTTCCATACAGTTTTTCCATATATGAAGTATTGCACACAGTCCAGCTATAATATGCGATCCCAGATTAAAGTTTAGACGTAAGGTGCAGCCGAAGAATCCGTCTGTCGTCCATCAATGAGAGACGAATGACGTTAACGTCGCATAGAACATACGTTCTACGTACTCTCCGACGGTGTGCTGTTAGCATTGAATAGCTGTATACAGAAATGGATCTATGTTATTCATGTAATATATAGTGTCCGTAGCATAGACAGTCAGGTGGATTAAATTCTATGACCAAGTATCTAATTTCTCTTATACAATTTTATTACATTTGCCTATAATCATACTTATTCAATTTTTCTAACCATCGACTTCTCTCTACGTCCACGTCAATTCATCTAGTCTCAAGGTTTCACAATCTCCTATTATACTTTTGATTTTACATTTGCCTGGCTCTCAAATCTTTTTGTGACATCTTTCCGATTCTCGGGACCAACCTTTTTTCAAAGTATCATATTTTTAGTAAAATAGATATGAGTAAAATTTGAACAAAAGTTTCATCGCTGAAGTACAACGGTTCCCCGGTTTCGGAAATATGGTGATAATTTTTCTACAATTTCTTTCGTTTTGTTCCAACTTTTCTTGAACTTTTTTTTTTCATTTTTATATATTTCTCTTCACCTATTTGAAAACACATACAGAGAAAACGCCATAACTTCTTTCACCTGAGTTTTTATTGTTCCGTAAATGTGATAAAATTATTCGGAAACAAGATTTGAAAACCGAAGCAGAAGAAAAGGGAAGTTTTTAACTCAAACATTCAAATTTTTCTGTGTCCAGCATAACAGAATTTTAATTTTTTGCTCAATTACGATTTTTTGCTAATATTGTCGTTTTCACGAAATGATGTAAGTAGTAGTTATTTTTTCCAATAAAATTCCGAATACAGTGCAGGAGGATTGAAAAAAAAGAACAATTTTTTTTTCTCGAAAAAAAAAAACTGCTCTCTTCATCTTTTAAAATGCTCTTTCACGTCACTGACCGGATTTTTGCGAATCTTTTTACATTTTACAAAATGGTCCTCATTTTTTTCTTTGAAAAATCAGAACCCAAGAAGAGTGGGTCCAAAGAATTCAAAGTAATGTAGAAAAATTATACAGCTATAAGTTAACAACATACATAATCAAGGATGAAATCGGAAATAGTGAAGTCGGGAGACTAGGTGAATTCACGCGGAGAGACTCATATATAGACATCCCGATATACAAATTTTTTAAACTCTTCTGT
Organism: Tenthredo mesomela; assembly: GCA_943736025.1. Classification (NCBI taxonomy): domain Eukaryota; kingdom Metazoa; phylum Arthropoda; class Insecta; order Hymenoptera; family Tenthredinidae; genus Tenthredo; species Tenthredo mesomela. The sequence goes on from OX031019.1 coordinate 18,937,087, forward strand.
ATAGTGCAACCTTTAAACTGGTTATAAGTGTAGGGGAAGGAATTTAAGAAATGCATTGATCTTTACCCAATCATCAGATGATTCTTCCGCATCTTCAGCAAGCTGTTGCAGATAATCTTCCGTGATATTCTCCTCATTCACGTCGACGTGTACATCATCCTGTCTAATCGACTCTTTGCGTTTCGACTCAGTTTCAAGAGTACGACTATCCTCTGCTGGCTGATCCTGCTTCGCATTCTTGACAGCAGGAGTGTCTTGGCCCTCAGTATATTCCTCTCCGACCTCATCTCCAACTCTACCGTCTGTAGTCTTGTTAGTTCTTGCTTTTACGTCCTCCGTGGAACGTATTTTACGTGATTTAATCGATATGTCATTGCTGGTCTTCTCTGACAAAAGCCTTTTCCTTTTTTCTTGGCTTTCGCTCCTGTCTTTATCCATCTCCACTTCGACGTCCACGTTGTCTTCAGTTTCATTGCCTGGACGATTCTCTTTTGGTAAACTAGCTTTCTTTGTTTTGACAGTTTTTTTTTTCTGCTCATCAGTCTTCGGTGGTCGATTCATATCCGAAATCTTCTTTGAAATATACATCGTTGCAAAGGAAAGATGATGATCGATTTCCTTTACGGATAGTTTTTGCTTCTTCATCCAGTACTTCGATATTGCTGTAATAAGTGATGACAAACACAAAAGAATTACGATGAGCATTGAATCATTTGAATACCGAATGAAGCAAAAAATAAAACTTACACATCACAGCCTCCAACTTCGTTGGATTAAGGGCAGGTTTTGCAATACCCATGTTGTTCGCTTTGTGTGCATTGCTGATAGTACCAGTCACGCTGGAGGTCCGCATAACCTTATCGGTATATATTAGGCAAGCCACCCTGGCAATGAATATAGCCGGCGTTAGCTTACGCCGAAGTCGTAAGCGATCGTACTCGGTACAGTCAATCCAAATCCCTAATCCTGCGTGGATCTACAATACGAAATACAATGCACCATTAATACAGAGCGACCTCTCAATAGCTTAGTGGGGACATTTTTTCTTTTCAAACCCAGATCGATTTGGCATGGACCGCCCCACATAAAGGTACTTTAACATTTCCTACAACACCTTACGGCAATCAGTGTAATATACATACAAGCTTGCAAGTATATATTTATACTGTGCCTAACCTTATTGCTGGTATTGTCGATAAACCCAACCGGCATGTCTTTGCCCAGTGTAATGCGGTTCTGTATGTTAACTCTGGCGGTATCATCGACGTTCGCAATAGTGGCTTCAAGTATCGTCATCGAATTCGATATAGAACAAAACAAAAACGTTCGAAATTAGTCAATAAGAAACAGTATTGTTGTTATGTTATTACAAATGAATGTTTTGATCAAAAGGTGATTACAAATAGGATTCATTCGCTCCATTCATTCCACGCACACATTTTCTATTAATGTAGAAACAAATTTAAGGTGCCACAGTAGTCGCATTTCCTATATATATTTGGTGACGTCATAAGCGATAAATTTTCGTCGACAAATTGAGCCTAAACGGAAGGACGAATTTCAAGGAAATGTTTTTTTTCTATAAGCTAAAATTAAACTGTACCGCGCGTGCTTAGTGATTTTTGATGTTAATTAGTCAATAATTTGTATTACGGATAGATGGAAATTATATGACATTTATACACATTCAACATGGCGGCATCAGAATCCCTGCAATTACCGACTTGTCGTATTTTGATCGCATCCAGGAGATGAGAACATTTATCAGTCAATCCAGGGAGCACGCGCGGTGTAGAAATACACACACTTTTCAGGAAAACTTATTTCACCCGTCGGCTTTCCGTAAATAAGGCTCAATTTGTCGACGAAATTTTCAGGTGACACGAGGCAGAACATGACGCAGAAGAAGTCTGTAATTTAGTTTACCAGTCGTGAATTTCTGACGTCCGTATACTTAGAGTAGAGTTGAGGTGGCCGGGGGTCCAAAGTCGGCAATTGCTTTGAAGAAAAAGCCAATCAAGGAATAGATAATCGCTGAAACAACTGAATCATTGGACATTGGGCTACCTCAATGTACTCCAAGTGTACGGATGATAGGAATTCACCCTGTGTGTTTTGACAATCAACAATTGAAGATAAGAAAATCCTGACTCTAGGATAACACTCAACGAGAGTTTCTGTTTGATATCGGTTTGAAACCCGGCTAAGCTATCCAGGTGGCGCTGTGCCGAATGCTAAATTTTGGATCAAGTACTGTGGCACCTTAATCTCGATATAACACGTGAAAAAGATTGTAAAACATAAAGTGATTCATACCTTCAACTTTTTCCGCGTTGCAGAGCAATTTTTTTTGTAAGTTCAAGTTCAGCGCCCTCAGCGCTCGATTTTCAGTCTCCAAATCAATGACTTTGCGTTTCAAGAGGAGTGTAGTTTCGTTATCCGCATGAGGATTATCACCTTCATTTGGTGGAGGTCCGTCATTCAGCAAATGCTCCAGCTGTGATTATTATAAACAAACCTGTAAGTACGCTATCAAGTTTTTCATGAAAGATTATATCTGATGACGAGTCGAGAAATGCATAAATCATCATACATTTGATAATAATCAGAAATATCTCTTCGATAGATTTGTCAGAGTCTGTGAAAAATGTGTGGATATTTCAAACCTTTGTGTATCTGTCATTTCTACCCAATGCACCATCCGTATCCGACGACGGCGCAGTCTCATCGTCCGCGCTTTCTGATTCTTCGGAATTCACCGAATCTTTTCTAGTATTACCGTTTTCAGCCATTACTGTCTTTTTTACGGGTGTCTTTTCCAGTTGTTCCTCCTGTTCCATACCATTTTCGATTATAGCTGCGGTTTTCACTATACTTCTCTGTGTCAGTTGACTTTCCTTTGGTGTGTCTTTTTGGTTTGGCGATGCATTTTTTATAGTTTTCGGTTGTTGCTTTTTTTGCGTACCATTTTTCAGTCCAGCTGCGTTTTTTACTACAGTTGTTTTCGTCGGTTGATCTTTCTTTGGTAAAACATTTTGGTTTGGCGCTGCACTTTTTGTAGGTACTTCTGAGCGTGTTGTATAAGTTTCGCGTGTCTCAGATTTATATCGATTTCCATTATTCTCACGAGCTATCCTTTCTGTTTTGATGATACGCAGCTTGTCACTCGCAAGCTTCTGTTTGCTGTCGCTAACGTGTTTGAAAACCTGAAAAGAAATAGTACTAATACAGGGAAGGGCAATGTATAATATGATATCAAACTATCTTATCGATCTCTCTAATCTCACGGAACTTCAGATAATTACGTGGTAAATGATATAACTGATGTAGTAAAGATATTTTTAGCCCATAAATTTGTTCAATTCTTATATTTATTTAATTTGTTGAATCCCAGTGATATCGATAGCCCCCTAATAAGAAATGCGTTACTCTTTACAGTAGTACATGGTAAAAGAATCATATCTATCATGTTCATTTGCATTGCAGGAGTTATCTTTTACAGTTTCATATCATACTATAGACCTGATAACGTGTTTACTATTAATGGACCATCGATATTTTTTCCTGAGCTACTAGGAGGCACTTGCAGGTCTAGTAGTTGATTTACAAATCACATTTATTGACTGAGACAATAGTTTCGTTCTAGGCGCTTGCCCATCAAGATATGTCTGTTTCCTGTTTAGGACCCATCGTGTATGTACTTCAAAATCCAACTTCATCTGACCCCATACAAAATGTATACGGTTATCATACCAAGAGGTTATCTTGAAACGGTACAGTCAACTGCACATGCGCAGAATAATTCATTTTATTCGATTAGAGAATCCCACCACAGTAGTTTGATCGTCAATACCGTCGTGGTGGGATTCTCTAATCCAATGAAATCGAATTATTCCGCACATGCGCAGTTGACTGTACCGTTTCAAGATAACCTCTCGGTACATGCATACCTTTTTTGACACTGTACTCTCGCCAGACGACGATAGGTCTGAAGGAGCCCTTGACAATTGGGAAGCAACAAACTTGACTCTTGATTCTTCCATTTGCTGTTGCACGTCAGTTAGACTATCTGTAATATCGTGTTCGAAAATTGCGTATGATCAATAGTTACAAATTCTCATGACAATTTTGACAAGGACTAAAGAACAAAGGACTAATCCTGTGAAAGAATCTCTAGGATTTCCGAAGCAATGGGCCTGTATGCAAGTGTCTAATATATTTGAGACCGTACATCAATTCACCTCACCTCGAGACCTTATTATCTCCGACTTGATCCTAATTTTTCTATGTTTCTGTCATAGCTCTAAAATATTCTTCTGAATTATTCAAGAGTTTTTGGACCATACTTTTTTTAGTTAAAATTTTTTCATCGTAAACAATAATAGCTATTTCCAAAATTATGAATTTTTTTTTTAAATTCGATGTACGACGTAAAACTGCTTCCGCCTTCAAAAATATGTACACAAATTTACTGTTTTTTATTAATTTGGTTTTTACTTAAAAAAAATGAATACGAAAATGTGATTTGATACATTTTTCTAATTTACCTAATTCCAAACTTGATTCCGAAAACGCTACTATACTCCTATATCTTTATGCATACAATTTGATTATAAAATGCCGAAATGACAACAATGACAACAATAACAAAATAATAATAATTCAAAGCGAACAAATTTTCATTTTGCCATTTTGAAAATAGAAAATTGTTAATAATTTTCGGTTAAAAATTTATTATTTATCGAATAAAATTTCTAGTAAGGTGAAGAAAAATTGAAAGAACATTGAAAACGAAATAAAAATAGAAATAGAAATGTTCAGCGTCATCGCTAGACCTTTTGTGAATTTTTTCGGATTTTACAAATTGGTCTTAATTAGTTTCTTGAAAATCATAACTCAAAGTAAGTTGGTAAAAAAAAAAAAACGAACATCATATTGGAGGTGTTGCGGTTTGGAGGTTGGTGAAGTGATGTGGACAGCCCCATTTATAAATATCATCATACAACATATAGACATGGAGAGAGCATGGTTGCTGAGAACTGAAGCCGAGAAGTGAGAGAGATGCACATAATATGAATATACATGCCATCTAGCTCACACTCTTGTGCTTACCGCTGTGACCCTGGATTTCCATGGACGCGGTTCCTCGGGGAAAAACACGCGCAGCAACGTGTTCAACCGATAAAAAATAAGCCGTGAACCACCGTATTGGTTGGACGCGTTGCCGTGTGTGTTTTTCCGCGACGAACCGCGTCCATGGAAATCCAGGGTGAGAGGCAAAGACGGGATACACTTACAGGAAGGGGTATGCCACGCGCTCTGCATGTGTACCGCAAGATTCTCTGGATACGGACAGGTAGGTTACACCTAACCGCAGGCAACCGTACTTATAATTTATGTTTAGGCTGAGCACCATAACGCTGCTGTCAGGCTGACCGAAACAGCCCTAACCTCCAAAGTTGGCGTACATCATGAGAAAATATTAGTGAATTGTGTAAATTCATAGGGATACAAGAAAAAATTGATGTGATGAATCGTGAAAATGAATTCATGTCAGGGCTGACCAGCAATTAATTTATTACCATGAAAGACACTTTTTTTTTAGATACTGTCTGAAATTGAGGTGAAGTTCTATCGAGGGACTCGGAGAGTGACTTTGAGTGCCGTCGAACAGTAGACGGAGTCACCGGATTCATCTGGGGCTAGAGCGAGTCTCGATGTCTATCGCAGGGTTCTATCGAAGGACCCGGAGAGTGACTTTGAGAGCCGTCGAACAGTAGACGGATGAATGTAGTCCCTCCGTCCCTCCGTCCCTCCGTCTACTGTTCGACGGCACTTAAAGTCACTCTCCGAGTCCTTCGCTAGAACCCTACGATAGACACCGAGACTCGCTTAAGCCGCAGATGAATCCGGTGACTCCGTCTACTGTTCGACGGCACTTAAAGTCACTCTCCGAGTCCCTCGATAGAACTCCACCGTTGCACATCGAGACTCACCTAAGCTCAATTTAAGACAATATCTAAAAAAAAGTGTAATTCATGGTAATAAATTAATTGCTGGTCAGCCCTGACATGAACTCATTTTCACCATTCATCACATCAATTTCTTCTTGTATCCCCATGAATTTACACGATTCACTAATATTTTCTCATGATGTACGCCAACTTTGAAGGTTAGGGCTGTTTCGGTCAGCCTGACAGCAGCGTTATGGTGCTCAACCTAAACATAAATTATAAGTACGGTTGCCTGCGGTTAGATGTAACCTACCTGCCCGCATTCAGAGAATCTCGCGGTATAAATATACGCATGGCTAATTATGAAATAAATACTCACCGCCGACAAGGCCGATAGTAGCAGCGCAAAGACCATTACCGCATAATATGATGTATTCACGTCCTATTGCATTGGACGCTCGGAACTTTTGTATCCGGCTGACAGGAACTACTTCTTTAGGTGGATGCTTGCTACCGGAATTAGTGCATGGTAATTTATACATAACGTAGGCGTATTTTACCGACATTTTATCCGATGAGTTGTTGGTCGTTATGTCAACACTCTGCGATGCCATGTCCGTGGCGTTCACCCCGACTGCACTTAATTTGCTTCGCGATTCAGGCTAATATGTTCTGTCCGCTCTTTGACACAGCCTCACGCTGACATGGTAAAGGTATATGCCATCCGATTCAATCTCACTATGCACAGCACAAGAAGAATATATCATTGCACTAAGTAAATCCTGGTGCTCTAGATGTACGCGGTGAACTTATAGACGCGGCGAACCGGCACAAACACGTGTTGCGAATCTTACGATAGGCCAGAGGCACCGTGATGGGAGAGCGACAAGAGCGAAGCGCGCCAAAGGTTGCGCAGCCTAAAGCGCGCGAATTTTAAACACTAAAACAGAAACTAGAGGACTATCGTCGTACTGCATTACGGTCTCGGGTTGAATCGTAACAGCCACACCACATACATAACTGCAACCTGCTTTCCCGCTTCTTTCCATTTTCTTTCTCCATTGTCACTCGACGTCACTCGTTTCTCTTCAGTTTCCTCGATTATTACGTTTTGCCAGCTGCTCACTGTTGAATTAAGGTGCTATTTCATGCATGCGACTGCGACAACTGTCGCGCGACGAAATTACGCTGATTGGTTAAAAATTGGCGGGGAATGGGTATACACCCTCTCTCCGTCAATTTTTAACCACACAGCGTGCTTTCGTCACGCGAAAATTGTCGCAGTCTCATGCATGAAATAGCACCTTTATTGGTTGTCACTCGATGCGAACGCTCGATTTTTCATGCATTTGATCCTCGCGGTGCGATGGACGCGTTACCGATCGTCAAGTATAAACAAACAGACATTGTGCGATATGTCGTAATGTTAAACTGAAACTATAAGTTTACATTACTGGAATCACAACGAAAGTCGACAAACCTACTAGATCAAAACAAAAATAAAAGAAGTGCTGAAATTACGGCGAACAAAACTGTTGGAAAACGTAGAAACGTTCAAGGTGAGAAGAACGCAGAAAACTTGACGGTATTGTGTGATGTAAATGATTTGTACAGAATATCGCCGTACGATACGAAGGGAATAAATCATAGTAAGTATCTATGTTTCGTAACTGATGTTAACGTGTCTTTTGAGGTTAGGTAATAGGTTGAACATTATGTTGCCATCAAATATAGCCAGACAGACACATGAGAAGTTGACAGATGTGTATATTGATGCACATATTTCAAACCGTGTACAAAGTAACTGAAGTAACTGAATATAACTGGATACGTATCATCGTTGTTATGCGTTTTTGCAGATGATCGGTGGACGATTAGAATCATGCAATCTCTTCGTGGTTTTAAAACAGTTTTGGTTATTCTGAAGAACATTTCACAATGACTCAAATCGTATCAAATATACCTTGTCACATTTACTTATTGACTGTGAATATTGCTTTCAGAAATGAGTGGGACGTCAGTGAAACGACGAAAGTATCATTTTAATGTTGATGGTACAAAAATAGTGTCCTTGCAAACACTTCAACGACGGAAAAATAGTTTGAGCCTCGCCCGTACTGCAGGTGAGTGCAGAGACTCGTGAAAAGGTGTTAATGTAGAAAATAAAACGTTATTCACAATTTTACATCAAGACTTCATCATGAAGAAGAAGTGTATATTGCCTGCGTAACCTGCCTGATCAGTTACTGAGAAAGCCAGAGTCTATCCGACAATTGCCTTTGGATAACGTTTTGTCATATATACTTTAACTGCTACAAATGAACTTTCTGTTATAGAATCATTGGCTGTCATTAACAGTTACGATCAAGTTGTGAGGCAACAAAGTGTCGTCAATGACCCCCCTACAGAGCTATCATTTTCCTGTATGGAGTCACATAGTGCAGAAGAAGAAGTTGGACGGCCGTTACCAGCTGACTTCGGTAAGCAATCAATGTTGTATTTCAAATATTTCAACACGTATATTACCACATAACAATCAAAACTTGTAAATACTACTATATACATATTCTTGCTTTTCTCAGAAAATATGATCACTTCATGTGAAAACGAGGGGAATCTATCTTCATCAAGTTATCCGTGTGAAGCTATCCAAACAACATTTGAGGACGAAGTACCGTATTGCGATAGTGTCCAATCTGACTCTTCAGAGAATGAGAGTGTTGGTCCAAGCAATGACAATCTACCGTTGTCGGAATTATCGTCGCCTACTGTTGCCGATCCATCTTCACCAATACTCTCGCACACTGCTACCGACTACAGTTGCATGAGTTTTAACGTAGATAAAGTAAAAGATTATATTTTGAGTGATGGTGACACTATTATGTTTCGAGAAGCAAATTTAAAGACGTGGCAGGTTATTCTTGTGATATTAGGGATTTGTACTAGATTTTCACTAAGCATTAAGGCTAGGCGTGCCCTAATAGAAGCCACAAAATTATTTGCTGGTCCTCGTTTTAGTGGTTGGGACATTAGCGACTATTACCTATCAAAAATATTTGATGCACCCGACGAAGTAATTCAATATCATTTCTACTGCCAGGTCTGCTGTAAAGAGCTGGAAAAGGCTGAAACGAAAGATCGATTCAAGAACCACGAGACAGTTTGTGACAAGTGCTTACAGAAGTACACACTTTCCATGAATTCACCCAATTATTTTATATCCATTGATTTGAAGTATCAATTAACGTCTTTACTGAATTCGACAGTGGTGAAAGAAAGCCTTCTTAGCAGTTTGAAAAATATTGATCTTGAGGCTCGAACAAGTGGTATTATTCGTGACGTATACGATGGTCTTTTGTACCGGAAATTATTCGCAGAGACACCAAAAGAATCCCAACTTCTGACCTATGTTTTTAATACCGATGGAGCGCCGCTATTCAATAGTTCCAAACGAAGTTTCTGGCCGATTCTTGTCATCTTAAATGAGCTGCCCCCGGATCTTCGTTTTCGATATCCGTTATTAGCAGGATTGTGCATAGTTCGGAAAGAGCCATCTGCGGACATGATGAGCACCTATATGAAATCTTTTGTGATTCAAGCCAATAGGTTAGCTACTGAAGGTTTTCATTTGAAAATTGGTGAAAAACCAGTTCACTTTGTACTGAAACCTTTACTGTGCAGCGTTGACAGTGTAGCCCGACCACTCCTACAAAACAGGTTACAATTTAACGGTTATCATGGCTGCTCGTGGTGCTATTCGATGGGTGTTCATAAACATGGATGCATGCGCTTCTTGATGGAGGAAAACGATCCCGCAGACCGAACACATACTGACTATCTAGAAGACGTCAGAGCAGCAACGAAAAAATCGCAGTCGTTTGTACCACAAAAAACAAAACTAAAAAAGAGTAACGTACGAGGTGTGAAGGGAAATTCCATCGTCACAGACCTAATAGGTTTCGACATGATATGGGCCTTTGTGAGGGATTATTTACACGCTGATTTGATCGGTACGGTTCTCCAACTGTGGACGATGTGGTGCGATCACCAATGTCCAATTCACCTCACCAGGGCTCAACAGGACGATGTCAATGTGCGATTGATGAGAATGACCCCGCCACATGAGGTACACAGACTTGTACGACCATTAAAATCTGAAAAGTGCAAATGGAAAGCATCCGAATGGCGCAGTTGGCTGCTTTTCTACTCAATTCCCTGTTTGACCGGTATTTTAGATGAATATGCTTTGCAACACTTCGGTTTGTTAGTGAACAGCATATTCAAACTACTAGAAACAAGTATAAGTGAAGAAGTCTTGGCCACAGTAGAATATGATTTGAACCAATTCGTCGTTATATTTGAATTGCTTTACGGTGAAAAATACGTCACATTCAATATCCATTCCCTGAAACATTTGGTGAATTGTGTGAGACATTGCGGTCCACTATGGGCGACGTCAACTTTTCCCTTCGAGAGTACAATACATAACCTGAAACCTCACGTGCATGGTCCAAAAGGTGTGTATGAGCAAATGGCAACGAAAGCTGTACAAACTAACGTTTTTCACAGTCTGGTTGCACAAATGGAACAATCTCCAGGTTGTTTGGCATTTCACCGATCATTGTTTGGATCATCTCAAGTAGCGTCGTTTTGTGAAGGTGACGGAGTTGTGCTGATCGGAAAAGGCCGCCCGTACCTTAATTCAAATCAACAATCCCGGTATTACGGAAATAGGGAAATCCTCAGCTTTCAGCGATGTATTGTTGCACGCATGGTAGTTCATGCAATAACCTATGATAGGCCGAAAAAGTCTAACGACACCATGTTTATTGACAAAGATGGGAATTTTTTACAAGTATCAAGTTTGCTCTATTGTGATAACTTTGCATTCGCCAAAGTTTCCTGTTTCAACGTTACAACAGTGATATTGCCTAGCGTGGATGAAGAATGTAGAAGGGACTGCCCGGAGATTGAGAATGTCTTAATCGGTCACTTGTACAAGATTGACAAGCGCCGCATTACATACGGTTTTGGTTTTAACGGAATCAGTCCCGTATACATACGGATAGCCGCCGATATACGGAGGCGAATGATTGCGGTACAGATTCGGATTCGGCCGCAAGACATGCGGTCTTGATTCCTAACAGGACAAGTTCCGCATACACACGGATAGCCGCTGATATGTCGAGGCGAATGATTGCGGTACGGATTCGGATGAGGCCGCACTACATACGGTATTGGTTTTAATGGGATCAGTTCCGTATACATACGGATAGCCGCCGATATACGGAGGCGAATGATTGCGGCACAGATTCGGATTCGGCCGCAAGACATGCGGTTTTGATTCCTAACAGGACAAGTTCCGCATACACACGGATAGCCGCTGATATGTCGAGGCGAATGATTGCGGTACGGATTCGGATTAGGCCACATTACATACGGTTTTGGTTTTAACGGAATCAGTTCCGTATACATACGGATAGCCGCCGATATACGGAGGCGAATGATTGCGGCACAGATTCGGATTCGGCCGCAAGACATGCGGTTTTGATTCCTAACAGGACAAGTTCCGCATACACACGGATAGCCGCTGATATGTCGAGGCGAATGATTGCGGTACGGATTCGGATGAGGCCGCACTACATACGGTTTTGGTTTTAATGGGATCAGTCCCGTATACATACGGATAGCCGCCGATATACGGAGGCGAATGATTGCGGCACAGATTCGGATTCGGCCGCAAGACATGCGGTTTTGATTCCTAACAGGACAAGTTCCGCATACACACGGATAGCCGCTGATATGTCGAGGCGAATGATTGCGGTACGGATTTGGATTAGGCCGCATTACATACGGTTTTGGTTTTAACGGAATCAGTCCCGTATACATACGGATAGCCGCCGATATACGGAGGCGAATGATTGCGGTACAGATTCGGATTCGGCCGCAAGACATGCGGTCTTGATTCCTAACAGGACAAGTTCCGCATACACACGGATAGCCGCTGATATGTCGAGGCGAATGATTGCGGTACGGATTCGGATTAGGCCACATTACATACGGTTACAATTTCCAACAGGATAAAATCGGCGTAGATGCGGATGGATATTCGTATACAACTAAAAATGGTTTCGAAAGATATCCGGACAAGGTCGTATAAAATACGGTTGATATTTTTTCGACGGATAAGAACCGCATAGAAGCAAATAGGTATCCGTTTTTACCGGAAGATGGCTCCAGATAAAGTTCCGACAACCCCGTATAAGACTCAGAAAGAATTTTGTAATCAGATAAAATGAAGATACACACAGATAGAAATCGATTCGGACTCTATCCGGAATTCTTTCAGTTTCCTATTCGTTGTTATCAGTACCTATCTGACATTTTTAGCAGGGCACCGTAGTGATACCGTATGTTTAAAGTGTTTTTGGCGTATAAATACGATACGTACACTATACGCGTACCATATTTATCATGCGCTAATACGACTGCGATACTGATTCTACACCGTACTTACGTCATCTTTATATGACGCATACACAGTTGTAATCTGCGTAACTACTTTGCAAAAACGGTTGCGACTAAGTGTTCAAACGGTGTAAATTTTTTCCCAAACTACCGTACAAAGAAGTTTATGAAACGGTGTTACAGCGGTTTTTACCAGTGGTACATACCAATACGGTAGAATCGTGGTCTTCATACCGTACTTTTTTCACTCCTCAAAAGCCGCCAGGGGTGTTATTTCTACCGAAGGGAATTTCTTAACGTCAGGTCGGCACGAGATCGCTCTTTTAACTAATAAGAATAAAACATCAGATTTTCCTCAGATTCAAGTTATAGATCTTTCCGGAGAAGAATTAATTTCTTTTCCAGTTCATTTAGAAAATCTCTTAGAAAAGTCATCTGTTGGTTTAAATCCCATACAAAAAGAGACATTCAAGACATTAATTGAAAAATATCAAGATGCTTTTGCTAAAAATAGCAACGATAAAGGAAGTACCATAACGACTCATACCATTGATGTAGGAAATAACGCACCTATAAAACAAGCTGCCAGAAGACTTCCATTAAATGGCCGAGAAGAAGTAGAGAAGATGGTCAACGAAATGCTCGCCATCAACGTAATAGAACCATCTTCAAGTCCTTGGGCTTCACCAATTGTTCTTGTTTCAAAGAAAGATGGAACGAAAAGATTTTGCATCGATTACAGGAGGTTAAATGACATAACCAAAAAAGATTCTTACCCCTTGCCAAGGATAGAAGAAACCCTCGATTTAATAGCTGGAGCAGAATGGTTCAGCACTATAGATCTACAGAGTGGATATTGGCAAGTAGAAATGCATGAAGATGATAAAGAAAAAACAGCCTTTGTAACCGGCCTAGGAGGATTATGGCATTTCAAGGTTATGCCTTTTGGGTTATGCAACGCTCCTGAAACTTTTGAAAGAACAATGGAAACAATTTTAAAAGGAATTACAGAGAAGAAATGCTTAGTATATCTGGACGACATAATCGTTTTTGGAAGAACATTCGAAGAAAAAGTAGAAAATCTTACAGAAGTCTTCTCTCGTCTTAGAAAAGCAGGACTCAAGATGAGTCCGAAGAAATGTCATCTTTTACAACGAGAAGTTCACTTCCTAAGACACATAGTCTCCGCAGAAGGAGTGAAGACGGACCCTGCAAAAATAGAAAAAGTATCAGATTGGCCCCGTCCTGTAGATAAAGAAGGTGTTCAAAGTTTTATAGGGCTCTGTACTTATTATCGTCGTTTTGTTAAAGGGTTCGCCTCAATAGCTAAATCTCTTCATCATTTGACAGGGAGTAAGGTTCAATTCGAATGGTCTCAGGAATGCGAGGAAGCTTTTATCAAGTTAAAGACTTATTTAACATCTTCTCCTATTCTTGCTTATCCCCAAGTGGAACAGCCTTTTATTTTAGACTCAGACGCTTCTCTTTCAGGAATAAGTAGAGTTTTGTCTCAAATCCATGACGGAGATGAAAGGGTAGTTAGTTATTACAGTCGAGTGCTTAGTAAGACAGAAAGGAACTATTGTGTCACTCGTAGAGAACTCTTAGCTGTGGTAAAAACAGTAATAAATTTTCATCATTATTTATATGGGAGAAAGTTTTTGATTAGGACAGATCATGCTTCTCTTAAGTGGTTGCTTTCTTTTAAATCTCCAGAAGGACAGGTAGCTAGGTGGATAGAGAGACTGGGCCAATATGATTTTGATATTCAACACCGCGCTGGATTATTACATGGAAACGCAGATGCTCTATCCAGAAGACCTTGCGAAGGACCTGTAGAATGTAAACAATGCACAAGATTAGAGAAACAACTAGACGAACCCTATAAAATCCGATCAATTACTTTTGAAGGAGATCTGAACCCATGGAAAAAGGCTCAACAAGAAGATGAAGTTCTATTACAAATCAAGACATGGAAAGAATCTAAAGTACGCCCTGAGTGGCAAGATGTTTCTGCTAAGAGTCAAGATCTAGAAATCTATTAGACTCAATGGGATTCCCTGTTTTTAATGAACGAAATAATATACAGAAAATGGGAATCTCCAGATCTCAAGATAATTAGATGGCAGTTATTGGTACCAAAGAGCAAGATAGAAGAGATCCTCAAACAATATCATGATTCACCATCAAGTGGACATTTCGCTTCCAATAAAACCTTAGGTCGGATTAGGGAACGATTTTTCTGGGCTCGCAGCAGAATGGATGTAGATGATTGGTGTAGGTTATGTAAAGTCTGCATTGCGAAAAAAGGTCCACGCGGTAAGGGTCGCAGTCCTCTCCAAATATATAACGTCGGAGCACCCTTCGAGAGAGTGGCTATGGATGTTCTCGGGCCACTTCCTCTTCCTAGATCTGGAAATAGATACGCCCTAGTTATTGCTGATTATTTTACTAAATGGCCCGAGGTCATCCCTATCCCTAATCAGGAGGCAAAGACAGTTGCTGAAGTATTTGTTCGAGATTTTGTTTGTAGATATGGGACTCCTCTAGAATTACATACCGATCAAGGTCGCAATTTTGAATCAATTTTAATAGAAGAAATATCAACAGTTTTAGGAATCAGAACGACTCATACAACCCCCCTTCATCCTCAGTCTGATGGAATGGTAGAACGGTTAAATCGGACTCTCCTGAGTTATTTGGCTTCTTTCGTTGACAAAAGTCAACGAGATTGGGATGAGTGGATTCCTCTTTTTCTTCTATCTTATCGATCAGCTGTTCACGAGACGACTAAACAATCTCCAGCCTCTATGCTTATGGGAAGAGATCTTCGGTTACCTTCAGACTTAGACAAGGGACCTATTCCTTCGCCAGATCGTCTTCAAACTGAGTTCGTATCTAATTTAAGAGATAAATTAGAACAAATTCATAATTTTGCTAGAGGAAGAATTCAGGTTGTTTCAGATAGGACAAAGGCTTATTATGATATAAGGACTAGAGATCTTGAATTTAAAAGTGGAGATTTAGTATGGCTTTTTCAGCCTAGACGAGAAAAAGGACGTTGTCCTAAATTACAATCTAATTGGGAAGGCCCTTATTCAATAATTGACAAAATAAATAACGTAGTTTAACGAATACAAAGATCTACTCGTACAAAACCTAAGGTGGTACACTTAGACCGCCTGGCTCCTTATAATTCAGATAAACTTACTCATAATAATAAAATAAAGAATCTTCGTTCTTTAAATATAGATGAAGATCATTCTGTAAATAATAATTTCTCTCTTCTAAGGGATGATCAAACTTTTACATTGGATTCTTCCAGGTGGTCTGAGGAACTGCCTTATGGAATTAAATGAAGAGATTATAGACCTTTAACTATCCTCATTGAAGGAAATATTGGATGTGGTAAAACAACGTTTACTAAAAGATTTTTAAATGATAAAAATATTCTTACATTATTAGAACCTTTAGATGAGTATCGTAATGTAGCTGGCGAGTACCTCCTAGAAAAGATGTACAAGGATCCTAGCAAATATGCATATCATTTTCAGCATCACGCGGCTATGACAATGCGAATTAGACATTTAGTTCAGAAAGCGTTACCTAATAAAATCATGGAAAGGTCAATATATAGTTGCAATTGCTTCGTTGAAGCACGTAGGAGAATGGGAAATTTTGAAGACCTTGAAGCTCATCTTTTATTAGAAAATGTTAGGGTTCTGGTTAACGAGTCCTGCCTTCGAAGTAGATTTGATAGTTTATTTGAGGTTATCTCCTGAAGAGTCATTTTCGCGTATAAATTCACGCGCTCGTTCGGAAGAAGACGGTATTCCTCTATCTTACTTAAAAGTTCTTCACGAAATACATGAAGATTGGTTAGTTAAAAAGAAATTTGCGACTCTTCCAGCACCAGTCTTAATCTTAGACGCCGAAGCTTCCGCAGATGACGTCTATATGAATTTTTGCGAGGTTATGAAGCCATATGATCTCTAGTATAGACTCAGAATAACTCGGAACAACTCGGAACTATTCGAGATAACTCGATAGAAATCGGAACTAATAATAAAATAATTCAAATCAAGTCGGTAACGAAGACTATTAAAAGCAAATGGAGGATAACAAATATTATGAATAACATCTAATTAATAGTAATACCGACACATATTCGAATCGATGATTCGTAAACAATATTTATTTTACTAATAACAAATACATGTGGAATAAATTACTTATTTCACTAATTATATGAAGAACAAAATAATTTTTAATATTGCATCACATTGATCAATATTGGTTCATGGATCTCTTTTCGAACACATGTTTGAGAAGAGTTTTGAACTTCAAACAAGTTTCGCAATCCTCATTCGGTAGTTCGAAAACCACGGGAGTTTGATACAGCTGACAATTGGTAAAGGAACTGTTCATTTGGAGTTCTCCTACGAACATTCGATGTAACTCAATCCGTGTCTTAAACATCTTTTTCGGAAATCTAAAAAAAAAAAAAAAAAAAAATAACATTCATTTGAGTATAATTCAGAATAATTCAGAATAATATTAAACCACAAAATTATTTATAATGATGTTGACGAAAAATGGAATTAAAGAAAAAAAAAAAAAAATATATATATATTGTAACGTTCCGGCTGTGTTGGCTACCGCCAGCGCAGCCGGAGCACGTCCATCCAGCAGCGAAATCCCGCAGTTCCGTGCATCCCGCGAGTCCGCGCTTCCCGCGATTCCGCGCACCCCGCGGAATATCGGTATAAAAAGGGGGCCGCGGAGGCAACAGCTACCGATTGTGTGGCAAAACGCCCGTCGAGTCACATCTATTAAATTCATTAGGCACGTAGCCAAAATAGTGGGTGACCTTTATTTGCTCTTAAATCGCATTTCAATACTTGCTAAAATTGAAGTGATTAAAATCGCGATTTCTGATATTGAAAAACAAGTCTATTTAAAAACTCACATTCACTCATTTCATAGTTTTTACTAATTTTGGATGTACTATAAAAAATTAGACATTAACGTAAAAGTCGCATTAATAATATTTAACGGCGCAATTTCATCGATCACGATATTGAAAACCGTGATTAACCAACCTAACGAACTCGGACAAATCAAATCTAGAATTAAAAACTCTAAATCTGAAACATTCACTAACTAGGAAAATTAGCTTTAATTTAGATTTAATTTATCTTTTTTTTCTTATAATTTCTCATTATAAAAACTCCACGCTCAATGAGCTATTTCTTTTGTATCGTTTCCTGTGCTCAACGATTTAATTTCATTAAACATTATCTATTGTTAAAACGATATCTTTTTCTTTCAATTTCCTATCTCCTGTTAATTAACAATCTCTAAACATTTCAGCTTTTCTTTCTTTATACGCAGTTAACAAACGACAGCTACGGTGCGGGTGCAAAACCCAATCCCGAGTCTAGTCGTACAGCTTGGTACGCTTAGCGACACCCAGCTCTGTATTATCGCAGCAACGGTTGAGTTATATGCTCAATCCGCGTCTGTCGCGCAGGCTCGGTTAGTGAAGCAGATCCAAGCTCAGTAGGTAAACAGCTCAAATCGGTTGACTTCTGATTTGAGTCTGTAATAGGGTATTTTGTGGCTTTTCACTTTTTCCACGAGAGGAGCTCCAAATCACACCCGTGATAAAGACACTCACGCGGACTAGCACCATATCTCCAGCCATCAGCTGAGATATTGGTGCAGTAAGTTACAATATACATCAATTTTTCAATATAAGACAATTATAGAGAAATCAAATATTACTTACATTGTGACGAAACAGGTATTGCATATCTTGAATGTTGAGTTCTCGAGTAAAACTCCTTCGCCTCGAGCGCATTTAACTCGTCCCCATTCACGATTAAATCGCGCCTTTACCTAATCTTCATTTTTATGATCCAAATCTCCAATATTTAACTGCGAAATTAGAACACCCAAACGGATCGCATCATTATTCAAAGACTCCATTGTAAAGACTGACGCTTCTGTAGTTTTCGCACCCCTTTCTATCTTTTATTTCTTTTCTTTTGTTATAAACAACTTTTCATTTATTTATAGATGTTTTATTGAACGGGTTAGTTATAGGTCGTTTAAAAGACCCTCGTTTATTTCAATCTCGAATCCCGCGGAAATATTACAAAAATATAACGCTAGGTGTCATTACAATAGACTTATATCCCAGATAACAACGTGTCTGCAAATTTTGCAGCAAAATTATAGCAATGCGTGCAAAGTATTGCTAGCAATATCAGTGCAAGATGTGTCCTCAATTGCTAGCAAAACAAGACCAAAATATTCCAACAAAAAATGTTAACAAAACGTTAGCAAAATGCAAGCAAGCTTTGCTTTACAGCAAAATGCGTTCGAGAACAACTTGCAAGCAAATTTCAGGCAAATTGTCGGCAAACTTTATATTTTCATCATTTTTTTTTTTTTCTTTTCTCATATGAAACGTTGGTCTCTTATTACCGTCTGTTCGGGACGAAGGTAGCCAGATCTTGATATATTAGTTTGATCAAGCGGCACTATTTTCGTCTCAAACACACGGTGTATCAGTAATTGGGTAAAATAATGTCAGTAATACTATGAATTTTATATGAAAATATTTATTATAGTGGTTATAGGAATTTACACGGCGAGGAATTATGACGTGATTTTTATCGTTCATTCGTCTTCTTCGTACTCTGTTTCTTCTCCGTCTTCCCTTTCTTCTTCATCTTCCCTTTCTTCTCCATCTACACTTTCTTCTTCATCTTCCTCGGTCTCTTGTCCCTCGTTTTCTTCAGTTTCCGCTTCTTCTTCGTCTCTTCGGTTTTTATTGTTTAAAATCTGTATTCGCCCGTACATCTTACGGGCTCGCTGTTTTTTTTTTTCAATGCGTTCTCGTTATTCTGTGCAGGTTCCCCAACTTTCAATGAGTTTCGGTACCGCTGCTTCGCCGTTCGAATACATTCTTTCATTTCTTCCTCGAAATGAGCTAACGTTGGCGGAAACGGCAAATGCCTGTTGCCAGCAACAGCTTCTAAAAAAACATTCTGATCAATTAGGCACACTTCAAATTTCCAGTTTTTAAAATCAGAAGTGAATCAAAACTATCTTTCACATGCCGCAAGCAGCGATGAGAAACTTATTTACGAATAATCTGTTAAAATGTGATCGTGAAACAATTTTGACTATATTGACTAATTTAGCGCTCAACGGCTAAGCCAAGTGAACGTGACAAAGAACGCACCGAAAATTGCGGTTGCAATTTTTTTATCGTAAAACGACTCGCATGTCTGAGTCCCCCAATAGGTATACTTCATGCAGCACTGGTCAGTCAGGCATTCTTTGAGGCTGTTATTGTATGCATCTCTCATGGTGAATCCTCCAACATACCTAAGATATTGCACCTACATATTCACTTTGTGTGAGTACAAATTGGAACAACATATAAGGTATCACACATAAGAGATTATGTATACATACAAGTTGGCGATAGTTTGAGTTGCTCATCGTCTCTAAATGGGTAACGTCAGCTGGTCGCTTCGCAGGTATAAATTTTGGCTTACAAGGTACTCTGGGGTTCATCTCATTCCTAATTTCGTCCCTCAAATCTGCTACAGAAGCCGTCAAATCTCTACGATAAACAATAAATGTACAATTTTCTGGAAGTAGAGTTGAGAAAATGCAAAGGATATAGCTTCATTAAAAATCAGTAGGTAAATAATCTAGCTTACGTTATTTTGTCTGTAAATGTTTTTCCTAGATTTTCTATGGCACGGTGTAAGCCTCTGAAATTGTGAAACCAATAAATAAGTTTCATCATTGAATATCTGTGCTATAATAAGCATACATTTAAAAAAAGGAGCACATTACAGTATTTTGACATTCAAATAGTCATCATCTTGTTCCTCATTTCCCACTATTTTATCTTGGACAGTTGCTGAAGGCTGAAGACTCACTGAACTTCCTGTCAAGCACATCGAAGTGTTCGATTATTTTGTGTTGTAGATGTCAAAGCAAATTTGTTATTGTCAAAAGTAAATAATATAACATCATGGTTACAGCAATTATTGAAAAGAAATGATTTGATGTACCTGGTGCGATAAGTTTCGTGTTAATTATGCAAGGCATGACTTTTGGAGGCACAAAATCAGAAGATAAGTTAGTCTGAACCTGCCCAACTGTTGAATAATATAATATGTTTTTAAATCGTGTGACGTAGAATAGAAAAGTGAGGTGATAACACTTTATACCTGTACCATCCAAATTATTTTTAAAGTCGGAGTGTG
Organism: Tenthredo mesomela; assembly: GCA_943736025.1. Taxonomy (NCBI): domain Eukaryota; kingdom Metazoa; phylum Arthropoda; class Insecta; order Hymenoptera; family Tenthredinidae; genus Tenthredo; species Tenthredo mesomela. The sequence goes on from OX031019.1 coordinate 18,957,806, forward strand.
TGGATACCAAGTTTGCTGGACGATCATATACAGACTGCTTATTAGGATCCATTCTTTCAAAGTGTGACTGGTCAGCTAGTGAATGTTCAAATTCAAATAAATCACGTAAGTCAAAAGTCAAGTCAAATGATAATTACTATAGATGGGAATAAAATTTTATATATCATTTCCATTCAATGATTTACTCACAACGAGTATAGGTAATTTCATGAAATTGGAGTAAAATAAAAAAACATATATCTATCATATCATGAATATTCTTGCTCAACAATGTAACTAACCAGATGGTGAAACATGCGAATTATGAAAACTTGGCTTCAGGGGAATCGGAGTGTACGGCTCACCCCTACTACATACTACTACAGTTTTAAGATGGTTAGAAGAATGAGGCGTTCCCAAACAAAAATTTTTCTCCAGCCCTATAACAATAAACAGCAGATGAAAAGATGGCTATGGTAAACCTTGTGATTTCTGAAAATTCAGATTCACAATGGTTCTCCTTGTAAAAATCTATAACGTGAAGACTGTTTACAGTAAAACAGTAATAAATGAATTAACATTACCTTGTTTATTCGCAGGATCAAATGAATTTCGTGTCATTGTTGGTGTTTCAGTACAAGTTTGTATGGCTGTCTCGTTGGTAGATGAGAATGAAAATTTTTTGCGCCACGCATTTTTATCTTCTTTGTTATCTGCAGGTAGAGTTGCATGTCTGTTGTTATTAGATTGTAAATTTTCTTTCCGTGGATCTAAAAAATGATATACGTAAAATGTAATTCACAAATATTCAGGTAGTTCTATGATAAGATATTCATCTATTGATTACCGTCCAAACTTTGATTCCGTGAAATCGCAGATGAAATACTACATCCTTCACGTTGTGATTTATGCTTATACTTCGAGAAAACAGTTTTCTCAGATGAAATAGATGCGCTTGGTGACTGAGAAAACGCTTTTTTTTTACCTGTCGATACAAAATAATGGCTCGCATGGTTTCTTGAAGTTATTCAAAACAATATGTGTGAATTAGGTACCATTCAAAAGCAATTCTGCATGGATATCTTCAATGTCGTTCCTCAAAGAAGAGTCTGCTGAACCTTTTTTGAGTTTTTTTGCCACACTGACTTCATCGTTTTCTGAAGTAGTAGATTTATATCGTTTGGGCTTTTTCGTTAGTCGTTTCGGACGAACTGATTGGGAACAACTCTTCCGCATGATTGAATATCTGCAACAAAATCGAATTTAGAATAATAAAAGGCATGATAATACATTTCGGGGATGAGTGACGTACCATCGCTTTATATGTTGACGATTTTGTCCTCAAGTTCGATCATTGTAATGTTTCAATATCAGTAACATTGTGAATTTGAATCTTACATTTATATAAATAAGTCTAATATCTCATCGAGTTCTTATTAATAACTACTAACAGCTACGCTTACACTTCTATAACATGATTTCCTATTACTTGGGAAAAGGTTGCAACTACCGTATCATTCTGAACGTGATTCGAATTAAAGTTTTCTATTTCAAGGCATTTATATATACATAAAGGATATTCTTTTCCCAGAATCTTCATATTTCGTTGCCTGCGGATTATAATGTAGTGTTTCTAAATTTCTATTACTAAGTTCATTTTTAAATAATCATAACTTTTATACAATTTGGTTCTGACTAAGTCACTAAATAATATTTTATATGAGAACGGACACAATGTATTTGCCATCGATGGGGTCATTATTTTCATTCTCGTCAGTGGAATCTTCATCGCAGTCACTTTTCCAGAATGGCATTCTGAAGCACTTGGCTTCAACGTTATGAAAAGGAACAACCATGAGGGAGGACAACACTGAGCATTTGAATATTCCCACTGAAGACGATGGAATACCCACATTGAAAAAGTCTTCTACCGAAGTGAATTTTCTCACTAATAAGTTAACTGAATCGTCAACGTTTTGAATGATATTGTAAATTATACATATTGAGAAATCTTTCAAAATGCAACAGTTATTACTCACATCTATCGATAAACACATATTTACTACTTTCAATTTTCTGAACGTACGCAATGTACATGCTACATCATCTGTCACATTAGTGGGCAAAGGCCCTCTCATCTTTCTTGGGAATAGTTTAACGCTTTCGTCGTTGCTTACTGGAATTTTATTTCTTTCGACTTGTTCTTTTTCATATAGCCTAAGTAATATTTGTTGCAATGGCTGAGCTGGCTTACGATAAAACTTGCGAAAGAATTTCATATTATTTTCATAAGGAAAGGCAGAAAAAGAATCCAAAGGACCGAACCTTTCAACATCGTCTACAAGATGCTGCAAGGCATGAATATTGTAAGATAGAAAATTCAAATTGTATATCGTTTCAGACCTTAGAATAAATTTTTTCATAGCCAATCTAGCAAACAGTCATTGCGAATCAGTAGGCGATTTGGATACGAGACAACGCATTGCTGTACTCAAAAGTAAAAAATGAAGGTAGACATCGTCACTCAAAATCCCATGCAGAACCACCATACCACAATATAGAAGGAATTGACGATGTTGAGTGGCCTTGTAATGTTTATACATTCCTAACGCCTCAGGTTTTCGAGAGAATTCGCTTGGACAGTATTTCGCAATAATTTCCAATCTTTCAGAAATAGAATCAATTTGCCTGCCACTCAATTTAACGTCTTTACCATACGATCCCTTGATCCAAGCTGTCAGAAGTTTATCGTCAACTCCCATAAATATATGCATGCCATCAATAGGTACCTGAGATACAATACCCATAGGTAACTGCGATAAAGGACTTTGTGTAAGATGATGATCTTCATCATCGGCGCGTTGATATTCTTCATCTGTTCGAGACTGATGATCAACACCACGAAAAGTCATTGTATTATTGTGGCGGTAACCATACACCTTGCATTTCGGGCACGGTGCAGCAGAATTATGACCTTTATGGCAGAGAAAAAAAGATCGGGCCACTGTATCTGCAATAAATGCTCGCAGCTCTATAAGGTGTTGACTACCATGATACTCTACACCACCGCTACCCATAATATCATTCACTTCAGTTATGAAAAAATTTAAAAATTCTTCAGGATTTGCAGGTTTCTTTTTCCCTTTATAAATACCTACAACTTGTGGCTTAGAATTGGAAATATTGGCAACTCTAATTTGTATTGGCCAAATTTGATATTTATTATTGAGCCTAGCCCCATCTGTACTCCAATCTATTTGCAATATCTGAGGAATCAATTGTATCGGAGTTTGTGCAAGAATTTTCTTTATAGATTTTTCGAAACCGAGGTGAAGATATTCTCCGGGTACAACGTCGTATATTGCATCAGGGCAAACTCTAGGAGTTCTAAGGAAAGTTCGCATATCTTTCGGCAAATATTGTAGACATGAATGAGTACGTAGAGTTTCTAGAATGAGATTGCCTTGCTTATGACTCAAAGATCCCTGTAAGAAAGCTAATGCTAATTGTCGATCGAAAGTACTTCTTGTACATTTTGCCGGCGCAATATTGATATTACTGTCATCAAAATCATCACTATTATTAGGCGATTCACAATTTCCAACTTCTGCATAATCTATCACAACATGGTTTATGGGGACTTGTTGAAACATATTATCAGACGAACCGAATCGAAATGGTATTGAGATTTCATTATTATCAAAAGCGTGACGTGGTTCAGGTTGCCTAATTGAAGAATACGCAACTACTTTATCCCTACGGTTAAGCACATAAGTTCTTCTGATTCTCCTTTTGTGACGAGTAGATATGAGGCGCAGGAGCTTATGATTAACTTCACAGTTCTTTTTTTTTTTTTGAACCCATCCCTCCAATAGGTGTGCAGTTTCTAAATAATACAAATTCATAAGATAAAATAAAACGTTCATTTTCAATAAAACCTAACATTATTAAACTATATTCAAGGTGAGATAGCCTGGCCACTGACTGATGAGACAGAGCCAAATCAGCTGGTTTCTGAACTATAAAATTGTGTGATTAGATGTGTATACAGCCCATCGAAGACGTATGTGGTTGATTAGTTAATATAAACAACATCGAAAATATTATGTGGCACATAATATTTTGTTGGTTTGTATCAGTATGCCTTTTATTACAATGAAAATATATATTATTCATCAGTCAGCGAGAATTGGAAGGGATAACAGGCAGACCTCACCCAAATTATGAGATGATTCATTTGCAATAGTTATCATGAAATGCGGGTAATGAATATAATGACACTCACCGACACGGTCAATTAGATGAGATTATCCGCAGCCAAATACCATAGACTTATCCGCAACTACAGTTCAATGATCAACAGGATATGGAATCTGTAACGTATACGAAGAATGTTGTTATGATTCTTGGGTATGTAGCACTGTAGTAGTACAGTGATCCGTGGGCGAGCTAGGTGGTCTCGGGTGTAAGTCCCCGGATAGGCGTCCGTAGATCCTGGGTTCGAATCCCGGATCGTCCGTTAATTTTTCTCATCAAAAAATATTTTAAGTATACGAAGAATGTATAAATATGCAGTAAGCGAATTGATAGAATTATAATTGATAGAATAATAATTGATAGAATATATATATATATATAAGTTATAATGTCTCTATAAAACTATACGACGCGTTCGTGGACGGGCCCAAAATAACCTCTAAATACGTTCTACCCAAGATCACACGATATAGACCTCGCCTATACGATTATACATAACGAAGCACAATTTTCGTAGAAATTGTAATATGCGATTATAAGAAATGTGTGTACTTACTGGCAATAATGAGAGTTGTGGTACAGCAAAATCTTGATGAATACCCGCGTGGCCGGTTCTTCTATTCTGTTGCACATTTAAATTCACGCAAACGTGCCGGGCAAGGAACGACGGAATTTTAGTTGCGCGGAATTAGAACCGCGCGACATTCAAATAAGTTTCAACGGAATTTAATATCATGGCGAAATACACGTCCGTTTTTGCGAGTAAGATATTATATAAACATCATCATGCTGTTAGCCGTTAGAAATCATATTATGTGGCTAGATAATTATGCTCTATCTCCTCTATAATTATTGAGAGGTAACAGGGAAATTTTTTGGCATGCGTATTGTATATAATACACATACTATATATGTAGTTATATACAGCTGCTGCAGAATTATAATACATATATACGCGCAGGGTCTCCCATACATATAATATGTCCTCTTTAAAAAAAAGCGTTGTAACGTTTTTTGTCAGGTTTTTTAGGCCGCATAGCTAGGCTTATATATATGCTATATATATATATATATATATATATATATATATGTATATATATATATATATATATATATATATATACCATATATATATATATATATATATATATATATATATATACCATATATATGTATATATCTGGGAAATCTATGGGGAATCCCCAGGAATTCTGGGAAATCTATGGGGAATCCCCAGGAATTCTGGGAAATCTATGGGAAATCCCCAGGAATTCTGGGAAATCTATGGGAAATCCGCAGGAATTCTGGAAAATCTATGGGGAATACCCAGGTATTTCGGGAAATCTATGGCGAATTCCCAGGTATTGCGAGAAATCTATGGGGAATCCCCCGGAATTCTGTGAATTTTATGGAGAATGCCTAAAAATTCTGGGAATTCTATGGGGAATGCCTAGAAATTCTGGGAGATCTATGGGAAATCCCCAGGAATTCTGGGAAACCTATGGGGAATCCCCAGGAATTCCGAGAAATCTATGGGCAATCCCCAGGAATTCACATGACTCGATCGAAGGGCCCAAGGCGGGGCTGGGGGGAGGGGGGAGAAAAGCCGAGCGGAGCCGAGGTGGTGGGGATATTACCCATAATTCCCTGCGAAAGAACAGAACTGATTTCCCGGCAATGCCAATTCCTCCGGAAATTAATATGAGTTAAATAATAGATGAAAAAAAATACGTACCATATGTGAATTTATCGGACCAGTCGAACCAAATTTTTAAGTCTTCTAACTGAAGCTGACCTCTATATAGAGCGTGCAATCTTCAGATAGACCGAAAAAAACGGAAGTGCATCATAATTATTTTTTCAAGTAAAAATTCCTTCAGCCCGGGTTTGAACCGGGACCTCCGCATTTGTACTGCGACGCCTTGTCCAATTAGACCACTGAAGGACTGGAGGAATCTTTACTTGAAATTCATGTTATTGTCATTGACCTTCTTAGTCCCAGGTCTGTGTTTATTTCATTGAGTAGTGACTCTATCGTTCGAAGCCTATTAATTCATCAATGAAATAAACACAGACCTGGGACTAAGAAGGTCAATGACAATAACATGAATTTCAAGTAAAGATTCCTCCAGTCCTTCAGTGGTCTAATTGGACAAGGCGTCGCAGTACAAATGCGGAGGTCCCGGTTCAAACCCGGGCTGAAGGAATTTTTACTTGAAAAAATAATTATGATGCACTTCCGTTTTTTTCGGTCTATCTGGAGATTGCACGCTCTATATAGAGGTGAGCTTCAGTTAGAAGACTTAAAAATTTGGTTCGACTGGTCCGATAAATTCACATATGGTATGAATTAATAGGCTTCGAACGATAGAGTCACTACTCAATGAAAAAAAATACGATAAGATTATGGATATAGGATTAGGCAACTATGAAAAACTTAATGTTCAACAAAAAATTATAATTTATACCATACTTCAAAATATTAACGATTCGACATTACATAAAACATTCTATATTGACGGACCGGGTGGATCAGGCAAAACATTTCTGTATATTACATTATGGCATTTATTTACTGGGCGAAAGGAAAAAATCAGTACTATGGCTTACACAGGTATAGCTGCTACATTACTACCAAATGGAAAAACAGTCCACAAAACATTAGGATTACCTGTTCCGTTATACGTTGATTCTACTTCAACAATTAAAGTGGGTTCAAAAGAAGCAAATATTTTGAAAGAAACAAAGGTTTTCATTTGGGATGAAGCACCAATGGCACCGCGCTACGCATTAGAAATAATGAACACAATTTTATAGGATACTAGGGGCTCCGCCCCTGCGCGCTTCGCTCGCTTCCGAGGCCTCGGCGCTACGCGCCTCGCTGTTCGGCGCTTCGCGCCTCACTTTGTCACATACCGGGAGACTTCCCAAGACTTTCAGTTGATCCACGTCTCGTAACTCCTTGTCAGCAACTTGTATTTCTTCTACTTTTCCAGTATCTGTATCTCGATCTGTACCCATCTTTTTTACTTTACGAAGGTCACGTTGTCTTTGATTCCTTCGAATTCTCTTTTCTTCTTCATTCATTTTCTTCGGTCGCCCTTTTTTAACCACCGATGACTCGTCTGTTTCAGATGTGCCACACTCGTTTTTTCTTCCTGAATTTTTCGAATCCAACCGTACCTCTTTGATATCGCGGGTGTGTGCTTCCCGGTTGTTCTTTATAATTTTTCTCTCTTCTTCTTCTATTTTCTTTATTATGTTGCCTTTTGATATGAAAGGAAGACACACTTTTTCAACGCTTATTATGGTTGGCAATTTTCTCTTCCTTTTTTCTATCCTTTCTTCGTTAAACTTTTCAAAAACATCATAATGCCCACTATCCCCATTACCGGTATACAACAGTGCAAAGTTATGTGAACTATCTAGCTGACTATCATAATTTATGCAATGATAAGTATTATTATTTATGTAAACTTTGAAATTTACCTTGAATATTGATGCAGCTGCAGTCAACTCTACTTCACCGGCGTAAACGCCATTCTTACCCATATGTAATCCATAGTCTTCTGCTGACCTTATGGAAACGCCGTGTGACTCGTCACCAATGATGTAATCTCCATAGCTATCCCAATGTTGCAGTATGAATGAAACGATGGTCAATCTTAGCTCCTGATGCCTATCCTGATTTTTTTGATAAGCAATACGACAGCGCGCGAAAAAGACAATTCCCATCTGGTTTCATCTGCGCTACCTTTTTATCCATTTTTTTTTTGTAGACAAATAATATTTTTGTTTCGATTTGTCAATTGCTCACAGTGAATAACCGATAAAATAATATTTTTATTTGATCTGTCAATCGCTCACAGTGAACAACTGTCATTCACCGTAAAAACAACAGACATACAAAAAACAGCGTGAAACGCCTGATGGCATGCAACCCGACAGCATTATGCGACTCATCGCGCTCGTCTGTTTTTCGTCTAGATTTTTTTATTATATAGAGGGATAATGAATAACACGTTACCATTTGGAGGAAAAATAGTCATATTGGGAGGGGATTTCAGACAATTACTTCCGGTAAATATTCGGGGTACTCGCAGTGAAACGGTAAACTTATCAATCAAATTCAGTCCATTGTGGCAACTATTTGAAATATTCGAATTGACTATCAATATGCGTGCACTACAAGAAGAGAACAATTTTTCTGACTTCTTGCTGCAAGTTGGAACTGGAGAAGTGAATGATGAGGTTGATAATTTAAATTTACCCTCCAATTGTACATACAATGATGACATCGATATAGCGAAGGATATTTATGAAGATATACTCAGCAGAAAACAATACAAAGAAGCTTCAAAATATGCAGTATTAGCAGCAAAAAATTTAGATGTGAATAAAATCAATAGACAAGTCGTCGACTTATTAGACTTAATTACTGAACGTATTTATACGAGCGTCGATAGCGCAGAAAATTGTAACGACAATAATAGAATCAATCAAGATTTAGTACCGGAATATTTAAATTCGTTGTCTCCGAATAGTCTTCCACCGTACGAGTACGACAATTTTCAATAATCATGTTAATCGGAAATTTGAGTATCAATGAAGGTTTAGTCAATGGCACGAGATTATTACTACTAGAAGCTGGAACAAATCTATTATTGTGTGAACTTCTAACTGGAGATAAAGCAGGAGATATAATATTCTTAAATAGAATTACTTTGATGTGTGAAAATGTATATCGATTTTCTTTCACTCGAAGACAATTCCCCATCAAATTAGCCTTTGCGATTACGATTAACAAATCACAGGGCCAAACCTTTGATAAAATTGGAATTACGTCACATACGGTAATGGCTGAGGCGCGCGCAGCGCGCCAAATACGCTAGTATATTAAAATATACGTCGTTGTTATATAGATGATAGAGACTAATTATGTTCATATTGTGCGGCTAAGAAAATTATAGATATAATAATGAATAACGAAATTTGACAGGTAAGTACATATATATGGGGCATTCCATCCCAAAGCGACCTGGTTCTGACCCTCGACCTCTCATATCTGGTCCGCGATTTTTTGTATCATTCTTCTGAGTCTGAATATCCATCAGAATTTTTATCAGATTTTTCAAAGAAAATTTGAGCGCGTCATGAATTTTCACAGTTGTTTTAAAAAAATTTCATTTCTGATATAGAATTTTCGAGAATTTTTTCAGATTTTTCGATCACGGCCATCGAGGTGTTGAAAAAAAAACTTTGAAAATTCATGACGCGCTCAAATTTGCTTTGAAAAATCTGGAAAAAATTCTGATTGTTATTTAGAGTCAGAAGAATGATACAAAAAATCACGAGGCTGAAGCTAGCAGCCAGAGTTAGCAGCCCAACGCTGCTGTTCGACGTTGAACGCCTATGCGTAGCAGCGTTCGGCTGCTAACTCTGGCTGCTAGCTTCAGCCTCGTAAAAAATCGCGGACCAGATCTGAGAGGTCGAGGGTCAGGACCAGGTCGATTAGGCATGGAATGCCCTATATGTTGTTGCCCATCACGACAAAACAGACCACATTTTTTTTTATTAAAAAAAAATTGGTTTTGCCGTAATCAATAAAAACTGAAAAACACTGTTCGACCACTCTGATTTTGATTGGATTCGGAGAGCCAAATCTTAGTGGACGAACGAAATTTTTGAGCGATGAGTGAAGGTGGGCGTGAATCTGGTTATGGGGAAATACAGGGAAAGCTTTTTTTTCAACAAATATAGTGAAACGTTTATTGTTAATATAGTTTGCCATCAACAACTTGTGTTATTTTCAGAATGCTCGCTACTCCTGCCTTCACCGCGAAGTAGTATCCGCAGCTGTAGACTTGGTAAAAAATGGAAATAAAATTGATTCCCCTGTATTTCCAAAACTAGATCCCCGCCCCGCTCTGATTAGCTCAAAACTTTCGTTCTTTCACTATATATATTAAGATTTGGCTTTCAAAACTTCATCAAAATCGGAGTGGTCTAACAGTGTTTTCCAGTTTATATATTGATAACGGCAAGACCAATTTTTCAAAAAATCGAAAAAAACATGGTGGTTGGTTTTCTCGTGATGGCCAACAATTAACATATACTTGAAGGAAAAAAAAATTCAAAATCATGAGGGTCACGGCCAAGTCGCTCCGGGATAGAATACCTCATATATTTGATGAGTATAATTATGTCAAAATGTCATCCTACGGATTTTGTAAACGATCAATAATAATTTCAGAGCAATGGCTTTTCCAATACTTAAATTTATCGGTGCAATGCCTTTTTTCGAAATTTTTATGTACATTTATATTGCCAACAATTCGCCATTAATTTGCTGTTAAAAAAATGTACTTCCAGTTGCCAGCAGATTTTCAACAAAAGTTGATAACATTAAGCCGTCTGTCATTTATAGCTTACTGACAGCAACTATTGCTGTGTGTTTGCTGTAAATTTTGATGCAAAAAAAGTATTCTCAGCAAGTATTTGGCAAAAAGATAACAAGGCTTGCAGCAAGTGGAATAAGCTGCTTGCACAGTCACACTTGGTTATCTGGGATAATAATGGCGTCTAGATGAAAAGAGATCCGAGCGGAAAATCTGAATATAGGTTATGTTATAGTTTACAAACATTAACCCAAGTTTTTCCAGCTCCCGACATTCCGATAGTAGGATATTTTATTTAAATGATGAAATGATATTCTGAGACGAGAAGAAGGAAGCCTGATTCATCCCATCCTGACCTATTTTCCCAAGTTTCCACTTCTTTCCAGATAAGATCGTTTCAATTTATATTTATAACATTTATTTAATAGAATAATTTAATTTATCAATTTATTATATTTGAAATAATTTATCTAATATCAAAAAGTTTAATTTATCATTTTAATTTCAAAGAAAATATTTTAAAAAGGAATTTATAATTTTGATTCAAAAAGAGATTTAAACGGAATCTATAATTTTGAAGAGTTTTTAGAAAAACTCAAATTTAAGACCTTATTATTTTGAGAGAATAACATTTGTCCTCCTGTCTAGGTCGTATATGATTCATTTCGAAGAGGTTTGGAGTTGGATCTCCTGGAGTTCAGAATCAGACTTTCCGTTCCAGCGTTTGGTCCTTCTACCACTCCAACCCCTTCCTGTTCCAGTATTCAGGACTTTCTTCATAATGACCAAGGAATTCTTCGCCTTGTTTCTGAGTTTCTACTTTTATTTCCTGATTCCCGTCTACTGATCCTGATTTCTGAGTTTCTACTCTTGTTCCTAGTTCCTGTTCTTGAAGATTTTTGTAAAAACCCATGTTGTGATATTAAGTTAGACTATCTTTTAGAGGTTTTCTGTGGTTTCCCTTCTAATAAGAGACGAATGTCAGATAGTACTTAGGAAAATTTTTAATTACTTGAGCCACAGCTCCTATTCTCCTGAATATAACACATAGATTTTACAATTTCAATATCGAATTACTAATCCTTATGATGATTTTACATAAATAATTTTTATTATACTTACCTTACGAGTCGGGTCGACTCTTTCACTAACGGGGGGGTAGTGTTATATTTGATGAATTCACCCCTACACGGAGAGGGAATTGGGTAGACGACAGCGCCAATCTCGATAGCGGTGGCTTATGTACTGCAGGCAACGCCACGCGCTCTCCTTGGGAAGGCTCAGCTCCCAAACAGTAACGCTGCGATACGCGCGTCAAGCTACCAAGGCATACCGCGTATCGCAACGTTACTGTTTGGGAGCTGAGCCTTCCCAAGGAGAGCGCGTGGCGTTGCCTGACAGTACATAAGCCACCGCTATCGAGATTGGCGCTGTCGTCGACCCAATTCCCTCTCCGTGTATATATTACTTCTATATGATCTAGATCAAGTAGTCTATATGATAAAAGACTTCTTTCAAAATATATGAACTTCGGTTGCCGTATCAATAAGTATTATTGTAAAACAAATCAGTCTGTCTTTAGACTCGTACTGAAGCAGACCTGTATTTTCTGAATACATAAACCTTTTGCCCAATTGATATAATTTCATCTGATTCATTTTATTTTCCTCGGGAATCCATAAATATTAACTTATTATTACAACAAATATTAAATTTGTTACAATACATACTTAATTTTCTCATATTGTGATCAAGAGGTCGATTGCATGTGCGTAGTAAAGTGTTCTGGGAGCAGGACGATTTGGCGCCGGCCGTTTTGGCGCCGGACGTTTTGGCGCCGGACGATTTGGCGCCGGCCGTTTTGGCGCCGGACGTTTTGGCGCCGGACGTTTTGGCGTCGGCCGTTTTGGCGCCGGACGTTTTGGCGCCGGCCGTTTTGACGCCGGACGTTTTGGCGCCGGACGTTTTGGCCAAAAACTGATCCGGTTCACGTGGAATACCCCATGAATAGATTATATATACTGCAGTAGAATCCCGGTTTTATGTAATCCCGATAGAGTGAAAATCTTGCTAATTCCTAGTAATCAGTCGATCCCTCAAAAAAATACGACCCTGAAGTTCTCAGACATCCGACAAATAAAAACTTTGACACGTCATGACAGCCGTAAAAACCATGGGAGTGAAAAAAACTAGGTCGCTATTTTTGGCTTTTTCAAAACTCTGAATGTGCATTTCTTCGATTTTTTTTTCATAGCGTCTGATAAGAAGCTATGAAAGAAAGAAAGCTTTAGCAAGCTCTGGTAGCACTGTAAGACATGGCAATGATACAAAGTTTATTGAATCTCACTCAAATCTACATTATCTAAACGTGCATTTTTTTTATTTTATTTATATTTGGCTTGGAATCTTTGGCACAGCATAGCAACCGTAAATTGCATCCGATCTGAAAAATCCAATGCCACATTTCTTCCTTTTTTCAAAATCTAAATGTGCATTTTTTTTTACTTTTTTTTTTATACGTGTTCAACTGGTAGTTATTCTCGAAAACATTACCAGTAAAACCTTTGGCACAGTATAGCAGCCTTGGATTACATCCGATTAACAAATTTAAAATTGACATTTCTTCCTTTTTTCAAAATCTAAATGTGCATTTTTTTTACTTTTTTTTTTATACGTGTTCAACTGGTAGTTATTCTCGAAAACATTACCAGTAAAACCTTTGGAACAGTATAGCAGCCTTGGATTGCATCCGATTAACAAATTTAAAATTGACATTTCTTCCTTTTTTCAAAATTTACATGTGCATTTTTTTACTTTTTTTTCCATACGTGTCCAACTAGTAGTTATTCGCGAAAACATTTCCAGTAAAACCTTTGGCACAGTATAACAGCCGTTAAATTACGTCCGGCTCAAAAATTATAAATTGACATTTGTAGGTCGCGAGCGCAAAAAAAAAAAAAAAAAATCGTTTTTTGGGTGGCAAAATCTTTTCCATGCCATATATAACATCGTTTGGGGATATCCGCAAAAAGCAAAAAAGAAAAATTTGGCGCTTACGACCTTATAGCATTAGTGACGCGATAACATTTTATTCAGCTGTAGACAACAGTACTAATGTTCTTGCATGAAATCAACAATTTAATTTCCTAAGGAAGAAATGTCAATGGGGTTGTTCAGAAAAAAAATTTGTTTCACTTTTTGGGGCGCATCAAGTAGAAAATAGCTCAAAATGGTGGGGTAATTTTTTTCTTTTTTTTCCGATGAAAATTGCAAATGTTATAAGCAATTGAAGTTCACAGATTTTGATATATATAGATATACCTTAACATGGGTGACGTCATAAACTAGTAGTTTTCACGAGTTTTCAATTCGTTATATATACTGCAATTTTCGTTTAAACGAAAAAGGAAAAAATACGTCCTCATTATTTTTCCCCAAACTACTGGAATATGAAATAAAAAAAAATTCGTGAACAACCCTATTTTAAATTTGTTAATCGGATGTAATCCAAGGCTGCTATACTGTGCCAAAGGTTTTACTGGTAATGTTTTCGAGAATAACTACCAGTTGAACAAGTATAAAAAAAAAAGTAAAAAAAATGCACATTTAGATTTTGAAAAAAGGAAGAAATGTGGCATTAGATTTTTCAGATCGGATGAAATTTACGGTTGCTATGCTGTGCCAAAGATTCCAAGCCAAATATAAATAAAATAAAAAAATGCACGTTTAGATAATGTAGATTTGAGTGAGATTCAATAAACTTTGTATCACTGCCATGTCTTACAGTGCTACCAGAGCTTGCTAAAGCTTTCTTTCTTTCATAGCTTCTTATTAGACGCTATGAAAAAAAAATCGAAAAAATGCACATTTAGAGTTTTGAAAAAGCCAAAAATAGCTACCTAGTTTTTTTCATTCCCATGGTTTTTACGGCTGTTATGACGTGTCAAAGTTTTTATTTGTCGGATGTCTGAGAACTTCAGCGTCGTAAAAAAATCGCTTTCAAAAAACATCCCGATAATTTGTAAATTCCGGTAATTCGGAATATTGGTCAGGTCCCTTGACAGTACGAATTACCGGGATTCTACTGTAATAGATATTATACTCATCGCCCCTCTACTGTATCTGCGCGGTTTTAATTGAAGCCGTATAAGAATCCTTCAGATGTAATCATCAACAAACTTTTATTATAGCATGCGAGTCTGAACGCGTCTGATACTCGACGTTTTTTGATGTTTACATCTGAAGGACTTTTATGTCAATCATGTCAGTCTTGTGATAGCCTTTGATAAGGAAGGAACGTAATACAATTACTCACGATGGAGGCGGAATTATTGTCCATTCGAGGGAATAGAAAATTGATTGACAAGGATGCACATATGTATTTGATAAGCAGTGTAAATGTGGTGGAAAAAAGTTTTGGCGGTGCACCAGAAAAATGGATGGGTGTAAAGCGCGGATTCATACATGCGTGCATACTCATCAGGTATGTATACACTATACATTAGGGCAGTGTTGGGCTGTATTAATTATAATTTGTAATTAATTATATGAAAATGACAAATTACAAAGTACAATAGTATTTTTCGTTACAAGGCCGTAAAAGGGATTTTCACGGCCCGAGTATGCTGGGATCATGCGAGGCCGTGAAATCTTACGGCCGAGTGACGAACTTTATTTTTTGGTATTTTTGCCGTAAAATTCGCAACTGAAATCGTTTTTCATAAAAATATAGGACAATGCGACGATGAAAATCGCCAAAAATATCTATTTTTGTGTAACGAGGTGCGTAAAATTCTACAGTAGTAACTTACATGGAATATTCAAAAAACCATTGAGCATTCTCACCCCACTGAGGGGTCCAGGGACGTAGCCCCTGGTGGGGTCCAGGGGCGACGCCCCGGTAGGGGGTTCGGGGGGAAAAGCCCCCCGAGTACCGGAAAAATAGATTTCATTTGATACAATAAGAATAGTCAACGTGTTGAGGATAAAATCTAAAAAAAAAAGTTAGATCTTGCGCACTCACTAGGAGTCGACCATAACTCTGGGTCACAGATCTTGACCCAACTTATAGGGGTGTTTTGTCGTACCAAAATATGAATTATCTCATAGATAACTCTCCGGAATGGGCCTTCGACCCATCAATTTATTAAAATATATAATAAAAAATCAGCGTTAAATGGGTTTTCCAAATTGTCCTGAAATAATCTGTTTCTGCTTGACGTCTGGACTTCCTATACTGCGGTGAATATTTATACATTGAACGCAGTGGTTATTGTACATTGAATCCCTGAAATTTATCCTCCCAGGTATGGAAAATCATTTTATTCTGCGTCGATTACATCTATTAACACATTGCTTCTCGTTGTTCATCATATCTACAACATTCATTTGGTGAATTTGACTTCTTTCCACGTGAAAAATGTTGAATATAGTCAGTTTCAATACCTCACTGGCAGCATACAAATCCTGTAAATTACCACGTAATATTAATTTTACCACAGTACTATAGTTCATATTTCGGAAGAATATACTTATATACTCATCTAATGGAACGACGTTTGGTCGGGATAAGTGAGGTTAATTCGTACGATTAGATATCTTCGGGTGTATACTGCCGAATTTAGAATCGAACTGCTGCAATAACGCCTTCCATATTAAGAGTTGGCAAACATTTTTCGCTACATATTACTGTCTCGTTCGAATTAATTTTGCACGGCTTACGTAAAACTGACAAACATAGTGCATACACGGCTCCGCACGTTTGACAGATCTTGATCGATAAACGGCAACAGCTCATGTCGGTCATGTCATGTCATGTCAGATGGCGTTCTGTGACGGCCAGGTGTGTTACCTTACCGACATGAGCTGTTGCCGTTTATCGATCAAGATCTGTCAAACGTGCGGAGCCGTGTATGCACTATGTTTGTCAGTTTTACGTAAGCCGTGCAAAATTAATTCGAACGAGACAGTAATATGTAGCGAAAAATGTTTGCCAACTCTTAATATGGAAGGCGTTATTGCAGCAGTTCGATTCTAAATTCGGCAGTATACACCCGAAGAGATCTAATCGTACGAATTAACCTCACTTATCCCGACCAAACGTCGTTCCATTAGATGAGTATATAAGTATATTCTTCCGAAATATGAACTATAGTACTGTGGTAAAATTAATATTACGTGGTAATTTACAGGATTTGTATGCTGCCAGTGAGGTATTGAAACTGACTATATTCAACATTCTTCACGTGGAAAGAAGTCAAATTCACCAAATGAATGTTGTAGATATGATGAACAACGAGAAGCAATGTGTTAATAGATGTAATCGACGCAGAATAAAATGATTTTCCATACCTGGGAGGATAAATTTCAGGGATTCAATGTACAATAACCACTGCGTTCAATGTATAAATATTCACCGCAGTATAGGAAGTCCAGACGTCAAGCAGAAACAGATTATTTCAGGACAATTTGGAAAACCCATTTAACGCTGATTTTTTATTATATATTTTAATAAATTGATGGGTCGAAGGCCCATTCCGGAGAGTTATCTATGAGATAATTCATATTTTGGTACGACAAAACACCCCTATAAGTTGGGTCAAGATCTGTGACCCGGAGTTATGGTCGACTCCTAGTCAGTTAGTAAAAATATATCAAGAAATACATACAAATAATATACAGGGAAGAAACCTTGATACTGCACAGTTGATGCGCCTAACTGCGCATGCGCCAAATAATTCAATTTTATTGGTCGGTGAGATGGTCCCGCGATAATATTATGACGTATGAGGCAGGGGTGCCAACTTGCGAGAAATGAAGCAAGAGCTGTCAAACTTTCGCGCGTAGACTAGTCAGTTGAGGTTATGTTGTTGTTCATTTTTATTTAACGTGAATTATCAAAATAAAAGTTTTATTTGAGATTATAACCTCAAAAATTCTTATCAATTACATCGCCGCCAAAAACAAAGTTTGACAGCTAAAACTCGGGATGGCTAACCTGCCTCAGCGGACGACGAAACTCGCGCATGCGCAGTCAGGCACTTTGACTGTGCAGTATCAAGATTTCTTCTCGGTATGAATAAATGAATAAAACAAATAATTTTTCGAAAAATAACTCATTTTAGAAATTTTTCATTTTACGGACCTACGTCCGTGAAAAATTATTTTACGGACCTACGTTCGTGAAAACTCATTTTACGGACTCGAAACAGGCCGTAAAATCGAATTTCACGGCTATGATACCAAAAATGTAATTTGTTATCGAAAAAAATCAATACAAATGTGATTTGTAATTGGAGAAAAATGGATTAAAAATTACTTATGTGATTTGTAAAACGGAAGATGTCGATACCAATTACTTTTTTACTTGGTAATTAGAAGAAATTCTTACACTAATTATTTTCTTTGAAGAGTAACTGAATATTTATTCTGAGTCTAATGAAAATTTTTAAATGTTTTGGTATATACAATATACATAGATGGGTGAATATTCGTGTATTAATTGGTATATAAGGTACATTTGAGTATATACCAGTATATAGAGTACATTCGAGTATATATCGGCATGTAGGGTATATTCGAGTATACATACCGGGAGTATTCGTGGATGCGCACCATGCCCAGAACCGAAGATACCCGAACGTGTACCCCCAATTATAGGCAACTTGAGATACACGTATATATACACGCATATACACGTAAATACTGCCTGTGTGTTTGTTTCGCTCTCGCCGCAGAGTTCAAAATGACGGCAAGCTGTCATCTGCTGTAGAGCTTCTATGTGCATTGGTTTATAGGTGTATGTTTATAGGTTATTCTTCAATGACAAAATTTGTTGGTTAACGCGGATCAGTGATGAATCAATTTCGAATAATTACGTATGATTAATTAAAAGATATGGTTAAACAATTTGATCTGCCAGCCTGTGGATGCGATGATATCTTATAGGTTAGAATGTATTCTCCTGCACCGCAGATGTGTTCCAGGTGAACGAAAACAATGTTTCGTCGTATTAGTGATCTACGTGTCAGCAAATCAGGTAAATTCCATTATAATAACTCATTGCAGCATTAAATTTCGATAACCAACGTGATTGATTTACAATAGTAATTATACTCTGTTTGTGAGCACCCTCAGGTAGTCAATTTTTGCGGTCCACAGGTACAGCACCTGCATGATCGCTGGTATCGACCTCCTACTTCCTATCCGACATCTTTCCTGCTCGCTATACCAGAAATCACCATGAACATCACCAGTATTCCCAGAATCGCATCGTTATCCCGTAGGATTCATTCCCATGGTACTGAGACCCTATGCTACAAGACCATGTCGCAAGCAGCATTAAATTTTGATAACCAACGTGATTAATTTACAATGGTAATTATACTCTGTTTGTGAGCATCCTCAGGTAGTTAATTTTTGCGGTCCACAGGTACAGCACCTGCATGATCGCCGGCTTCGACCTCCTACTTCCTATCCGACATCTTTCCTGCTCGCTATACCAGAAATCACCATGAATATGACAGGAATTCCAAGACTCGCATCGTAATCCCGTAGAATTCATTACCATGGTACTGAGACCCTATGCTACAAGACCATGTCGTAAGCAGCATTAAATTTCGATAACCAACGTGTTTAATTTACAATACTAATTATACTCTGTTTGTGAGCACCCTCAAGTAGTCAATTTTTGCAGTCGACAAGTACAGCACCTGCATAATCGCTGGCACCGACCTCCTACCTCCTATCCGACATCTTTCCTGCTCGCTATACCAGAAATCACCATGAATATCATAGGAATTTCCAGAATCGCATCGTTATCCTGTGGGATTCATTCCCATGGTACTGAGCAGTGTTGCGAGTCACTAATTACATTTGTAATGGCATTACTCATTTAATTACATATTACTTTGGTAATGTGTAATTAAGCCAAGTTTAATTACACATTACTTTGGTAATGTGTAATTAAACCGAGTTTAATTATCCATTACTTTGGTAATGTGTAATTAAACCAAGTTTAATTACACATTACCAAAGTAATGTGTAATTAAACCGAGTTTAATTACACATTACCGAAGTAATGGGTAATTAAATGAAAATTTAATTACATATTATCAAAATATTTACACATGAATAAATAATTACATTTTCATTTAATTACCCATTACTTTGGTAATGTGTAATTAAACTCGGTTTAATTACACATTACCAAAGTAATGGGTAATTAAACTCGGTTTAATTACACATCACTTTGGTAATGTTAAATTAAACTCGGTTTAATTACACATTACCAAAGTAATGTGTAATTAAACTTGGTTTAATTACACATTACCAAAGTAATGTGTAATTAAATAAAAATTCAATTACACATTACGAAAGTGATGAGTAATTAAAAAAAATTTAATTACAATTTTCACAACACTGGTACTGAGACCCTATGCTACAAAACCATGTTGTAAGCAGCATTAAATTTCGATAACCAACCTGATTAATTTATCACACTAATTATACTCTGTTTGTGAGCACCTTCAAGTAGTCAATTTTTGCAGTCCACAGGTACAGCACCTGCATAATCACTGGCACCGACCTCCTACTTCCTATCCGACATCTTTCCTGCTCGCTGTACCAGAAATCACCATGTTTTTCCAGAATCGTTATCCTGTAGGATTCATTCCCATAGTACTGAGACCCTATGCCACAAGACCATGTTGCAAAGACTCTGCAGCCTAGACAAGCAGGATCATACTATTAAAATTTGATTATGTAAAAATTGTTAAGGGGAGACTTTGATAAAAACGATTTTTTCATGTTTTAAATTAGTAAAAAAAATCCAATCAAAAATTTCTTGCATCAAAATTTAGATTATGGTAGTATGGGTATTGAACAAAAATGTCAATCCTCTTAGTTGAAAGTGTATGCGCAAGGAGTTTTTGGCAGCGCTGCACAACAAATTTTCTGCTAAAGGTTCCTTGCGCATACACTTTCAACTCAGAGGATTAACATTTTTTTCAAATACACATAATACCATAATCTAAATTTTGATGCAGTGAATTTTAATTTGGATTTTTCTAGTCATTTAGAGAATGACAAAATCATTTTTATAGAAATTTCACCGAAGTCTCCCCTTAACAAAGACAGATAACATATTTCGACACTCATGTAATGTAATTTCATAAGAGAGACTAGTTTCATATCCAACTACGAAACGACACAGGATAATCTCACAAGTTCTTCTATGCCAGTGTACAAATTGAATCAGTTTCACAACACAGGGTGTCGAATATTTTATATGCAAGTTCTTTAGAGTTTAGAGTTTAGAGTTTATTCACCAGAGATACAGATATTACATAAAATATAACGACAATATCTGTCCTAAAGAGGTGTTACCACCTGTACATAGGCCTGGAAAGAGGAAAACTTAACTAAAATAATATAAATAAAAACTTTATTCAGTGATAATTTTTTTATGACAGTACACTGTAACTTTTTGGCGAGTATCTTGAACCCGAAAGTTAAGAGATACCCGCAGTTATTGTGAGTTCTTTACCTATAAAAAAGGATTTAAATTATCAAAATTAATAGGGCTTTTCTTTGAGGTCATAGGTAGGGAAAAAGGATGGGTTACCCACCAAAAGCCACCTATGCAACCTTGTGATTTTACATTAACTCAGGACTCGGGTAGATTACTCCACCAATGCCTGTTACCTTCGGACTCGGGTAGAACCAAAGCCGATCCTTCTCCTATTTGAATAGAGCCGGGAAGTGAATCCAAGCCTGCTTTCCTAAACACAAAACCTATTCTTTGCTCGGATCCGGGAACCTTGCGATTCCAAGACCGTGTCTCAGACTCGGAATCGTATTTCCTTGGCCCTCGGACGCGGGAAGTTAATCCAACGCCGTTCGCTCTAGGATTGATTCAAAGCTGGTCCCTATTGGCTTATTCAGGGATTGAATTTGATTGGTTAGGAGTCAGTGCTGAAATATCCGACAAAGTTCAAATTAGATAATAGAATTATGTCCAATTGATTCTAATAAACTAATTTTACATTGATTTTCTTAATCTATTTCTATCCTAATTGTGTGACTCTACGTCGCGTTTGTTTGTGTTCGTGTCGTTTGAGGTTATCGTTCTGTTTGTAGAATTTATTTTAATATTTTAGGCTATGCGCATTTATGCTTTCTATTTTGATTCTATTTTATTTCTATTTTATTTTATGATGTGACCAATGATGCTATATCTAAAGGTACCGTATTTGATTCTAATTTCAAGATTTTATGTTAGTCATTTAGTTCTAGACGATCTAAAGCTATTCAAGCGAATTTAAATGATCTAAGTTTTGAGTTTTGAGTCGCACCGGTGCTCTACCTGACTACGCTAACGAGTGATTGCGTGAGCTGTTTATATACTCTCTATCCCCACTTCATAGCGTGACGTCAGACACTTGGTCGAACGTAGAGGATTAGTGTAATCCTTTCCTTTGTTCGGGAATCGTCGATATTCAATGTGCAATATAGCTGAGTATGTTACATTGCCCCCTTTCATTAAGTAAACTTCTGCATCTTCACAGTTTTTTTTCTTTGTTGATGTCGTGGAGTTTTGCTTGATGAACCTTCAGTCTTGTTAAGTCTTCAGTCTTGATCGGTCGATCTCTTTTAGTTTTTCTTCCTTGTTATATTTGGTGTTTTGTATTTATATTCTTCTCATCCTTCACGACGTCATCTTTCCAGCGTATCTTCTGGCCGTTCGGTAATATGACATCTTCGGTGATTATAGGTAAGTTTTTTTCTGGTTTATGCACCAATTCTTCTATTTCCCGTATGAGGCTATCTCTTATTTCCTCGATTTCCTCATTTGAAATTTCTCCAGTTTCCGTAGGTATTTCTTCCATCAGGTTATTGTTTTCGTCACATTTCTGTTTTTTAACTTTCTTTTTTTAGGTCTAAAGGTTTTCCTGGTTTCGGTGTCATCGTGTCTCTTCCTGGTCGTACTTTTCCATATCCGCCGATGAAGTTTCCCGAAGGGTAGACAAGCCTGTCCTCTTCTGAGTGCACCTCGTCTCCATCACGGTAAGTCTGTACCTCCTTATCTTGCACACTCGTATATCCGTACGACACCATATTGACTAGCTGTACTGGATTATCCGAATTGACATGCCGATTTATATAGTCGAAAGCTATAATGGATTTATTTTGAATCCGTCACTCACGCCTTCGAAATGGATTATATTCATTGTTTCTTGAATATTTCGGACTTTAACACTATTATTCTACAGTTAACGTTTAACTTATATAATGTTTGAACATATTGACGTGAAATCGTCCTCTTTCTTTCAAATTTGTTGGGTTCTCCAGTATAAACGTCGCGTCACCAATTTGACTTTTTATGCGATACGGTCCTTCGTAGAGAGAGAAAAATTTAGCCATTTTTTTTTTGTTTTGTGTATCAGATACATTTAATGCACGAACTAATACTAAGTCCCCTATCTTAAAACTAGACATTTTATGTGTACTGTTGTAACGATCCGCACGATATTTTCCTCTCCTTTTTATGTTTTCTTTTGCCAATCTGAGTTTATACTCATGAGGTAAATCAAATTTATTCTCAAATAGATAATTTCCCCAAAATCTTTGAGGTTTTTCCTTCTTTTGTAATTCACAAGGCGCGAATCCCGTTGTGTCGTGGTATACTTCGTTCATACACGTCTCGATAGTGCTTAACCATTTTATCCAGTCTGTATGTTTGTCCGTTATGAAAGTTCTAAAAAATCTCCCGATTTCCCGATTAACCCTTTCCACAATGTTCCCTTGCGGATGTCTTATAGAGGAAAATATCGGCGTTACATTTTCGTCTTTCAACTTATCTAACCACTTTACCGATGTAAATTGTGTACCATGATCAAACTGTATCTTTTTAGGTTTCCCTAATTCTGGTACGTATTTATCGAATATGCTGCGGATGGTGGATTGCGCGTTGTCAGTTTTTAGCGGGTACAGTTTCACGTACTTACTAAAAGCATCTATAACTACTAACAACCACCGGTAGTTTCCACGGCTTGCAGGTAATGGACCAAAAAAATCAATAGAGATTAAGTCTCCTACACCAGCAGGTATGATATTTTGCATATTCGAATAACTGTAACAGTTTGTTACTTTGCATTTTTGACATATGATGCAGCGGGCTAGTTCCTTTCGTATGACTTTACCGAATTTCGGATAATAAAATCCTTCTCGCAATAACTTGTAGCATTTTGCTGATCCTACGTGTCCGTAAGCTTCATGGCATTCAAGGATTAGTGTTTTTACTATTGATTCTGGCAAGTATACTCGTAATCTGCCCCCTACTTCTCTTTGGTACAAAATGTCATTTTCGTATTTAAATTTTAATTGATTGTTTGCTATTCCTTTTTCCACCAGATCAGCAATCCGGAGATCCGCCTTTTGTAACTTCGCTAAAGAACAGAGTTTTTCCATCAGACCTTCGCTCACCTTTTTTGCTAATTCCGCGATTACTTCGGCTGAATTTACTACGCTTGACTCTTGATTCTGTTCCGGAGGATATCTACTGATAATATCAGCTACGACATTGTCTTTTCCTTTAATGTATTCAATTTTGAAATCATAGTTTTGTATGTACAACACCCATCTGGTTAATCTTGAGCTAGTTAATCTACAAGTTAAAACGAACGAAAGTGCTTTATGGTCACTTCGGATAATTAATTCCGCGCCAATAATGAACGTTCTGAACTTTTCAAGTGAGTACACTATCGCTAGTAATTCTTTTTCCGTAGTAAAAGAACCTAGTTCTGCCCCCTTGAGCGTTCGACTTGCAAATCCTATGATTTTATGTTCGTTATCTTTGTCGATTTGATATAGCATACCCCCAATTGCATAATTACTTGCGTCGCATTCTAATTAATACTTTGCTTTTGGATCCGGGTGGTGAACTATCATCGTTTCGCAAAATAATTCTTTTATTTTTATAAAATATTCGTTAATTTTTTCTGTCCAATCCCATTTTACTTCTTTTCTCAATAATTGTAAAAGCTCATAGGTTAGTTCAGAATAATCCTTAGTGAATTTATTGTAATAGTTCGCTAACCCCAGAAATCCTTTTAATTGCTTTACATTTTTCGGTACCGGAAAGTTTTTTATAGCCATGATTTTGTCAGATTGAGGTTGTATACCGTCTTGAGTTATTTTGTGTCCCAGAAATTCAACTTCTTTTCTAAAGAACTTGGACTTCTGGAAGTTTAGTGTTAAGTTATGCTTTTGAAATGTCTCGAAAAGCTCTTCCAAATGTTTTAAATGGTCTTCTCCCCAATACCTAGCTAAAAATCGTGTCTTGAACTCATCCCATGAATTTATTACGCTGCGACGCGCAATCCACCAGTCTTTAGCATCATTCGTCATACTTTGACCTATAAGCTTAAGTCCGATGTCGTCGCTAACCCCTAAAAACGCGAAATATTCGTCTAATTCTCTTATATAATTAACGGGTTTTTCCCATGTTTTTCCCGCATAAGTCGGTAATTTTAATTGTTTCGCTATTAAACCGGTATTATCATTGATAGTATCGTGACCTACTCGCTGTCGTCTAAGACGTCTTATATCTGAATCTATCCCTATTTTTAAACTATCATGCTTATGACTAAGTTCTGTTATCATTTCTTGGTTTGTTTTATGACTTTCTGTTATTTTATTTTTCAGAACTTCGTACGTGCTTACTTGTTCGCCTTTAAGAATGTTTTCGCATGTTTCAAGTTTGTCTGTCCAGTCAGCAGTTTCTTTGTCTAATCTATCAACGACATTTCTCAGGTTTGTATTTATTTGTTCAAATTTGGCATTACAATCAATAACATTATTTTCTATTTTATTATCTATCTCAGATTCATATTTTGATCTTTCTTCCACGTTTTCCGCCTGAAATCTTAACAAATTTTGTTTCATTGACTCGAATTTAGATTCCATTTTCTTTTCCAGACTATCTAAAGAAGCTAAAATCTTGGCTATCGGATCTACCGGATTTCTTTCTGGTTCTTGAGCCATTGCGGAAGGCTGTGAGTAGAGAGGGTGCAGTATACCGTTTATGACCCCCCCCTCCCCTTTTTTTCCCCTTATTTTTACTTTTTTTCCCCCTTTTTTTTTTACTTTTTCTCCCCTTTTTTTTCCTCTTCTTTTCCTTTTTTTTCTCCCCTTTTCCTTTCCTTTTCTTTTCCTCTTTTTTTTCTTTTTTTTTTTTTTTTTTTCTTTTTTTTTTCAATCCTAACCTGAGTTAATTTCAACTATCCTAACCTAAGAGAATTTCATCGATCCTAATCTAAGAAAACTTATGTATACTTATCGAATGGAAATAAATATATATGGTGAATGTAGGGAAAGGATAGGGTTGGTAAAAAACGCACAGGTGAATATTGTTATAATGGTTGTTTATTCATATCATTTAATATTTATAAAGGTAAAGACTCAAACTTATGTTTACTAAAAAAGGTTCAAGCTTATAACTAAGATTTATTCAACAGTATTGCGTATAAAAATTACAACTAATTATGTTAAGGCTTATTCTAGAGAAAGAACAGTCGTTTCTTGTGACAAACTATAGGCGTTATTTCAACAAGTGCTCAAGCGTGGGTATATACTATATCGTCGGTGATAATGCAATACTGCGTAACTAACATTTGCAATACCGCGTAAGTACAACAAAAAAAAAAAAAAAATGAGATTGTGTGCATTCGATGTATTTTTTATTTCTACATCGAATGCACACCAAATCTCGTTTTTTTTTTTTTTTTTGTACTTACGCGGTATTGCAAATGTTAGTTACGCAGTATTGCATTATCACCGACGATATGTTGAATCCACGGATCCCTTAATTTCCTCGGATATGTCAAGAGCGAACAGAGCCTTTAGTTCAAGCAAAACAATTTTATACATATTCGTACTAAGATTCGGTTTCAAATTCGACTGTACCCCATCCAGCCGCTCGTTAATATCTTTTAAGACAAGATCTGTGAAACGATAAAGAGGTGTATCCGTAAAACCAAACGCATTTTCCAGTGTAGAGAGTTCCCTTACCATTTCGTCTTTTAGTTCGTTCACAGGAACCGCATGTTCTCTTAGACGACATAAATGGTTACAGACGCACGGTATTATGGCATTTAGTCCATCGATCGATGTTTTCTGCAGCACGACGGACGGCGAGTCCAACCTCCGTTTCTTAAGACTGATGGAATTGTAAGTAGATGACTCATCGTCTGTGTCTCGATCTTCTTCCTTTTTCCACTGCTCAGCTGGTTCTGTTAGCTTGATGGCTCTCGAACCGTGAGCCAAGATGAACGAAACGGTATAGCCGTTCACATTCATGGTCGTAGTATCGGTAGAAACGGCTGGAGTATAGGCTGTGGTCGTTGATTTAGCGAAGTATTCGTTGATTTTGCTCAACTTTGTTAAAAAGTTCCACCAAACGTCAGTTTTCATCGCGATAATACTTCCACCTTGACCACAGAACTGCACAATACGTTCGAAACGTTCTCCGACTAAAGAATATCCAACCGAGACTGTCGTTGAAAACGAAGGGTTTATTCCATATGTGGTTGATAGTAGCATACGCCTGGTTGGTCGCAGAGGGTCAATTATGAGTGGTTTATCAACTGAATGAGGTTTTTGTAATGCACGCACAGATTGAGAGTTAAACATGATGAAATTATGATTCAGACACTGAAGAATATTGATGCAGAGTAACTGTTTTTCACTGTTGCAAGCACGGGCTATTCGTAACTACTGGCGTAGATGCTTACAGACCCCTTAATATTTCAAGAAAAACCCCCCACTACTGGGTGAGGTTTTATTATTCCTCAGAGGGTAGGGACAAGTTTTTCAGCTAGGCTGAGGGATTTCACGGTTGTAGCAGTGGACGCAGTACTTACATATAAAATCAGCGTGACTCTGGGATACCATAGGTGCCAACCCCTGCATTATGCCCAGGCAGTATGCCGTTTATGGCTCTAAGGGTTGGTCTAAGGTGCAGGTAGCTGTAGACTTTGGCCTAAAAGTTTGAAGGAAAAGTTTGCAAGGCTTCAATCTGCACGGATAGGTTCAAGTAATTACTTTTGGGGTATATTGCCGTCTGTTGTAAAACCGATCCTAGAAAAAATAAAGAACCCCCGTCTCTTTGAAAACTATTTGTCAGGTCAGGCCTACCAGTTTCAGCCTGTCTAATAGTACGACGCGACAATGGTCCGGTAATAATTACTTTTCTTACCAACCGAACAATATGAATGTATTATACGGTGTACACCTTTCAAACAGATAATCGGCCATTTACGGTGCCATTGTTCAAGTATCGTTGGAGAATAAACACTATATTATATACCCGCAAAATTCGTCGAAAGATGGCAATTATACTCTGCTGGTTAAACATTGAAAAATTTGTTTGTCAGGGGGTAGCTTAAGACAGTGAAAGGAAATAGATAGGTGTGCGATGCAGCTGCCTTTGTAATTAGCCTGCCCCAAAAATGTAATTAACTGATTTCTATTTTCATGTTCACGCTTCGACTACCCCGCAAAGGTGCAAGTGTACGTTCTTTTGTCTCGCGTACCATGGTGCGGTAGGGGATTAGCGATGACGGCTATGCCGGTTCAGACTTGCGGGCGTAAGGGACGCAATAGTATATGAAGGATTCTTTCTCAAGTGGGCCACCCATTTTCGTCGTGGTCTCGAATTCATTTCGTTACTTCCTTCAATGATTACCCTCCTTTTCAGGAGTTTTGCTGAATTTTTGCAGATTTTTAGCACTGGCAGGAGCGTAGATATATGAAATATCTGGATAATCTATTTATTTTACGTATTTATAAATTACTGATAATGAAAGAAAAATCAAAATACATGAAAGTTATGTTTTTTCATCAGCTTTCCAGTAAAAATATTTTCAATTTTAATAGAATGACTGTTAGGGTTAAAAATGCCAAAAAACCCAGAAAAAATGCGAAAAAAGGTGGTTTCAAGTTTTCGGGCCGCTTTGATTTTGATGAAAAAATTCGAGAAAGACTCTTTCATTGCTCAGAGTTTACTGTGTAAATCTTATTATGGGACCGCCATCCTTCCTAAAGCGTTCCAAGTTGTCATACGAACAAAAACAATCATTGGGCTATCTTCGGATGTTTTTTTCTTAGGAAGGAGTGGCGGTCCCATAATAAAATTTACACAGTAAACTCTGAGCAATGAGAGAGTCTTTCTCGAATTTTTTCATCAAAATCAAAGCGGCCCGAAAACTTGAAACCACCTTTTTTCGCATTTTTTATGGGTTTTTTGGCATTTTTAGCCCTAACTGTCATTCTATTAAAATTGAAAATATTTTTACTGGAAAGCTGACGAAAAAACATAACTTTCATGTATTTTTATTTTTCTTTCATTATCAGTAATTTATAAATACGTAAAATAAACAGATTATCCAGATATTTCGTATATCTCAGTGCTAAAAATCTGCAAAAATTCAGCAAAACTCCTAAAAAGTAGGGTAATCATTGAAGGAAATAATCAAATTAATTCGAGACCACGACGAAAATGGGTGGCCCACTTGAGAAAGAATCCTTCATATACCGATTTCTATGTTCAGGTTCACGCTCCGGCTACCCTTGCGAAGGTGGTACATTCTTTTGTCCTGTGTGCAGAGGTGCGATTGGGGATTAGAGGCGCAATGCATGCAGGTACAGACTTGCGGGCGCAAGGGCCGGTCGGGTGAAAAGCAATATGAAGGTGACGTCAGTCAGGTCGAAGTATAGTGACAGTGTTTCAGGTAGGCAAAAATGGTCAAGGATTGGCGGGTGGTAGTAATATCAACGATTGGTTCATTTACACTGAGTAGGGATGAGCAGGGTACCAAGCATAACATATATAGACTCGCCAAAAACGTGTCATTTTATCAGTTTGAAAAACTATTCAGTAGGGGAGACTCTGCTGGTTGTGATCTTCTGATTTCGAGTGGTTTAGCAATTACTGTTGCGTTTGTTTTTTCATTCGTGAAAGGCATTGTAATCAAGCGAACGAGTTTGAGCTTCGAGAAAATTCTGGACAAGTCCTTATTTTTCTTTTGTTTATTTTGGAGGATATTTTTTGCGATGAATCGTGTTGAGGATAAACGTATCATATCAACCGTGAAAGGTATAATCCTGATGGTGATACGGTACCTCGAAACTACAAGACCGGAAGTTGTTACGAAGCGTATGCGTGAGTGGTACCATCGAGTCAAGGGAATGCATACTGAGCAGGAAGTGACGACGGTTCTACGTAATATTATCGGTACACTTGACTTGTGGATAGTCGTGCAAATCATGACGTGTTCGACCTTAGTGGACAGACCTTTTTGGATGAGACAAATGTTGAAAATTGTGAAAACTGCTCTTATACCATCGGATCTTCGAATAGTGGCAAATGTCATCAAGCGGCGAGGACAGGATCTGAAGACGGCAGCATGTCAGGAGGCCGCGGCTATAGCACGAGAAGAAGCGGTTGCTATAAAAGCTGTCGAGGCTTATGAATTAGCGGTTGAAAGTGCGATGGCATTTACACAGGAGGATCCTACTGTAGATACGGACGGTGCACCGGCGATAGAGGAGACTATGGAGCGGCTATCACAAGTCTCGATGAAGGATGCGGAGGATGCGAACGAGACGGAGATGATTGCTAAAACGACGGATGAAATTTGTCGATATGCACCGAATTTATCGAATGAAAATACGCGGTATACACCTGTGAGCGGTAAGTGTTGTTAGAAAATATGCCACGAGTACACTCCTACCCGAAAAATGCTGAATCTTATTCTCTGTCATTCAAATTTATGTAATTTTTTTCATAGTTTTGCATAATTTTACAGATGTTGTACCGAGAACGAAACCAGCGACAGGTCTGTTCAACGTTAACGCTGGAGCTTCTACCTCAACGTCAGGAATTCCAGCCAGAATATACGCGGTCAACGAAGGGGCTAGCACTTCAGGAATACAGCAGGGTGGAGCAGCTCGTCGCGCAGGAAAGCGTAATGCTCCATCGGACGATGTATCTGAACAGGAGGATCGACCGGAAGTTGTCAGGCGGGTTAGTGTACCGATTCAGGATGCAGGGTTAGATCCAGAAGTAGAAGACGTAGAAGGTAATAGATCAAGACGATTTAGAATCACGCAGCGTGTGAATAAAAGATATCCGCGTTTTGGGTTAGCTGGAAATCAGGTCACGGTAAAAATCATAATTCCGCCAGAGACGGAAAACTCACTACGTTGGTTAGAGGACGCATTTAGGGAACTTCATAGGTATTTCAAATTATTGTGCGGTCAGGGGGATCTAATGGGTATAACATTTGTTACGGATGGTTTCACGAGGGGCGCAGCGGGATTAAACTTTCGACCGGCACGCGATTTTCAATTCGAGGATTTATGGGGTCTTGTGTTTAGAATCACGCAGAGTGCGAGCGAGTTTTCGATAGATCAGCCTTTTACTATCAATATATTTACGGTCAATTCACCTGTTGGGACGGGTAAACGCTTACGGCTGGACGGGGAGGGAATATTAAATAAGCGGTCGATCTTAAAAATTAAAAACGATGATAATTTATGTTTACCACGGGCGTTGTTCGCAGCTGGGGTATACGCGCGTAAGGGTACGCATCCTGATTTTAAAAATATGTGCAACAGGGCTAGGGATAACGAAAAATATCAAAAAGAGAGGGCTCAGGAATTAGTTAGAAAGGCACACGTCACGATACCCGAGCAGGGCTGCGGGTATGATGAGCTCCTGCAGTTTCAGCAGTATTTGGCACGATACGACACTGTCATAACTGTTTACTTTCGGCGTACACTTGGAAAGGGCGGAGAACCTTTTTTTAATGGCGAAGATTTTGTGGTAGGCTTGGGACGGACTGCAACCTATAGAATCAACATTATTTACAGCGAACGAAACAGACATTACGACGTCATTTTAAATATCAGTGCAGCAGCCGCCTCTAATTTTTTTTGCATACCGTGTAATGTAGGCTATTCTCGTGGTATGGAGCACAGGTGCTCTAATATATGTCCTCGTTGTTTGACGACGCCCGCTTGCGATACGAGGACTGATCGAAGGGAATGTATCTCGTGTAGACGTGAGTTTTACGGCATTGAATGTCTTAATAATCACAAAAAGCCCGGTTCGTTCAGCGGAAAGCGGTCAATCTGCAGTACTCTGCGGATTTGTCAAACCTGTGATATCTATATGGATTAGGGTGGCGCAAAAAAACCGACTATTTTTTTTTTTTTTGAGTCTCGAGTGAAAAAATGTTAGTTTTTGATGTTTTAAGAGCCCTCTCCAAAGGACAGCTCAAAAAAAAAATTTTAAGAGGTCGCTCCAAATTTTTTTAAATTTCAAAAATCGTCAAAAATCGTCAAAAATCGAATTTTTTTTTTCTAATTCGAATTTTAATTTTTTTTTCTCGTTACGGTATAATTTTACAGACCAAAAAAAAATAAGTTTCTGAAAGTTTCAGTTCAAAATTTAAATTTTGAAAGGTCGCTCATAATTTTTTTTAATTTATCAGTGCATACTTTAGATTTTTTAATTATTTAATTATTAAAAAATTATGAGCGACCTTTCAAAATTCAAATTTTGAACTGAAACTTTCAGAAACTTATTTTTTTTTGGACTGTAAAATTATACCGTAACGAGAAAAAAAATTAAAAAAAAAAAAAAATCGATTTTTGACGATTTTTGAAATTTAAAAAAATTTGGAGCGACCTCTTAAAAATTTTTTTTTTAGCTGTCCTTTGGAGAGGGCTCTTAAAACATCAAAAACTAACATTTTTTCACCCGAGACTCAAAAAAAAAAAATAGTCGGTTTTTTTGCGCCACCCTAATATGGATACATCCAAGGGGAAACATGTCTGCTGGGAAACATACTGCAAGATCTGTCGTTCAAATCAAAAGATAGAGCATAGCTGCTATATGAGACCTGTGAAACATACCGCAGGAGAGCCTGCGAATTATATATTCATTTTTTATGATTTCGAGACACAACAGGACCAGACACTAGACGGAGACGATGCAGTGAACGTACACGTGCCAAATCTGTGCGTCGCGCAGCGGGTCTGCACGCGTTGTATAGATGAGGATTTTAGTGAGGGTTGCGCAGGGTGCGGTGCTCAACGAGAATTTGTTTTTAGTAGGGACCCAGTGAAGGAGTTCATCGAGCTCGTTGATAGGAAAGTTGACGGTTATAGAAAGATTATATGCATAGCACATAACGCCAAGGGTTTTGACGCGCAGTTTATTCTGAAGTATCTGGTGGAGAATGGAGGCGAACCGCCGCGGGTTATACTCAACGGGAGTAAAGTAATACTTTTGGAGACAAACAACACCCGTTTCTTAGACTCGCTGGCATACATGCCAATGGCTTTGTCGGCATTGCCAAAGGCATTCGGTTTACCTGAGGCCACCCAAAAAGGATTATTCCCGCACTTGTTTAATACCCCGGCTAATCAGGGGTATGAGGGTCCCTTACCTGCGGTCGAGTTTTACTCACCAGATCCTATGACGAGAGAGGCTAGGGAAAACTTTTTTAAATGGTATAATAGGTCAGTTAGAGAGAATTATATTTTCAACTTTGATAAAGAATTGCTAAGGTACTGTCGGTCAGACGTGACAATTCTACGGCTCGCCTGTCTAGCTTTCCGGAAGATCTTCCAACATACAGGAAAAGTTTGTCCGTTTACGGAGAGTACGACTATTGCGTCAGCTTGCTCGATGGTTTTTCGAAAGAACTTTTTACGTGACAATCAAATCGGGATTATCCCTCCTGCTGGGTACAGGCTAGGTGATAAACATTCACGTAAAGCCATCGAGTGGCTCGTATGGCGGGAGCATGAGCTAGGTATTGAGATCGAACACGCTGGTAGAGGAAGAGAGAGACGGGTACAGGTACGCCGGCTTGACGGCTACTACGCGGGGCCCGATGGCGTAGAGCATGTGCTGGAGTTCCATGGCTGTTACTGGCACGGCTGTCCCCGTTGTTTCCGTATCAACAGAGATAAGCAGCCAGCGGTTGGCGAAAGCATGGATCGGCGGCTCGAACAGACCATAGCCAAGACAAGGCGTCTGCGGAGCCAAGGGATGATCGTCGAGGAGATATGGGAGTGTGAGTTTAATAGGATGGTTGAAACAGATGTAGTGCTGCGTGCATATATCGAGGATAACGCGCTTATTCCCATGTTAGGTATAACTAAATTGAATCCTCGTGATGCCTTTTTCGGAGGGCGGACCGGTAATACGTCGCGGCTCTACGAGGTAGATGGCGAGGGCAGTGAGCAAATACACTACGTTGATGTTTGCTCGCTGTATTCGTACGTCAATGCGACTGGTGAATACCCGCGTGGTCACCCAAAGGTATATGTAGGGCGAGAATGTGAGTCGTTAATAGGGAAGCAGGGAGTAGATCTTACCAGAGTCGAGGGACTGGTTCAATGTGTCGTGCTGCAACCTCGTAGACTTTATCATCCCGTGCTGCCATTCCGCATGCATAATAAGCTAATGTTTCCGCTTTGTTACACGTGTTGTCGCGAATTATTACAATCGACATGCCCGCATCATGAAGAACGCAAGCGATATTTATCCGGCACTTGGGTTTCGGTTGAATTGGAAGAGGCTGTAAAAAAAGGGTACAAGGTCATATCGGTATCGGAAATCTGGCAGTACGAGGTCACCAAGTTTAATCCTGAGACCGGAGAGGGTGGGCACTTCACTGGTTATATACGTACTTTTCTCAAACTTAAACAGGAGGCCAGCGGCTGGCCCGCTGGTTGTAACACCGAGGATGCGCGATCAGACTATATCCGGCAGTATAAGCTAGTAGAGGGTGTAGAGCTAGATCGTGAGAAAATCGAAAAAAATCCAGGGCTTCGCTCTGTGGCGAAGTTATGCCTCAACTCATTCTGGGGTAAGTTTGGTCAACGGGACAACATGTCAAAGACGACCGTCATTGATACGCGGGAGGGACTGTTGGCTCTGCTAACAAATCCAGCGATTTCACTGGAGGATCTAGTCCCCGTCAACGACGACGTGTTGTACGCCCGCTGGTCCTATATAGACCAGAGTATTGAGCCATCCGTCCTCGCGAATGTAGTCATAGCGGCATATACAACGGCACAGGCGAGGCTGACATTATATTCTTATTTGAAAAAGTTAGATCGGCGTGTATTGTATTATGATACAGATTCTATTATTTATGTTCGTTCGGGTAGGGCTGGAGAATACGAACCGCCGGTCGGTAATTTTTTGGGTAATATGACCAACGAGCTTGAGTAGTATGGTAGGGGTAGCTACATACGGGCGTTTGTATCCGGTGGTGCGAAATTCTACGCTTTCATAGTGGTGTGTCCAGACGGAAGGGAGGTAGAAGTCTGCAAGGTTAAAGGAATTAGCTTGAACTATTCAACACGCTTGAAAATAAATTTTAAATCTGTCAAGAAAATGGTAGAGGAGGATGCAGCGCCGATTCAAGTAGAGTTTCGAAGTATAGGACGAACTGTAACACATGATGTAGTGACCAGGAACCAGACGAAGACCTGTCGGCCTGTTTTTGTAAAGAGGCGTTGCTGTAGAGATAGTTGGGATACCCTTCCTTACGGTCACACCGATGAATAGTCGAAGTAGGTTGTGTCGTGTTCGTAGGTCTAAGCTCCGCTATAGGTCATGACGAACAGATTCACTGTTTCAACCATCATTGAGCTCTTTGCATTTCCGTACTTTTCGCTATCGTTCGTCTTATTTATAATATTAATCTTGCCTATCTTTTTTAACTTATTTACAGGTGATATTTATAATATTAATCCTGCCTATCTTTTTTAATTCCTTTGCAGGTGATATTTACATTATTTACTCTGTCCATATTACTCTTATATTATTTAAGTAACTCAATTGTAATATATGTAACATCGATAATAATATTCATCTTGTTCGTAGTACTTGTATATCCTTTATAGTATTTGTGTCATAACCTTGTTATTAGAAGTGTAAAATAATAGAAACTGTGTGAATATCAGCTTTAAATATAAGCCAATGCATACCTACTTAATTGTCATGGTCTATCGCTGTAATAAATAAAACTGTTCCCTAGTAAGCCCATACCTAACCATTGTAGAAATAAGTACAAGATATTCTATGTAAGATTATTGACCATATAACAACGCGGTCAGTTTTTCTTTAAATATACCTGTGGAAAAAATTTCTGTTTATATTGCTACCTCCCCAACGAAATAAACATCTGAATCCGAACCCCAAACATTTCGTATTAATAACCTCCCACCCAGCATTCAGCCCTAATCGGTATACGTGCTAGTTCAGCCTTTGATACGTATATATGTAGTAAAAACAAATTTTTCATATGATATATCTACTCTGAGAAAAAGCGCGCATCGCATGAGAGATGGCGCGTGCGACGCACTTAGACTCCTTCGGAAAATATTGTAGCATAGTTAGTCGCAGGTTGAGTTAAACTTCATTCATAGTTTCTAAATCACTCGTCGCGTACAGTCGGAAACAGTGGGAGCCCTCCATAAGAAAAATGGACACACGCTGGCGACACCCTTTTTCAGCGATAATCGCCGGACCGTCCGGTTGCGGTAAATCAATCTTCGTCAAAACCTTTCTGCGAAACATCGACGAATTGTGCGATACACGATTTTCACGTGTGCTATGGTACTATGCTGAGCAGAATTCGCTCCAGGGTTCTCTCAATAAAAACGGTACAACGGATGCTACAATTGAGTATCGGGAGGGCTTACCTCAGGTATCCGACTACGATACGGATAGAACACCTAAGCTAATTGTGGTCGATGATCTAATGCGGGAGGCTTCCAACAACGTAATAGTTGACCTGTTCACCAAGGGTTGTCATCATAAGAATCTGAGCGTGTTTTTCATCACACAGAACCTATTTCATCAGGGTCGGGGTCGGAGGGATATATCGCTCAATTCAAATTATATCGTCTTTTTCAAGAACCCGAGAGATCGTGCACAAATACAACATTTAGCACGCCAGGTTTATCCTGAGGATCAGCGTTTTTTACAGGAAGCCTATCATGACGCAACTGCGCAACCGCATGGCTATCTATTACTCGACTTGAAACAATCGACGCCTGAAAACTGCCGCTATCGCACCAATATATTTCCATCTGACGAGTATCAACACGTCTATGTTCCACGAAAAGATATAAAGTCGCGTTCTATTTCCAATTTACCAGTCGTTCGGTTGTAATGCCACGCGTACGGAGGTCTCGTGGTACCTCGGATAGTACCCTAAGTGTAAAAGGTTCAACGATTGCAGCCGCACGTAGACGCTTCGGAAACGGAAATACAGCAACACTACAGGCACTCTGCAAGCTGAGTCCTAAACAACGTCTGGCACTGCTACGTACTGCCGATAATTCTCTTGTGAAAAGTATATGTGAGTGTGCCTTGAACACAGTGCATGGTAACGTCGTATTGACGCAGAAGGAGAAATCTAGACTTGCTAAGCATAAACAACTTCTTCGTAAATTGGCTAGCAGCAAAGGAAGCTTAAAAAGTAAAAAACAGATACTGGTTCAGCGTGGTAGCGGTTTTCTGCCTATGTTACTTGCACCCGTTCTCGGGACTCTGTTTTCACACCTGTTTGGCGGATAGAAATAGGAAAACGATGGAACATGCAAAGAAAATGGTTTTGATACCTTCGGAGAGTGTAGAACGTCTCCAGCGCAATGCCGCGTCTTCAGGACTACTTTCCAGTAATAATTACGAGAATACAGACCAAATCGCTAGAAATCCATTCTCTAGACTCGATAACGAGATGCGAGCCATTCTGGATTCACCTACCGGGGATGACGCTGCGAAATGGAAACTATATCAACAACTACTACAACGTTTTTTATACTTCGCCGAGGATTCACGAAAACCTTCAAGTCTAGAGCTTCACACAAAGTCTGTAAACGATAGTTCCGCAGATATCACGCATGAGAAAGAAGCAGAAGTGTCATCTGACAAGCAGCAATTGTTATCACGAATTGTTTCTACAGTACCAAAGAAATACCGATTAAAGGCAGAACATCTACTTAGACACCTTGCCGATGTTCCGACGCGTTTCTCCTGGGACAGTAATGGAGTGGTGACTATAGACAACAAGGTTGTACCTGGCACAAACATCGTGGATTTGGTGAACGATTCTATGCGCTCTAGAAAAGGCTTTCAACCTGACGGCAGACATGTGTACGCACGTTTTCTTCAGAGTATCAATGTTCCGCGGGAATATATTGGGAATCAGAATGTCTGGAAAAATGCGGCAGCATCACCATCGACAGCGGAAAATATCGTGATGTGGAGCGGTGCAAAGCGGCGTCAAGCATCCAACCGTTCTAGAGTCAGCGGGGAAAGCAGTAGTGAACATTCGGCCAAGAACGACGGAAGTACCGACGGGAGAGAGGACGAGTCCTTCTCTCTACCATCAAAACTACCGCGCGATCGAAAAACACCCCGTACTTCTCCGAGCAAATCGTCAAAACAAGGCTGGTTGTCATTCGGATATGGAAAATGAAAGAACTAGAACGTCTGTATTTTGACCCCTCACACCCGGCTGGCTATGCAGGAGCAAGAAAGTTGAAAAAAGCCGTTCGAAAAGTGAGCTCTACAGTAATTGAGAACTGGCTAAGTGCACAGGATGCTTACACTTTACACAAACCTATACGGCGTAAATTTCTACGACTTCGGTACAACATTTCAAATATTGACGAACTCTGGGAAGCCGATTTAGTTGAACTTGGATCGATAAAGGAATATAACGACGGATTCCGTTACCTATTAGTAGTCATCGATGTCCTGAGTAAATTCGCATGGGTGATCCCACTCGGTAGTAAATCGACTGGTGACGTGGCCGACGGATTCAAGCAGATTTTAGACTCTACCGAACGACGACCTGCTACCGTGCAGACTGACAAGGGTAAAGAGTTTGTTGGTGGTGCTTTTCAAAAACTCCTTGCCCAGAACGATATTCGTTTTCGAGTGACGCGTAACCCTGATATGAAAGCAGCTGTTGTTGAACGATTCAATCGTACTCTAAAAGACCGCATGTGGAGATATTTTACTCATAAAAACACGCATCGATACATCAATATCCTGGAAAACATCGTTAACTCGTATAATAATACTATACACTCGAGCATCAAAATGGCTCCATCGGCTGTGACGCTCTACAACGCGGCTGAGGCCCGTGCGAATATTCAACGCATGCATCCTCCACACAGGGCGCGCAGGCTGAAATTCAATAAGGATGATCTTGTACGCATAAGCAAGACAAAGGGTACCTTCGCTAAAGGATACGAGGCTAACTGGAGCGAGGAGTTGTTCAAAATCAGACGCGTTTTACCTGGTTTACCGAACGTATATGAGTTGGAGGATCTTTCTGGAGAGGAGATTGACGGCTATTTTTATGAAGCGGCGCTGCAGCGTGTGACGGTGGATATTGAAAATACTGAGTTTCAAATTGATAAAATCATTCGCAGCATGGGTCAGGGTCGCAGTAAGAAGGTTCTTGTCAGCTGGAAAGGTTACCCTGAAAAATTCAACAGTTGGATTCCGGCCACCAGTCTTCAGAGTCTTGCATCATAATGAAGTCGTAGTTCTACATAACACTACCTAGCAATAGCTCGATGCAGGTTTTCCCCGATAACAGGACCTGCTGCTATATTACACAACTACCACGGACGATCGAGCTCTCTGGCGAAAGGGAAGTCGCTATTGTTGAAATACAGTATCCTCTGGCATACATACATAGTAAGAAAGAGGTGTTGGCTCGTAAATTAGCTGCAAACAAATATAGTGTAAATACTGTTAGCAATAGGATTACGAGTGGAGATGACATTTCGCAATCCCGCGATAAACCAGAGGTTATCATTGTACCGCTGCAAACCGGTCAAGAGGTCCAAGAGACCCCATCGCTCATGTTTGTCTATTGCGATATCATAGAACCACGTATCGTGGGAGACGTCTATGCTCCCCTTCTGCGTATACTACAAGTTAAACAAAGGGCCGACACCGTAGATGTGGAAGTGAAAACGTTTTCACCGCCGCACTATCTTCCTTTACTTCTTTCGAGCTTCCGGACCATCGAAATATCTATAAGAGACCACCAGGGTAAATCTATACCATTTGACCACGGGACATTGACAGTCACACTACACTTCAAGAAAATATACTAGTTCAACGCCAATATTAAGGATACCTGGAAGAACGGAATAATACTATGGCTCAGTACATAGAGTATTACGAATCACAAGTAGGTGGGGGAATCGATCGCGTTTACGTCGGTGCACCCAATCAACGGGGCCATGGAATCGGTAGTTTTCTGGGCGGTCTATTTAGACGAGCTATCCCACTGTTGAAAAAAGGAGCCCCTGTACTCGGTAAAGAAGTTTTGCGCAGTGGTATGAACTTCGTGTCGGACCTAGACAATGACGTACCGTGGAGACAGGCGTTTCAAACGCGCGCCAGCGAGACACACCAGAACTTAAAGCGGAAGGCCAAGGATGGGCTTGAAAAGGTTATGAGAGGAGAGGGCTATAAACGCAAGTACGGGGGAGCGTTGGGCCAGTCTGGACTTGTCCTTGCACCGAGGCTATCGATAGCAGCTACTAAGTCTAAATCGCTTGGAAGTCGTAAAACCCCTACGAAGACAAAGAAAAAGAAAACGACCAAATCCTCTTCGAAGAAAAAGACAACTAGTACTAGGGGATCGTCCAGCAGAGGTAGAAAGAAAAAGTGTTGTAACAAAACAGCCGTTACGGATATTTTCGGATCCTTGTAAAATCAAAACCTACAGTGAATAATCCTACCATTGCACACTACAAAAATGGCCTACCTTCATGCTCACTCCTGTGAATGCTTGAAATCCGAGCTGGATCTCTTCACTCTACCGCCTACACAGACATCTATCGAGGGTGGCCAATGGGTGCAGTACAAACCTGTGTCCGCGCTCACCGATGACTCACCGATTGAATTCGTCGTACCGGGTCAGGGTGATGAGTACTTAGATCTCTCACACACGATGCTCCGGGTATGTGCACATACATTAAGAATGAAGACCGATTCAACCGTTACTGATTCGTCACGTGTAGCCCCTGTCAACAATTTCCTGCATACTATCTTTAATCAGGCGGATGTATATTTTAATCAAAAACTGGTTTCTCCGAGTAATAATTCATATGCGTACAGAGCATACATCGAGACTTTGTTAAATTACGGCGACGCAGCTAAAAAATCGCATCTCACCTCGGGCTTATGGTATTCTGATACACCCGGTTATTTTGAGGAGACCACGGGTGTTAACAATACGGGATTTAAAAGTAGAAATAAATATTTCGTTGATAACGGTCCTGTGGATATGCTCGGTCGTTTGCATTGCGATGTCTTCAATCAGGAAAAATTTCTGTTAAACGGAGTGGAGCTTCGATTGAGACTCGTCAGGTCCAGGGACGCCTTTTGCTTGATAGAAGCTGGCGACTATCATAAACTGGAGATTACCGACGTGACCTTACTCATACGTCGTGTGAAAATTAGCCCCGGTATTCTGTTAGCACATGCACGAACCCTTGCCAAAACGACTGCGAAATATCCGATGACGCGCGTTGAGGTCAAGACAATGACAATACATAGCGGCGTGCAAGCCGAGACCCTCGATAATGTTTTCCTTGGCCAACTACCGAAACGTTTAATCATCGGATTTGTCGATAACAAAGCCTATAACGGAGATAAAAAACTTAACCCGTTCAATTTCTCGTCTTTCGGACTAAGCCACCTATCCTCATATATCGAAGGCACCCAGATTCCGTCAAAGCCTTCACAGCCAAATTTCACGAACAACTTATTTGTGGATTCCTACAACACTCTGTTCACGGGTACCGGTATACATTTCCTCAACGAGGGGAACTCAATTCCTCGTGAGGATTATGAGGAGGGATACTGTCTCACGGCATTCGATCTTACCCCTGATCTCTCAGCCAGTGATAACGGTCATTGGAACCTCATCAAGCATGGCAGTGTCCGAATCGAAACGCGTTTTGAGCAGGCTCTGACTACGACTATAAATTGTATCGTCTACGCAGAATTCGATAACGTGATTGAGATTGATTCTATGCGTCAGGTCATCACAGATTTTGGTAATTAGAAATGGTAACGAACAGATGGCCTGTACAAGACATGCTTCTACTTGTTTAGAGCCAACCTGTAGGTGAATACACCCGACGCTAGAGAAAATACCTGAGGGTCATAAACCATGCTCAGACCCGTTTGAACCGGCAAACGGTTTTCGATACAGGCCTAGGTATTCCCCTTCGGTAGTGGGAGGTAGTGACCATCATAAAACAGAAGACCTTAAATACTTCCAATCGTACTCCCAATAGTTTAGTTCTCTACTTCTGCTTGAAACGTTCGCATTCAATCCTGTCGCGTGTACTTCGAAAAACCAAAACCATGCATTACATTATCGATATACAGGGCTGTTACGGTAATAACGGTCAGTTTCTACCAAAAGAAGTTGCTGTCGTGACGTACATGTATGACACCGCGTCTCACTGGCTAATCAAACCACCGCACGTGTTTTCCGAACTCTGTACGAAACAACAGATACAGAATAACGTTCTAACTCGCAAGCATCACGGTATAGAATGGTTCGAAGGCAATGTGAGTCTTGAGGATTTGAAAGCGGATCTACGCTCTTTTACGCGTAAGGCGATGAACATTTTCACCCGCGGTGCACAAAAAGTTAAATTCCTTGAAGATGTGATGGCACGTGAAATCATTAATCTGGAAGGCGGAGAGTGGGAATCACCAGCATTCAAAGATATGGTAATGGACAGATCATGCATCCTACATTCGGGTAACCGAAAGAACTTCACCTGCGCATTGACCAACGCATTGAAGCTGAAGAAATGGCTGGAGCCGTACGAATTATCAGATCGCATTGTGACATCGTTTTCGTTCTCTATCAAATCGTTGAACGCGCATATTCAACCAGAATTTTCGAAAAAACCTGTGAAGAAGGATACAACAGATTTCGTGGGTATTAACAAGTGTGGTGACTCGTGGCAGGAGCGGGAAAACAAGAGGTTACGCGAGAGGACAGTATCATCATTTGCTCCCATTACCAAATCCTCAAAGTCGCCTGATGAACCCGAATCCTGCGAGACGCCAGATCTAGGCTACGACGAGATAGATGACTGTTCAACATCAACCAACAGTGATAATTACTTCAGTACCTAGTCACCCAAGCTACAGAATGGACAGTCTTCAAATCTACAAAGCGTTGGAGATGATACCTGCCCGTTCTAGGGGAGTGTTTCCAGCCGACCAGATACCCCTGAGATGGTCATATCCAGCTGTTATCGTAGCGAACACGGATGAGCATACCAAACCAGGATCTCATTGGGTTGCCTTTTATGTGCCAGACTCTTATAACGGAATATACTTCGACAGTATGCGTATGCCACCACTCATACCGCATTATCTACGTGCCCTGCGACGAAACTGCACATCCTACCGATGGAATGACAAGCAGCTACAGAGTTTTTCATCCCGTGTATGCGGAATATTCTGCATTATGTTCCTGCACCATATGACTCAAGGTTTCACACTTGAACAGTTTACAAATATCTTCAATGAGAATCTCGAGTCAAATGATAAAGTGGTCGAATCCTTCTACAGCTGTATAAGCCGTAAGTCTAAAGGCATGTGTTCTAAAAATGAAACCTGTGCGCTCGAATGTATTCAACACTGCTCGCCGTGTAAACATTAAAGTTTGAGCCTTTAGCATGTATACCAACGCCTATAGTTTGTCACAAGAAACGACTGTTCTTTCTCTAGAATAAGCCTTAACATAATTAGTTGTAATTTCTATACGCAATACTGTTGAATAAATCTTAGTTATAAGCTTGAACCTTTTTTAGTAAACATAAGTTTGAGTCTTTACCTTTATAAATATTAAATGATATGAATAAACAACCATTATAACAATATTCACCTGTGCGTTTTTTACCAACCCTATCCTTTCCCTACATTCACCATATATATTTATTTCCATTCTCTAAGTATACATAAGTTTTCTTAGATTAGGATCGATGAAATTCTCTTAGGTTAGGATAGTTGAAATTAACTCAGGTTAGGATTGAAAAAAAAAAGAAAAAAAAAAAGAAAAAAAAAAAAAAAAAAGAAAAAAAAGAGGAAAAGAAAAGGAAAGGAAAAGGGGAGAAAAAAAAGGAAAAGAAGAGGAAAAAAAAGGGGAGAAAAAGTAAAAAAAAAAGGGGAAAAAAAAGTAAAAAAAAAGGGGAAAAAAAGGGGCGGGGGGGGGGGGTCATAAACGGTATACTGCACCCTCTCTACTCACAGCCTTCCGCAATGGCTCAAGAACCAGAAAGAAATCCGGTAGATCCGATGGCCAAGATTTTAGCTTCTTTAGATAGTCTGGAAAAGAAAATGGAATCTAAATTCGAGTCAATGAAACAAAATTTGTTAAGATTTCAGGCGGAAAACGTGGAAGAAAGATCAAAATATGAATCTGAGATAGATAATAAAATAGAAAATAATGTTATTGATTGTAATGCCAAATTTGAACAAATAAATACAAACCTGAGAAATGTCGTTGATAGATTAGACAAAGAAACTGCTGACTGGACAGACAAACTTGAAACATGCGAAAACATTCTTAAAGGCGAACAAGTAAGCACGTACGAAGTT
Organism: Tenthredo mesomela; assembly: GCA_943736025.1. NCBI lineage: Eukaryota > Metazoa > Arthropoda > Insecta > Hymenoptera > Tenthredinidae > Tenthredo > Tenthredo mesomela. Next base: position 19,002,206 of record OX031019.1, read on the forward strand.
CTGAAAAATAAAATAACAGAAAGTCATAAAACAAACCAAGAAATGATAACAGAACTTAGTCATAAGCATGATAGTTTAAAAATAGGGATAGATTCAGATATAAGACGTCTGAGACGACAGCGAGTAGGTCACGATACTATCAATGATAATACCGGTTTAATACCCTGCATAAAATTTCCGATAAGATTTCCGCTATCCGGAAGGGAAACGGTCCCTACACGGAAACTATAGTGAATTTGACCCCGTTTTTTATCCGGACTCATACGGAATTGATACTACATTTTTCAAGTTCGTCGACGTCGGAGTGTATCCGCCCGAATCCGGGGCTCACTCGGTCCCGGTTCTTCACCACATTCGAGACCTATACGGAAGCCATAGTGAATTTGACCCCGTTTTTTATCTGGTCCCATACAGAGTTGATACTACATTTTGCAAGTTTGTCGGCGTAGAAGTATATCCGGATGAATCCGGAGCTTACAGGGTTCCGGTTTTCGACCGCATTCGGGACCTATAAGGAAGCGATAGTGAATTTGACCCCGTTTTTTATCCGGTCCCATACAGAATTGATACAGTCTCGTAGCCGGATTCCATGCGGTGCGATCCGAAAGCTGCATGCTCACGTCGAGCCACCTGCAATGCGGTGCTAATCCGCTAGTATACATCGGGTTTTAATACTCACCTATAAGGACTTGATCCTACTTGCGAGGTAGCACTTGTAGTCGGATATTATCGGAGTGAATCCGGAAAATGCAGGCTCACGCTGATCCGCCTGGAATGCGGTGCCTTTACCCCCCACCCACCTGGTACGTATCCGGTTCTATCCGAGCTTGGCCGGACAGAGGATACCGTATTTAAATACACATACTGAAATGAAAGGTATTATCGTGCATGCACTATTTAATTTTAATTTTAATATTACTACGAAGACGTGTACACAAAAGTCACATAGGTAATTTGGATCTTTGACGCAGCATCGCGACTGTTGTATCCGACATTATTGGCTGTGAATATTAGCCTATACTCTTCAACGATGGCGACATGTTATGATTATAATATAATAGATACACACGACACATGAAATCTGTTATGAAATCGTATTTTTATTTCCAAAACGTATACTTTCGTCGTTATCACATAACTGAAACAATACACCAGTGTATCTCAAAATTAAAAAAAAATGCAATGGACCGTAGCCGTTCTTGATAATCGTATGAAATCTTTAAAGCGTAAAATAGTTACATCCATATCATAAATCTCTTTTATCAAATATCATAAAACGTATCATCCATATGAAATCAACAGTTTTATATAAACTCATATATATTCGGGTGGTCCAAAAAAAAAAAAGTTTTTTCCTTATCACTTCAAAAAATTCTTTGAGGTATAAAACAAATTCTCCTACAAGCGCAGCTTGATATCTCAACTCTACGAGACGCTCAACGATTTTCCGTTTTCCCATATAAATAACACATGAAAAATTTATTTTTTCGTTTTTTCTGCATAAAACTCCGAAAAAAAATTTTATTCCAATTTTGATGCACATACTTTCGTAGGAAATTTAATTTTCTAATTTTTTGTTATTCTTATTTAAAATTTTAAAATTTTCTTTTTTTTTTTCAAAGCCTGATAACTTTTCATCTGCCAAGATTACGAGAAAAATATATCAATGCTTTTTTGTAGAGAATTAAATTTCCTACGAAAGTATGTGCATCAAAATTGGAATAAAAATTTTTTTCGGAGTTTTAAGCAGAAAAAACGAAAAAATAAATTTTTCATGTGTTATTTATATGGGAAAACGGAAAATCGTTGAGCGTCTCGTAGAGTCGAGATATCGAGCTGCGCTTCTAGGAGAATTTGTTTTATACCTGAAAGAAGCTTTTGAGATAAGACTTGAAAAAAAATTAAAAAATGTTTTTTTTTTACCACCCTAATATATACAGTACATATGTTCATCAGAAAGAACTTTCATATACCGTGTCATATTTTCAATAGTAGTGTAGGAACTGTATGAAACTTGATATATTAATATCTATAGATCACAAATATCTCTTATGAAAAATATATAACTAAACGTATCATCTATAAAATCAACGGTTTTGTATGAACGCATATATATATAGTACTATTTGTTCATCAGAAAGAACTTTCATATACCGTGTCATATTCTCAATAGTAGTGTAGGAACTGTATCAAACTTGATATATTAATATCTATAGATCACAAATGTCTCTTATGAAATATATATAACTAAACGTATAATCTATAAAATCAACGGTTTTGTATGAACGCATATATATAGTACTATTTGTTCATCAGAAAGAACTTTCATATACCGTGTCATATTCTCAATAGTAGTATAGGAACTGTATCAAACTTGATATATTAATATCTATAGATCACAAATATCTTTTATATGTCAAAGCCGAACGTTTAATCTAGTGAAGTGCCATTTTTATATGAAGTATAAAGTTTGCAGTAATATAATATAAGAACAATATGTAAATAATATATATAGTGTAGTATATAATCCTTTGATCTGCTGCATAGCTCATGGATCAGGAGATGCAACCCTCTGCTTTTTAAAGTTTGGCGGGGACTCGGTTGAATCATTGTCTGCACGCTTACGTTGTTTTTTGTTTTGATTTGGTTCGCAGTTTTCTTTATCTTCGGGCACCTCGTAGTCCGCGGATACATCGGTTCTATCTTCGGCAAGTGCAATGAACGCACCTTCCTGTGCAACCATATCAGGTTCTGCATCTGTCTTTTCATTTGTGTCACTTTTATCTGGATTCTCTCCGGTTTGATCCGGTAGAATATCCCGAAGCGACGAGCGTTCGGCTTCTTCCTCATTGAGAGCCATATCATCGTCTGTATTCGATATCTTATCCTTCGCCAACGCCGGGACTTCCAGGTCTTTTTCCTCCTGGTCGTCCTCCTGGCCGTCCTCCTCCTCCGGGTCTCCCTCCTCCGAGCCTTCCTCCTCCGTGCCTTCCTCCTCCGTGCCTTCTTCCTCCGTGCCTTCCTCCTCCGTGCCTTCCTCCTCCGTGCCTTCCTCTTCCGTGTCTTTTTCGTCCTTGTCTTCCTCCTCCTGGTGGTCCTCCTTCGTGTCTTCCTTCTCCTTGTCTGCCTCCTCCCGGTCATCCTCCTCCTGGCTGCCCGCTTCATTCGTTTTTTCGTGGGCACGCGCCCCGGACTTGTTTCCGGTTTTCTCCCTGGACTTTGATTTCGGAGGACGATTCATCTCCGCTATCTTCTTAGCGATTGCCGTTCGAAGCCCGGTTACTGCTTCAAGAATTTCCATCTCCGTATATTTCTTTTTGCCGGTCTTCAGCCAGTGACGCGTCATGGCTGTAATCGATAAGACATGCAACAGGATTTTTAGTGGTGTCGCACGAGCATTGCAGTATAATTCTCGCACCCTATAACCTACTTACCAGCTACAGCGTCCAAACCTTCCGGTTTTAGCGGTGGTTTCGCAGTGACCCGACAACCGTCCTTGAATCGGTGAGCGTTACTGACTCTTCCAGTCACCGACGAATTTTTCAAGGTGTTTTCAGAGAAAATCAACACTGCCAAGTTTCCCATAAATTTAGCGGGAGTAAGAGCGGACTTTGTCCGCAGATCGTCGTAGTCCCTTTTCTTAATCCAGTACCCGTATCCGGCGTGTATCTGTAGCATATATTGCAGCGAATTACTGACACGTTGACACCAGTTCGTTAAGGGAAGACCCTACTGGAGATTTTGAACAAAATCGCCTAAAAATTCGATTTCTCATTTTTGCTGGAAATATACTCCAGGAGCCTGTCTCCACCTTGTGACAAATATTCAAGGCCCTCTAATTTTTTAGAGTTTACGGACAGCTAATTTTATGAAAAAAATTGTAAAAAAAAAAAAATTCTCCTTTTCCACAATGAACTTCTAGAATTTCATGAAATTATTGAAAACACCATTGAAAGTAAGTTTCATAAGATATAAAGTCAAAGTATAAACTACATAGCCATGGGTATGGGTACTGCAGGACTCCGAAATGCAATAAAAAGCTGGAGCGCTCAAAATATAAAATTTATTCATGAATATATTTTCTTGGTTCTAAATCCAACTTCTGTATAGGAGAACAATTATGTGAAAGATAACTGATGTCCCTGAATTGAAGGAAACCATCAACGCTACGCTAAAAATTGGCAGTCGCTAGATCAAAAATCCTTAATAATTGAGAAACTAATATCTTTTCATGAGAGATCAGCCATAGAAGAGCTCAGAATGCCAACGGAAGCCTTCTTCCGCAGCGTATCTGATGTAAGTGCTCAAACAAAGCTCTATTCAAAATGAGTGGCAGCAGTGAGCGCTGTTGGGCGATGCGTGAGTTACTGTTCTAAGGCAACAGCCCAAGTTTTTCTGGAAACCGCAATAGCTAATTCAATTCCTATTTTGATTTTCTTTTTTGGGACGGTGGATCTACAGATGCAGGGTGAAGAAGATTCGCGGTCCGAGATGCCACCGCAGCAGAAATAGAGAATCTGTGATACGTTGATCATGAAGTTTAATGATATGACCGTTCCAATCATTTTGCGCCATATATTCTGGAGAATTTAATTACCTTACACCAGTTTTCACTAAAATGCCATTTACTCAGAACTATCTTTTCAGCTTCGCTAAATGCTTCTTGCGTCTGAGTTTTGCTCCGATCAACTTCTCCTTCGCAGTGAAGATTCACACATACCTTATGCACAAAATGACGAGTCGGTTTCATTCTATTGCAAAAGGAACATTTTTTTTTGGTCTTATATAACAGGAAAAATGCTAAAAATTTGAAATTTGAAATAATAAATTCTCTCAAAACGAAACGAGTGATCCAATCTCAAAGCCGATCCCTCACTTTCTTTGCCTCAGTGTGCTGAAGACCTCAAACGAAGAGGAATATGTTGCAGTGAAAACTATGACGCAAGGAGCATTGTGAAGTTCAGTACATCTTTACCATTGAATGTTGCGTAGCTTCTACATTTCTTAAGTAATCCTAATGCTTAAGGTGTGATTTTCTTATTTTTGGAATACACTTTCACATGATCTATAAATTATTTCGATCATAGGAATGATGTAGAAGTTTTCAGTTTCACTAGGGTCTTCCCTTAACTGTCAAGTGAAATTTTTTTTTACTTCAACGTCAAGAATTTGGACGTACGTAGATGTATATGTTTCACTTATCAATTCATCGCGTAAATATATGCATACATTATAATATCTCACCTTATCGGTTAGGTGATTCATAAATCCAACCTCCATCTGTTGTCCACTGTTGATACGCTCCTGTAATTCGTGTCGCGCTTGGAGGTCGACATCTTTGATCGTGGCTACAATAATAATACATTATACAATCAACAAAGTCAATACCAATACGTGAAGAAAAAGTTCACCGCATCATAAACATATACTGTATATATCATATATGCATTGTACCTCGTAGCAATACAAGTATTATATTATGTGCATGCATGATATGTTATAGTATGTCGATCAACGAAATACCTTCAATTTGGTCGCAACGGATGAGAAGTTTTTGTTGTAGTCTGAAATTCATCATTTGTAGCAGCTTCATTTGCTTCTGGACACGACGATTAGAAAAATCCGTGGGTGAAAACGGTTCGTCTTCCGATGCGGCTGTATTTGCATGTTTTTCGTAATATTCTTCCTCTGCCATGTCATCCTTCTGCATTTCATTCATGAGCTGCGAGCATATATTTTTATTTACATAAATTCATACACATCGATGGTCTACAAATAGTGTATTATTATATATATAATATACCAAACCTCAGCGCATTTATCACTCAGGTATTCGTTTGCCCTCTGATCTCCTTCGTAGGGATCCTTTCGTTGTAACGGTGATCCGTCTGACGAGCTCATTGTGTCAGCGTCAGCGTCAATATTAGACAGGATCAGCTGTTGCGTTCCTTCCTCCGATTCGTCATCTTGCGCCGTGAATATATCATCTGTATCCATAGGACGAATCATAAGCGATTTGGCTGTGCTCGAGATACAGTCGTTGCTTCTCGACGAATCCGTTTCTTCAGCGGTACACGACTTATTCCTCATTGTATTTTTTGTGGTCTTCCGCGGAGTTTTTGTCACTTGTCTTTTAGATTTCACAGCCGGATTCGACGGGCCCTTTATAAAGGCATAATCATCGGTCGAAGACCCGGCTGCAGCATCGCTGATACACTCACCGGTGTTCCGTTCCTCACTGTTAATTTCTTTGGAACGGAGAACTGGAAACCAAAAGTAGGTGTGTTATTAATAGGTCGATCAAATCCCATAGGTTTAATCGATGTATCAAATGACACATCTATTATTGTTGTCAAGTATATAATCGTTATCTTACCCTCAATAAGGCTTTTCTTTCTCGTCACCGTAGATCTCTTGCCTGTAGATTTTAACGTTATGTCTGTCGACTTGGCAACCGGTGCCCGTATAGTCCTTTCGACCGCATGATCAGACCTTGAGGACACAACTACATCGCCGTAACTCATACCGGTCATGCTCCGTTTCATACTGGTACTTCTCTGATCAGGTAAATCCGAAATAATTTTCTTCTGCTTATTTATACCACCCGTCTTTTCGGAACATTTCGCCGACTTAGCAACCGGTGCCCGTTTGGTCTTTTCGAAAGCATGATCAGACCTTGTGCACGCGACTACAGCGCCGTAACTCATACCGGTGATGCTCTGTTCCCTACTGGTACTTCTCTGATCAGGTAAATTCGCTATATTTTTCTTCTGCTTACTTATACTACCCGTCTCTTCGGAACATCTCGCCGACTCGGCAACCGTTGCCCGTTTGGTCTTCTCGACTGCATGATCAGACCTTGTGGACGCAGCTACATCGCCGTAACTCATACCGGTGATGCTCCGTTTCATACTGGTACTTCTCTGATCAGGCGAATCCGAAATACTTTTCTTCTGGTCACTTACACCAGCTGTCTTTTGGAAAGATTTGGCCGGTTTCTTCGACGATTTGCCACCCGATTCCGACGCGCTCTTTAAGTACCCACCATCATCGTGTGATGAGTCAAGTCCGCTATCTCCGGTGTGTTCGGAGTTCCTAATGTAAGTACCAGAGCGTGCTTCGTTGACCAAGTCCGCGTTATTTCTCGTATGCGATAAGTTAGTCTCAGTCTTTGAACGCTTAGATTGCAGCTTCACCGCACCTTTCTCTTTCGGTTCAAGGTTTTCATCATCGATTCTGGACAACTTTAATTGAGCTAACGATGATTCCTTCTCTCTATGTACAACGGTTCCTGCCGCTGGTTTCTTCTTAACCTGTGAACAATTATTATAGGTTGACGCGATGCGTCAACACAAAGGGGCAAGAATATCACGAATTAGAACACAATTATGGCGCATACTTTGGTTTCGGCGCCGGTCGACGTGTCTTCAGCGTTCCTGATAAGTTTGCGGTTCGGAAAAACCGCTCTCTTTGCATCAAGCTTACTTGCGAGGTCTTCCAAGGATTCTGAAAATTCGATCCAAGGCTTTACTTATCCGCGAGTTACATGATGCATCATGCATATTGTGCTATGTATTTTCGTATCTCCGGGTCGCTTGTTGATACTTGACAATGAATTTCACAATGAAATGAGCGCAAATTCATTCAACAAGCGACCCGCAGATACAAAAACTCAGTGTATATATATCGCGTTACTAAAACCAAAAGGGCGTATCTCAAATCATACGCCCTTTTGGTTCTGCAGAGCCAAAAGGGCGTATAAAAAAAAAAATTCTCTAATCAACCTAGAAATGTTAGAAATAAGGAAATATATTGAAAAAAATGAAAAAAAAAAACGATACGCCCTTTTGGTTTTAGTAACGCGATATATTAGACTGATTTGAGGTAACGACGATTTTTTCGTTCACTCTCGGCGTGCCCCAAAAACTTGAGAATATAGTCAGACTAGATGTATGGTGAAATTTTGGGCCTCTAGAACGTTGTTAAGGGGTGTCTCAACGGTCTTTTCGAATTCCCATCTATCTAAATAACACAGGAAATTTTTTTCCCAATCGGTTGCATTGTACCTCCTCGTATGGTACATCACCCACAGGGTGAATCGCCCGCAATATGAGTTCATTAAGGTTGGATCCAAGTGAGAAAAATCGGAATTTCGCCCCCTGGTCATATGGGTGAAACGGCGGAGGAAATAAAATCAGAAAATTATTTTTTCAATGCAAAAATTCAAAAAAATTCTAAAAAAATTCTGAAAAATTGGAGTCAACGTAATAAACGTAATAAACGTAATTGGAATCAACTCCTGAAAATTTCTATTCATGAGACAACCCCGAAAAAATTAGATTTTATGATTTTTTTGTGAAGGAAAATATCACTAATAATTCTTTATCGCTTTTAAAAATCATAAAATCTCATCTTTAGGGGGGTATTTGATGGAAAAAAAGTGGAGAAAAAGAGAAAAAAAAAGCATTGAAACTTTGCGGATATTTTTTTTTTTTCGAGGTTAACTTAAGATTTTTCAACTTGGAGCATGAACATTTTTTTTTAGCTACCAATCAGTTAAATATACACGTGGCCCAGCGACACGTTAATGAAAAATACTTAATTCAGACTATTGTGCCATAGCGATGCATCATCAACAAATTCACCGCGTTCATGAACAATTAGATGGGCGGAAAGATATGGGGATGCATACACTGAAAAAAAAAGTATGAGTCCTACGGCGATACATTTCTGTACTATAGCAATACTCGCATACGCTATACACTTAAACTGAGTTTTAGTCCCACCACAATACTCGTATGACTCGTATAAGCTCCACACTTACAGATTTCTTGAAAAGTTAAAGGTTGTGAAGACATTATAAATGTCATTATAAAGAAAATAATAATAAAACCTCTTTCGTGTTATTACTATTTGTTATTAAAAATATTACAATTTACTCCTTATGATTAAATTAAATGCAATCCTTTTGTATAAAAACTTCGCAACGATTTGAAGGTTATGTTTTGTTTAGAGATACGCGCAACGCGGGAACTTTCTTACTATACTCACTGGTGGCTTGCTATAGTATCGTACGGAAAATATAAGTCCTACAGCGATACTGAGTATTGTGTATATCCACATATAGAGTATGCGTATAGGACTTATACTTTTTTTTTAGTGTATTATTCGCATATAATGGAATTCGCCACCACGTAGGGTACGGCAATGCTGAGTATGTGTAAATAGTGTTTTGTGTGCCGGCACTAAGTAATAAAAAAATCCTATACATCGCAATCGAATATGCGAGCGTTTAGTCACTACTTCGTCGCGTATCTATGCGACGTATACGTGGTTTCTATCAGTAATAATATCTGGCTACTGTCCGACGTCTATCTGGTTTCTATACGTAACATTCACGCGGCGCGGCAAACAATATGCACTAACCAATCGGAGGGCTGCTTTTTCGAAAAAGACATCATACGCGCGTAAAAAGCAGCCCTCCCATTGGTTACTGCGTATTGTTTATGCCGCGCCGCGCCGCGTGACGCGACGCGCTCTATGCAACTGAGCCATTACGGAGTCTATCGCGTTTATATCCGTCAGAATTGAGGTGATGTCGATGTATGCCAAGTATCTGTGTTCTTGATATTGGAGGTTATGCATATATGTTACCGATGGTATTACAGGAGTTATATACACTTCTTAAATCAGTAGCAAGTGTGCTATGTGAATCAATGTATATATGTTTATTATATGTAATATGTATGCATTAGGGTGTGTCAAAAATAAAAACGAAATTCGAATTTATTTTTTCGACCGCTGAATGTGTGTACCCTAATCTCAAGATCCACCTTGCGAACAGAATCCGTTGAGAAAAATTCTCACGATGTGCCAATTGATATTTACCGATAATACTATACATCGATTGAGCGACCTCTTAGGATAGTTCGTCCGCGCTCTCCTTTTGCGTGGTGCATTGTGAGGGGTAAATCTAAGGTTCAAGCCTTGGGGAGGCCAAGAAACACAATATTTCTGGAAAAAAAATTTTTTTTTTAATTTTTTTTTTCATTTTTTTTCCAACATTTGAAGAAAAAACTTGAAAAAGAAAAAAAATTTCCAGAAATATTGTGTTTTTTCGCCTCCCCAAGGCTTGAACCTTAAATTTACCCCTCACAATGCACCACGCAAAAGGAAAGCGCGGACGAACTATCCTAAGAGGTCGCTCAATCGATGTATAGTATTATCGGTAAATATCAATTGGCACATCGTGAGAATTTTTCTCAACGGATTCTGTTCGCAAGGTGGATCTTGAGATTAGGATACACACATTCAGCGGTCGAAAAAATAAATTCGAATTTCGTTTTTATTTTTGACACACCCTAGTATGCATGTATGTATATATGTGTATCAAAACTTACCTCCGACGACGGAAACGGTGGCTCGACAAAGGACCTTGTTGCACTGCACAAGATACGCTCTTTTCCCCAATTTCGTTGGATTGAAATCCTTGATTCTACTAACCGGAACGGGTTCCGCATCAGGATGTTTTGATCCGATGTTAGTACAACGGCCAGTGTACCGCACATGTGCATACTTGATTGTGCGTCTATTCACACCTGATGCAGGATTATTTGATTCCATATTTGTCTGTTTTAACGAATAATCTTGGACGACGCGAGTTGAGAGATTATGTTAATATACCGCAAACATTGTAGACGATCCGAACGTAATGAACAGTAATAAAGCACACACGCGTGACGCGAATGACCGAGCGTAATGGAGGTTCGTCGTTGCGGGCGGAAGTACGATGCAGTCCAAACGTCTCTTGCTGTTATTGGCATTATCTAAGAATTAACATTTATGCATGACGACATATGTCAGACAAAATAAATATAACATTATAATGTTTAATTACGGTATTCATCATGCTTACAATTTTAAAATAAAATAAACATAGACCATCTCGAGAGTAGTGCGATTGACTTGCATTCAGCTATCGCCACGCCTCTCGCGGTCAGATCGAGAATGAGAAACGACCAACTGGCTATCCGTCGATGTATTCGGTATAATATTGTGTTCGGCTTATACTTTTGTTGAATATAATTACAGCTGTATATCAGATGTATTACGGGGTTTGAGTTTATAATTATATTATGATCTAATATAATGGTTGATGAATATTCCTACGCGCGGATACAATTAGTGATCGTTTAATAACGTTATTTCAACAATTATGTAAATTAGTTTGTTTCAAGTTTGTGAATCAAGTGACCCATTAAATTAAATAGTATATATAATCGTAATATTAGGAGGACTCGAAGGACGATCGAAACAACGGTAAGCATATATGAACCAATCTATTAGTGCATATCAGGCGTCTTCAGCATTGTGAGGTTATGTATGTTGATTACTCCATAGTGAAGACGTCGGATAGATCAGTGGGTACCTATCCGCATTTTATACGGTTTCGGAATCCGTACTGTATACAGACCATATCCGGAACCCTATAAAAAAAAGTACATTCAGATAAGTCACCACATATACGTTATATTATGCGGTGAGCCTTATATATATATACTGCTATGTATAATCCTTTGGGTATTGCAATTAGTGTTTTGTCCGCACAGGTGCAATCGGTGGTGTTTTTTTTTTCGAGCTCCAGAATGAGTGAAGAGGAAACGCCGATAAAACGACGCATGATCGTGTACGGCCCCGATGGCATGAGATTGGTGACCAAACGTACGATGGAAAGAAGACGTAAAGATCTCGACCGCAGGCTTGCTGAAAGTAAATGCAATATAATCGGATACTCCGGGAAGATATACTTGCAATCAATTGATACTTATCATGTACGTGACCCACATTTCGGATACGATTTTTGCTCCAGAACAAAGGCTGCAATTATACGGTGAATACGCGGCTGATGGTGCAAATGAAAAGCGCAAAGGGAAAAGGCTGCCGGAAGATGTCTGGACGGATGCACAGCCGCAGCCATCTGGTTCTGGCATAAATCCGCGAGTACGAAGATCTACTGATGAGGTGGATTCGTCTGATTCTGGTGAGTGTTACATATTTCCACAGAAATCATATAATAAGTATTACAGTCGGGACTCCCAATAAGAGGGCTCTCAATAAGAGCGCTTCCCCTAATCCGTGGCCGAGCAGTACCCCCACCACCGTGCTTGTTTATTGAGAAACCGGTTTACGTTCCGAGCGAGCGAGCTTTTCAATAGAGAGTGGGGGTACCACATTTCCTTCTCCTACAGCCCCGTAGCGCTCTTATTGGGAGTCCCGACTGTATTTCGTAATTACCATAGTACATAAGTTATGGGTATTATTTATTTAAATTATCTCATTAGATTATACGCCGGCTAGAATTACCGACGAGTGCCAACGTGTAGCAATGCAACGCCTATTTCCACATAACGATGACTCTGCGACGGTTACGTCAAGTAGCGACGAAATATTGGATTGCAATGATTCCGCAGCAAGTGCCTCTTCATCTCAGTCTGAGTACGACGATAATGTTGGCTACGGTGTTGAGGATTCAGCACTGATGGAGTCATCATTGCCTCCACCTACCGACGATGGCGCATCTTCGCCATTATCAGCCGACTTCGATCGCAACAATTACACTGCTGACAAGCTCGAAGACTACCTATGCACCGTTGCAGGTGATACCGTTATGTTCACTGAATCTAATATGACATGTTGGCAAGTGGTTTTGGTTGTACTTGGATTATGCAACAGATTTTCGTTAAACGGAAAAGCTAGACGTAGCGTGATTGACGCGATAAAATTGTTTGCGGGGCCTCGGTTTGATAATTGGGACATTACAGATTATTACTGGAGTAAAATATTTGATCCACCCGATGAGGCAACCGTGTATCATTTTTATTGTGAGCTATGTTATAAAGAATTAGAAGCACCTGTATCTAAGGGCCGATTCAAAAATCACGCAACGATGTGTCAGACATGCGACCGAAATTATGCGTTGACCATGGACGCACCAAATTCTTTCGTGTCGCTCGACCTGGAGTATCAAATAACGTCCTTGCTACATTTAAAGGTGGTTAACGAAGACCTTGCAACAAATTTGGCAACTTTAGATCCCGACGTGTCGCGTTCTCCTAATTACGTTCGCGATGTATACGACGGTAGTCTTTACAAGAAAATACTTTCAGAAACGCCACGTGACTCGCGACTTCTTACCTGCGGTTTTAATACAGACGGTGCACCTCTGTTTAGTAGTTCCAAACGTGCGTTTTGGCCCATACTTGTGATAATCAACGAGCTATCTCCACGGATTAGGTTTCGGTACCCGTTATTGGCTGGTGTGTGTATTGTGCGAAAAGAACCATCCCCAGATCTGATGAACACATACATGAGACCTTTCGTTAAGGCGTTAAACAGATTGGGTACGATAGGTTTTGATGCGCAAGTCGGTGGAAAAACGGTGCACTTTGTACTGAAACCATTGTTCTGCGCTGTCGACAGCGTTGCCAGACCGCTACTGCAGAATAGATTGCAGTTCAACGGTTATTTCGGTTGCTCGTGGTGTTACTCGAGGGGTGAGCACGTGAACGGTTGTATGCGTTTCCTGATGGAGGAACCCGATCCAATGACTCGAACGTATAGCGATTACATAGGTGACGCTGAAGCAGCGATAGCAAAGAATAGGGGGAAAAAGAAAAAGTGTACCGTGCGCGGTGTTCGAGGTTATTCAGTTTTAGTGTTGTTGAAGTCATTGGACATGGTTTGGGGCTTTTCGCGAGATTACTTACACGGTGACCTATCCGGAGTTATACTGCAATTGATGAACATGTTTTGCGACCCCAATTGTCCCATCAGACTCACCAAGACCCAAATGGACGTCGTGAACGAACGGCTCATGCGAATGACCCCCCCAAAAGAAGTACACAGACTTGTGCGACCGATAAAGACGGAAAAATGCAAGTGGAAAGCCTCCGAATGGCGGAGCTGGTTGCTATTTTATGCGATTCCATGCTTGACGGGAATTTTGGATCCTTACGCCCTGCAACATTTAGCTCTGTATGTTAAGAGTATGTTCTCGCTTCTTCAAACAAGTATAAGCGATGAGGATTTGACAACGGCAGGTGCCAATTTGGAAAGATTTGTCATAATATTCCAAGTGCTGTACGGTCCAAGATACGTAACGTTCAACGTCCATACTGTAAAACATGCTGTAGACAGCGTGAGGTCTTGCGGTCCGCTGTGGGCGACTTCCACTTTTCCATTTGAAAGTACCATACATCACCTAAAACAGTGTGTTCAAGGGCCGAGAAGCATCGCTGAACAGATGACTAGAAAAACGATACAGCGGAACGTATACCGCAGTTTATTACATGAAGCGGACGTATCTCCTCCTTGTTCACGTTTTCTTGAATCGTTGTTCGGAAGAACGGAAGTCGCGTCGTACGCTAGAACTGCATTAGGGTCCGTCGTCTTTTTAGGAAGCGGTGTTACGTACACGGGTGCAGCTCCTGAAATTCTGAATTTACCACAGCACGAAATTAGGGCATTTAAGCGTTGTGTTTCGTCGGGCATATTGATTCACAGTGCGGCGTCCGATAAAGAGACGAAGAAAAGCGACGACACCGTTTTCCGTACGGCGACAGGAAAATTTGTACAAGTTTTGTATTTGATAAAATATCGCGAAACGGCGGTTGCCGAAGTTGTATGCTTAAATGTCGAAAAAGTCATCGTACGTTGTGAGCCAGAACAGCGTAATGACTGCCCGAAAATCGCTGATGTTACCGTAGACCATTTGGTAAGAGTATTGGGAGACAACGGTACTAAATTCATGTGCGTTAAGCGTTTAATCGAAAAATGTGTAGTAATGAGGGTAGATGAGGAAACTTATATTTCCAGGATGCCAAACACGATAGAAATCCAATAAAACACGTGTACTACACATAATCGTTGGGAGTCATTCTCCAACACGTAGAAATGCGGATATAAATTAACACAAGTCGCTCGGAATCGAGCCATCCATTATATAACGCTATCATTTTTGTTTCGTTTCTACGATAATTGCTCAGTGAATGACATCAAGAATTACGCGTTGTTTATCACTATATGCGTCTCATAAACTTGTTCAATGAACGAATGTATTAATTGTCATGTATGTATGCGACGTAGCATATCATGAAATGTATGTAGTCAGTATAAGGTATTATATATAAATCGAATTAACGTACATTTTGTGGGTGATGAAATGATTTTTGTGCTAATTATATAATTATACTTTATTATGCGATGTCTATGTTATCCAGTGATGATAGCCCGAAAACTGAGATGAATGTTAATTTTGTAAACTGAAAATGGCTGGCCGAAACGCCGCCCTCAATAATAAAATGGTGACCCTCACCGACGAAACTCTATATTCATTCATGTACTGAGAAGACCACTCGATCCACATCATTCATTACATATGCTATGTTCGTATAGGTAGATGCTGGTAAAACCTGTATATTTTTTCTTAATAAAGGATATTTTGTATTGAATTTCGATATACGTTCAACCAATTCCTTTCAAGAGCCTGTATTCAGCCATCCATACCCCCTTTTCCCGTTGAGCATAAAAACTACAATTGGAAATACACCCGGATTCCGGGAGTGTTAAATTGTCGTCCGGATACAGTCCGCTTCGCAGCGAATAGATTGACGTGCTATGATTACCGCTGGCAAGAGTAAATTCCGTTCGGCCTTCGTGATACAGATAGAGTCCGGAGCAAGACGTATAGATTGCAGAGGTCGCGAGAATCGCTGCCCAAAAGGAAACCGGATAAGCGCGTATAAATTTGGATCAGCGTTTCGAATACGGATACAGACGGATGAAATGTGAAAATCGCGGTACTCCGTGCCCGCAACAGAACCGGGATAGGTACGTATGAATTCCGTTCAGCGTTTCGAATACGGATACAGACGGATGGAATGTGAAAATCGCGGTACTCGGTGCCCGCAACAGAACCGGATACGCACGAATCAATTCCGTTCGGCCTTCGTGAAACAGATAGAGGCCGAATCAAGGCGTATAGATTGCGGAGGTCGCGAGAATCGCTGCCCAAAAGAAGACCGGATAGGTGCGTATAAATTACGTTGAGCGTTTCAAATACGGATACAGACGGATGGAATGTGAAAATCGCGGTACTCGCTGCCCGCAACAGAACCGGATACGTACGAATCAATTCCGTTCGGCTTCCGTGATACAGATAGAGGCCGGATCAAGGCGTATAGATTGAGGAGGTCGCGAGAATCGCTGCCCAAAAGAAAACCAGATAAGTGCGTATAAATTACGTTGAGCGTTTCAAATACGGACACAGACGAATGGAATGTGAAAATCGCGGTACTCGGTGCTCGCAACAAAACCGGATAAATACGTATGAATTCCGTTCTGCGTTTCGAATACGGATACAGACGGATGGAATGTGAAAATCGCGGTACTCGGTGCCCGCAACAGAACCGGATACGCACGAATCAATTCCGTTCGGCCTTCGTGAAACAGATAGAGGCCGAATCAAGGCGTATAGATTGCGGAGGTCGCGAGAATTGCTGCCCAAAAGAAAACCGGATAGGTGCGTATAGATTACGTTCAGCGTTTCAAATACGGATACAGACGGATAAAATACGGAGATCGCGATAATCGCTGCACGGAACAGAAACGGATACGTACGTATACGGTCCATACAATACGTGTAGAATGCGGATACAGACGGATACATGCCGATGTGGCAACTTTCTGAAGTCGGATAGAATTCCGATAAATCCATATGTCATCCGCATACAGTTTTTCCGTCCAGATACAATGCAGATCAATACATATGAAAACCGTACAACATTCTATCCGGAAATATGCAAAACCGGATAGAATTCTATCGGATATTTTATGCAGGGTAGCGAAACAATTAAAATTACCGACTTATGCGGGAAAAACATGGGAAAAACCCGTTAATTATATAAGAGAATTAGACGAATATTTCGCGTTTTTAGGGGTTAGCGACGACATCGGACTTAAGCTTATAGGTCAAAGTATGACGAATGATGCTAAAGACTGGTGGATTGCGCGTCGCAGCGTAATAAATTCATGGGATGAGTTCAAGACACGATTTTTAGCTAGGTATTGGGGAGAAGACCATTTAAAACATTTGGAAGAGCTTTTCGAGACATTTCAAAAGCATAACTTAACACTAAACTTCCAGAAGTCCAAGTTCTTTAGAAAAGAAGTTGAATTTCTGGGACACAAAATAACTCAAGACGGTATACAACCTCAATCTGACAAAATCATGGCTATAAAAAACTTTCCGGTACCGAAAAATGTAAAGCAATTAAAAGGATTTCTGGGGTTAGCGAACTATTACAATAAATTCACTAAGGATTATTCTGAACTAACCTATGAGCTTTTACAATTATTGAGAAAAGAAGTAAAATGGGATTGGACAGAAAAAATTAACGAATATTTTATAAAAATAAAAGAATTATTTTGCGAAACGATGATAGTTCACCACCCGGATCCAAAAGCAAAGTATTAATTAGAATGCGACGCAAGTAATTATGCAATTGGGGGTATGCTATATCAAATCGACAAAGATAACGAACATAAAATCATAGGATTTGCAAGTCGAACGCTCAAGGGGGCAGAACTAGGTTCTTTTACTACGGAAAAAGAATTACTAGCGATAGTGTACTCACTTGAAAAGTTCAGAACGTTCATTATTGGCGCGGAATTAATTATCCGAAGTGACCATAAAGCACTTTCGTTCGTTTTAACTTGTAGATTAACTAGCTCAAGATTAACCAGATGGGTGTTGTACATACAAAACTATGATTTCAAAATTGAATACATTAAAGGAAAAGACAATGTCGTAGCTGATATTATCAGTAGATATCCTCCGGAACAGAATCAAGAGTCAAGCGTAGTAAATTCAGCCGAAGTAATCGCGGAATTAGCAAAAAAGGTGAGCGAAGGTCTGATGGAAAAACTCTGTTCTTTAGCGAAGTTACAAAAGGCGGATCTCCGGATTGCTGATCTGGTGGAAAAAGGAATAGCAAACAATCAATTAAAATTTAAATACGAAAATGACATTTTGTACCAAAGAGAAGTAGGGGGCAGATTACGAGTATACTTGCCAGAATCAATAGTAAAAACACTAATCCTTGAATGCCATGAAGCTTACGGACACGTAGGATCAGCAAAATGCTACAAGTTATTGCGAGAAGGATTTTATTATCCGAAATTCGGTAAAGTCATACGAAAGGAACTAGCCCGCTGCATCATATGTCAAAAATGCAAAGTAACAAACTGTTACAGTTATTCGAATATGCAAAATATCATACCTGCTGGTGTAGGAGACTTAATCTCTATTGATTTTTTTGGTCCATTACCTGCAAGCCGTGGAAACTACCGGTGGTTGTTAGTAGTTATAGATGCTTTTAGTAAGTACGTGAAACTGTACCCGCTAAAAACTGACAACGCGCAATCCACCATCCGCAGCATATTCGATAAATACGTACCAGAATTAGGGAAACCTAAAAAGATACAGTTTGATCATGGTACACAATTTACATCGGTAAAGTGGTTAGATAAGTTGAAAGACGAAAATGTAACGCCGATATTTTCCTCTATAAGACATCCGCAAGGGAACATTGTGGAAAGGGTTAATCGGGAAATCGGGAGATTTTTTAGAACTTTCATAACGGACAAACATACAGACTGGATAAAATGGTTAAGCACTATCGAGACGTGTATGAACGAAGTATACCACGACACAACGGGATTCGCGCCTTGTGAATTACAAAAGAAGGAAAAACCTCAAAGATTTTGGGGAAATTATCTATTTGAGAATAAATTTGATTTACCTCATGAGTATAAACTCAGATTGGCAAAAGAAAACATAAAAAGGAGAGGAAAATATCGTGCGGATCGTTACAACAGTACACATAAAATGTCTAGTTTTAAGATAGGGGACTTAGTATTAGTTCGTGCATTAAATGTATCTGATACACAAAACAAAAAAAAAATGGCTAAATTTTTCTCTCTCTACGAAGGACCGTATCGCATAAAAAGTCAAATTGGTGACGCGACGTTTATACTGGAGAACCCAACAAATTTGAAAGAAAGAGGACGATTTCACGTCAATATGTTCAAACATTATATAAGTTAAACGTTAACTGTAGAATAATAGTGTTAAAGTCCGAAATATTCAAGAAACAATGAATATAATCCATTTCGAAGGCGTGAGTGACGGATTCAAAATAAATCCATTATAGCTTTCGACTATATAAATCGGCATGTCAATTCGGATAATCCAGTACAGCTAGTCAATATGGTGTCGTACGGATATACGAGTGTGCAAGATAAGGAGGTACAGACTTACCGTGATGGAGACGAGGTGCACTCAGAAGAGGACAGGCTTGTCTACCCTTCGGGAAACTTCATCGGCGGATATGGAAAAGTACGACCAGGAAGAGACACGATGACACCGAAACCAGGAAAACCTTTAGACCTAAAAAAAGAAAGTTAAAAAACAGAAATGTGACGAAAACAATAACCTGATGGAAGAAATACCTACGGAAACTGGAGAAATTTCAAATGAGGAAATCGAGGAAATAAGAGATAGCCTCATACGGGAAATAGAAGAATTGGTGCATAAACCAGAAAAAAACTTACCTATAATCACCGAAGATGTCATATTACCGAACGGCCAGAAGATACGCTGGAAAGATGACGTCGTGAAGGATGAGAAGAATATAAATACAAAACACCAAATATAACAAGGAAGAAAAACTAAAAGAGATCGACCGATCAAGACTGAAGACTTAACAAGACTGAAGGTTCATCAAGCAAAACTCCACGACATCAACAAAGAAAAAAAACTGTGAAGATGCAGAAGTTTACTTAATGAAAGGGGGCAATGTAACATACTCAGCTATATTGCACATTGAATATCGACGATTCCCGAACAAAGGAAAGGATTACACTAATCCTCTACGTTCGACCAAGTGTCTGACGTCACGCTATGAAGTGGGGATAGAGAGTATATAAACAGCTCACGCAATCACTCGTTAGCGTAGTCAGGTAGAGCACCGGTGCGACTCAAAACTCAAAACTTAGATCATTTAAATTCGCTTGAATAGCTTTAGATCGTCTAGAACTAAATGACTAACATAAAATCTTGAAATTAGAATCAAATACGGTACCTTTAGATATAGCATCATTGGTCACATCATAAAATAAAATAGAAATAAAATAGAATCAAAATAGAAAGCATAAATGCGCATAGCCTAAAATATTAAAATAAATTCTACAAACAGAACGATAACCTCAAACGACACGAACACAAACAAACGCGACGTAGAGTCACACAATTAGGATAGAAATAGATTAAGAAAATCAATGTAAAATTAGTTTATTAGAATCAATTGGACATAATTCTATTATCTAATTTGAACTTTGTCGGATATTTCAGCACTGACTCCTAACCAATCAAATTCAATCCCTGAATAAGCCAATAGGGACCAGCTTTGAATCAATCCTAGAGCGAACGGCGTTGGATTAACTTCCCGCGTCCGAGGGCCAAGGAAATACGATTCCGAGTCTGAGACACGGTCTTGGAATCGCAAGGTTCCCGGATCCGAGCAAAGAATAGGTTTTGTGTTTAGGAAAGCAGGCTTGGATTCACTTCCCGGCTCTATTCAAATAGGAGAAGGATCGGCTTTGGTTCTACCCGAGTCCGAAGGTAACAGGCATTGGTGGAGTAATCTACCCGAGTCCTGAGTTAATGTAAAATCACAAGGTTGCATAGGTGGCTTTTGGTGGGTAACCCATCCTTTTTCCCTACCTATGACCTCAAAGAAAAGCCCTATTAATTTTGATAATTTAAATCCTTTTTTATAGGTAAAGAACTCACAATAACTGCGGGTATCTCTTAACTTTCGGGTTCAAGATACTCGCCAAAAAGTTACAGTGTACTGTCATAAAAAAATTATCACTGAATAAAGTTTTTATTTATATTATTTTAGTTAAGTTTTCCTCTTTCCAGGCCTATGTACAGGTGGTAACACCTCTTTAGGACAGATATTGTCGTTATATTTTATGTAATATCTGTATCTCTGGTGAATAAACTCTAAACTCTAAACTCTAAAGAACTTGCATATAAAATATTCGACACCCTGTGTTGTGAAACTGATTCAATTTGTACACTGGCATAGAAGAACTTGTGAGATTATCCTGTGTCGTTTCGTAGTTGGATATGAAACTAGTCTCTCTTATGAAATTACATTACATGAGTGTGGAAATATGTTATCTGTCTTTGTTAAGGGGAGACTTCGGTGAAATTTCTATAAAAATGATTTTGTCATTCTCTAAATGACTAGAAAAATCCAAATTAAAATTCACTGCATCAAAATTTAGATTATGGTATTATGTGTATTTGAAAAAAATGTTAATCCTCTGAGTTGAAAGTGTATGCGCAAGGAACCTTTAGCAGAAAATTTGTTGTGCAGCGCTGCCAAAAACTCCTTGCGCATACACTTTCAACTAAGAGGATTGACATTTTTGTTCAATACCCATACTACCATAATCTAAATTTTGATGCAAGAAATTTTTGATTGGATTTTTTTTACTAATTTAAAACATGAAAAAATCGTTTTTATCAAAGTCTCCCCTTAACAATTTTTACATAATCAAATTTTAATAGTATGATCCTGCTTGTCTAGGCTGCAGAGTCTTTGCAACATGGTCTTGTGGCATAGGGTCTCAGTACTATGGGAATGAATCCTACAGGATAACGATTCTGGAAAAACATGGTGATTTCTGGTACAGCGAGCAGGAAAGATGTCGGATAGGAAGTAGGAGGTCGGTGCCAGTGATTATGCAGGTGCTGTACCTGTGGACTGCAAAAATTGACTACTTGAAGGTGCTCACAAACAGAGTATAATTAGTGTGATAAATTAATCAGGTTGGTTATCGAAATTTAATGCTGCTTACAACATGGTTTTGTAGCATAGGGTCTCAGTACCAGTGTTGTGAAAATTGTAATTAAATTTTTTTTAATTACTCATCACTTTCGTAATGTGTAATTGAATTTTTATTTAATTACACATTACTTTGGTAATGTGTAATTAAACCGAGTTTAATTTAACATTACCAAAGTGATGTGTAATTAAACCGAGTTTAATTACCCATTACTTTGGTAATGTGTAATTAAACCGAGTTTAATTACACATTACCAAAGTAATGGGTAATTAAATGAAAATTTAATTATTTATTCATGTGTAAATATTTTGATAATATGTAATTAAATTTTCATTTAATTACCCATTACTTCGGTAATGTGTAATTAAACTCGGTTTAATTACACATTACTTTGGTAATGTGTAATTAAACTTGGTTTAATTACACATTACCAAAGTAATGGATAATTAAACTCGGTTTAATTACACATTACCAAAGTAATGTGTAATTAAACTTGGCTTAATTACACATTACCAAAGTAATATGTAATTAAATGAGTAATGCCATTACAAATGTAATTAGTGACTCGCAACACTGCTCAGTACCATGGGAATGAATCCCACAGGATAACGATGCGATTCTGGAAATTCCTATGATATTCATGGTGATTTCTGGTATAGCGAGCAGGAAAGATGTCGGATAGGAGGTAGGAGGTCGGTGCCAGCGATTATGCAGGTGCTGTACTTGTCGACTGCAAAAATTGACTACTTGAGGGTGCTCACAAACAGAGTATAATTAGTATTGTAAATTAAACACGTTGGTTATCGAAATTTAATGCTGCTTACGACATGGTCTTGTAGCATAGGGTCTCAGTACCATGGTAATGAATTCTACGGGATTACGATGCGAGTCTTGGAATTCCTGTCATATTCATGGTGATTTCTGGTATAGCGAGCAGGAAAGATGTCGGATAGGAAGTAGGAGGTCGAAGCCGGCGATCATGCAGGTGCTGTACCTGTGGACCGCAAAAATTAACTACCTGAGGATGCTCACAAACAGAGTATAATTACCATTGTAAATTAATCACGTTGGTTATCAAAATTTAATGCTGCTTGCGACATGGTCTTGTAGCATAGGGTCTCAGTACCATGGGAATGAATCCTACGGGATAACGATGCGATTCTGGGAATACTGGTGATGTTCATGGTGATTTCTGGTATAGCGAGCAGGAAAGATGTCGGATAGGAAGTAGGAGGTCGATACCAGCGATCATGCAGGTGCTGTACCTGTGGACCGCAAAAATTGACTACCTGAGGGTGCTCACAAACAGAGTATAATTACTATTGTAAATCAATCACGTTGGTTATCGAAATTTAATGCTGCAATGAGTTATTATAATGGAATTTACCTGATTTGCTGACACGTAGATCACTAATACGACGAAACATTGTTTTCGTTCACCTGGAACACATCTGCGGTGCAGGAGAATACATTCTAACCTATAAGATATCATCGCATCCACAGGCTGGCAGATCAAATTGTTTAACCATATCTTTTAATTAATCATACGTAATTATTCGAAATTGATTCATCACTGATCCGCGTTAACCAACAAATTTTGTCATTGAAGAATAACCTATAAACATACACCTATAAACCAATGCACATAGAAGCTCTACAGCAGATGACAGCTTGCCGTCATTTTGAACTCTGCGGCGAGAGCGAAACAAACACACAGGCAGTATTTACGTGTATATGCGTGTATATATACGTGTATCTTAAGTTGCCTATAATTGGGCGTACACGTTCGGGTATCTTCGGTTCTGGGCATGGTGCGCATCCACGAATACTCCCGGTATGGAGTATATTTGAGTACAGGTTGGTATATACAGTCTATTCGAGTAGAAATTTTAATATCGGGTATTTCCGAGTACATATGGGGTATATTCAAGTATATGTCGGTATATAGGGTGGATTCGAGTATGAACAGGTGTATAGAATACATTCGAGTATCTATAGGCATGTAGAGTATATTCGAGTACATATGGGATATATTCGAGTATATGTCGGTAGATAGGGTAGATTCGAGTATAAACCGGTACATAGAATATATTCGAATATCAGTCGGTATGTAGGGTATATTCTAGTACAGGTTGATATATACAGTGTATTCGAGTATGAATTTTTATATCGGGTACTTATATCCCATTACATATGGGGTATATTCGAGTATACGGCGGTATATAGAATACATTGAAGTATCTATCGGCATGTAGAGTATATTCGAGTACATATGGGGTATATTCGAGTATATGTCGGTAGATAGGGTAGATTCGAGTATAAACCGGTACATAGAATATATTCGAGTATCAGTCGGTATGTAGGGTATATTCTAGTACAGGTTGATATATACAGTGTATTCGAGTATGAATTTTTATATCGGGTACCTATATCCCATTACATATGGGGTATATTCGAGTATACGGCGGTATATAGAATACATTGGAGTATCTATCGGCATGTAGAGTATATTCGAGTACAAATTGGGTATATTCGAGTACTATATGTCGGTAGATAGGGTACATTCGAGTATATACTGGTATGTACCCAAGTAAACGATAGATATACTCAAATATACCCTGCATACCGGCACATACTCGACGCACCCTTATATCCTTGAACATACGCGGTCAAATGTTAGAATAGGTTGAGCTACGCCATAGAAGCCACCCACACATGGCTCCCGAAAGGTTAGAATAGGTTAAAATATGTTAGAATGGGTTAGAATAGGTTAGAACAGGTTAGAATAGGTTAGGCCACCCCGCTGATCCTACACACACACACACACACATGCGAAATACCCAGACGGTGGCTGTGGCTCCCGAAAGGTTAGAATAGGTTAGAATACGTTAGAATGGGTTAGAATAGGTTAGAACAGGTTAGAATAGGTTAGGCCACCCCACTAATCCTACACACACACACACACACACATGCGAAATACCCAGCGGCGGCTGTGGCTTTTGAAACTTCAAAATACCTGATATATCGCTTACATAGGCCTACGAAATATAACTTTCAATTTCTCCTTCAAATAATATTGCTTTTTCTCAGGTATTGAGAACTGGTACTATGTTGAATCAAAATATAGGACTTATTTCTTCACAGCACATCGAGATTTATTTTCATGATTTTTACGAAAAAATGAAGTATAATGAGAAGCCTACAACAAGACTTTCTCATATAATATTATATTTTATGTATAATTCGGAGTTAACTTTAGTAGTACGAAGAAAACTAAAAAAAATATACATCTCACAAAACTTATGTGATAGAATTATTTACACATTTTTTTTTCATAGACAAGTACCTAATATCTACCGACATTACTGCTTAGCTTCGTCAGGGGAAAAATATTGCTGGCCTGTGTAACTAATTACATAAGTATTTAGAGTAAATATGATATCATTATTAATGTAGGTACTATCGCGGTTCAACGACCATACACATGGCAGTGATCCTGGCATCATCGCGGCAGCAATCATCACAAATGAGATGAAGCGCAGGGCGGTAGAGACTGTCGAGACTCCTGGTCAAGTTATGGCCAATGCGATGGCGGGTACTTCGGCAGCAGTGCTAGGGCAACTTCCAAATAGAGATGCTCGGCGTAAGACAATCCAGCGGAAACGCAACGCAGTTCGGGCTATACCACCATCGCCAAAAGATTTATTGTCCCTGGAAATACCGGAAGAATACAAATATTATGTAGTTTCACCGAATGAAACAATATTATTCCTTCTGGGAGACACAGAAAAGGCTGCAGATCGCATTCTTTTATTTGGGCGAGAGGATGCCCAAGAATGGAGCTCCCTGATGAAGAACATATACATAGACGGCACCTTCAAAATAGCGCCATCGCTATTCAGCCAAGTATTCGTAATCCTTGCGGAACGAGACGGATATGTCTTTCCTGTCTTATATGCCCTGCTCGCTGATAAGAGACAGGAAACATACTCCAGATGTTTCGGTCTCATTAAATCGGTTTGGCCAGATTTTAATCCCGAAAATGTCAATTCTGATTATGAAATGGCTGTAATAAATAGCATTGCTGAGCAATTTCCTGAAGCAGCAATCCGGGGCTGCTTATTTCACTTATCCCAAAATATTAAAAAGAAATTGGGCAAAGAACATTTACTATCGCAGTACAATAACGATGCGGAATATGCACTTAAAGCCCGAATGATCGTCGGGCTAGTAGTCCAGTCAAAATCGGTCTGAAATCGACTTTGCGACCGAGTGGCTGATTTTTTGATATAAGTTGCATGAGACCCCCACAAAAGTCGGTGTACCGTGCCAAAGTTCTCACCCCCCGGGGTAGGGTGGTAAAACGTAAAACAACCCCCTGGAAATAGATTTTCGCCGTTAACTCGTGAACGAAGACAGGTAGGGAAAAAAGCTTGGAATAAAAGTTGTAGAGCGTAAAATTTTGCACAAATAATGTCAAGTAACTTTTACCCCTAATTCTAATAGTTCAGGTTTGACAGCGGTGTAAAGTTTAATATCTTAAAAAATTCATAAATAATCGAAAAATTGGTATTTTTCAACTTTTCTACAAGGCAATCAATCGGAAAAAGTCTCAATTTTTCTTTGGAACTAAAATAAAAAAATTTCATCTCTTAGTTTACTTGTTGTAACGATTTTTTAAATTTTTTTAATATTTTTTTTATTTTTTTTATTTTTTTATTTTTATTCATTTTTTTTGTTTTGTTTTAAAAATTATGGTGAAAAAAAATAATTCATTTAGCGTAATTAACGATCGAAAAATGTTAAAAATCGTTACAACAAGTAAACTAAGGGATGAAAATTTTTTATTTTAGTTCCAAAAAAAAATTGAGACTTTTTCCGATTGATTGCCTTGTAGAAAAATTGAAAAATACCAATTTTTCGATTATTTATGAATTTTTTAAGATATTAAACTTTACACCGCTGTCAAACCTGAACTATTAGAATTAGGGGTGAAAGTTACTGGACATTATTTGTGTAAAATTTTACGCTCTACAACTTTTATTTGAAACTTTTTTCCCTACCTGTCTTCGTTCACGAGTTAACGGCGAAAATCTATTTCCAGAGGGTTGTTTTATGTTTTACCACCCTACCCCGGGGGGTGAGAACTTTGGCACGGTAGACTGACTTTTGTGGGGGTCTCATGCAACTTATATCAAAAAATCAGCCACTCGGTCGCAAAGTCGATTTCAGACCGATTTTGACTGGACTATAGCATTTGTGCCCACAGAACATGTATCAGAAGCAGTAATGCGACTGTATGATCATCTTCCTGCGACTTTACAAAGAATTTTGGAGTGGTTCGAGGTATGAATATTGTATTAAATCTGTAGTTCTGAATCCTTGCACTGCCATACATAATCTTGGTTGTCTCTCTCCCTTTCTTCAACTACTCAATGCTCTTTCAAGTATGTAGTCAAATCCTGAAATGAATATAAATATATCATTTGTATATATTTTTAATCCTTATATTTGTTTATATATTTATATTATAATAACCTTATTTCTTCATAATCCTTTAGCTGAATCAATCTTAGTACTTATTTTAATTTTGTTTTTTTCGATCTTTAACAACTCTGTGGGAATCTTCTCGTAGGTACTTCCAACATTAACTCTGGTGATTTCATTATTAAATTTATTAATGCTTGATAAATATTTTCAACACTCTCTCTCTCTCTTTCCATTAACGACTTATCGCCTTTTCAGGCATGTAGTCGAAGAAATATTTTCAACAATCCTTGAATAATCTTGGTTGTATCCATGGAGACTAGAGACTGAGGCAGTTCGCACGAACTGCCATGGTGATTGAGAAGCGTATTCGAACTGGACCCTACTGAGCCCACTAGCGCTAGCCCGTGACCATATATTTCTGTTCGCTCAACTCTCTCTCTCTCACTTTCTTTTTCGTTAGAGACTCGTCGCTCTTACGAGCATGTAGTCGAACTCAGTGGCGTAGCGTGGGATCCTGCCGCCCGGGGCAGATGCCAAATTTTCCGCCCCTTTCTTCTACATCGAGAGAAAATATAGCTTAAAAAAAAAAAAAAAAAGAAAGATATTTATTACAAATTTTTATTTCATTAATTTTTTCGGATTTTGCCGCCCCTAGCGAAGCGCCGCCCGGGGCGAGTGCCCCCTCTGCCCCCCCCCCCCCCCCCCCCCCCCACCCACCCACGCTACGCCACTGGTCGAACTGTTCGCTCAACTAAGCCGCAGTTCGTGCTATTGGTCTCTAGTCTCCATGGTTGTTTCACAGACGGTTAAGGCCGGTTCACATAGGACATTTACGTTGCTGTTCTCGTAGAGAATTGAAATAGACGAAACCTATAAGTATCGTCTATAACCGAACAATAGACGATACTATAGATTTCGTATATTTCAATTCTCTACCAGAACCGCAACGGAAACGTATATGTCCTATGTAAACCGGCCTTTATTCTCTTCAGAAAATTTAAGTCCACCTAACTACTATATGCTACTAAAATTCCCGGACCTCGTTCAGACCGATTCGTTGGAATAATTGTTAGACTCTTATGGTTCAATCATTTCCTTCCTATATGCTTGTTGACGCTTGAGTTTGATTTAATATAATGAGGTAGGTCCACCCCAACTCAGCGGCATTTTTCCCTCACCCTCAGCGATCTGTTTCATTATTTTGTATTGTATTCGACCTACAGAAGAACGTAGTCTCAATCTTTTTCAGATTTTTCGGACCAGCCGTTCTCTAAAGAAAAATTAAACCCGGCAAAAACATTATAAATGTCGAAAGTTACCGCCAAGTACAAAAATGGTTTCACCAGCCAAAACTCAGAAGCATCATACTCTTCACCAGATACAGATTACAAACGTCATTTCTTTACTCAAAATAATACAAAAACCTTTTACGTGAAATCAGGCAACATTACAGCCAAGCACTCCATTAAATAATTTTGATACTTCGAATTATATTTGCTGAATGCTAGTCAATGGAAATCAATGGAAAACCAATAGAAAATCATTCGTTACCTTCGACATAATAGCATATTGGCGACGGGAAATATTGCTTAAGGCAGTATCTCGTACGATGATACAAACTTGGCGGGCATAGATTGTTCTGAAAATTATCAATTGCACTCTTTTTTTGATTCATTTATTTCAGTCACTCTGTGACGATCACAACCACAAAACTATTGAGAGCAATGAAAGACTATTTGAACATCGTTTGCATTGATAATATCCATCATTGTAAAATGAAACTAAGAAATAATAGTCATTTGTATGACAAGGACGCGAAAGGAACTCGTCTGCGGATCCTACAGCACTTTCACACTCGTCATAAAGTTCCTCTATCTGCCTGTGTACTCCATCCTGTTGTTTTTTTTTTTTTTTTTTCCTCAGATTTAGAAATGAGAAAACTTTTACAACGCACTAGTGCTTGGAAAGCTTAAGGGGACCTTTTCCTTTTCTCGGGCATTTTCAGGCGTATTTTCAGGAATAGAGGAAACAAAAAGTTTTGGATTTATTTTATCCAAACTTAGTCGATATCTTTATTTATGTTTAAACGAAATATACAAATTTTTATTCAATAAAATATTGATTTTTGAAGGCGGGAATAAGCCGCGCCGTGCGGGCTGCTTTTACGGCTCGGACCACGATTCCAACCGCTTCAATGATCCGAAATGAGAAAACAAGACATTTTTATGACCGGAAGACAAGATTCTATCTTTCGGCCTACGAACAACTCTGCAATCTGAAAATTACGATTTATAGATGATGATTAGAGGTTGAAAAAAAAAATTTTTTTTTTTTTTTTTGCAAATTATGTCGCCATTTTGTTGAAAAAATTTATAAAAATACGCTCGTAGGCCGAAAGATAGAATCTTGTCTTCCGGTCATAAAAATGTCTTGTTTTCTCATTTCGGATCATTGAAGTGGTTGGAATCGTGGTCCGAGCCGTAAAAGCAGCCCGCACGGCACGGCTTATTCCCGCCTTCAAAAATCAATATTTTATTGAATAAAAATTTGTATATTTGGTTTAAACATAAATAAAGATATCGACTAAGTTTGGATAAAATAAATCCAAAACTTTTTGTTTTATTAATTCCTAAAAATACGCCTGAAAATGCCCGAGAAAAGGAAAAGGTCCCCTTAATGAAGAGCGTGTTTTTGACAAAAGGTAGTGCAGAAATGAATATTAGAAACGAGTGAATAATTCGTTAAAATTAATGTTGAGTTAAAAATACCTACCCACACGGAAGAAGTGCATGTAATAGATGTCCAGTAGATATACGCAATATCCTCTGGGATATCCCTGGTAAAGTTCGGGATATACAGTGGACATCCACTGGATAGAGAAATGTCCGCAATATCCGATCCACTGGATATCCATATTATATTTCTGTGAATATCTGTAGAATAACCTGGAGCTATCTCATAGATATTTATACAGAGCGATTCTGTGAAAAATAACGCGCCTAAAAGGGAGGCAAACGGGGAACGCATGAATTGAGCAGATCACAGAATCGCTCTTATAGGTATATAGGAAATACATATATGTATAATGTATATGGTATACAATATACATAAAAGATATTTATTGTAGTTAATAGGCTACTTACAATAATTACACACTTCAATTGAGATCTTTTTTATTAGAGCACATTCTCAAGTATGATTTTAAAGATGCACATAATTAATGAATAACTCAAGTTAGTGATTAGAGTGGTTAGATTTTTATAGTTATCATACATAGTGAAATAATCAGACTAGAAATTTTATACAGTATTATCTCAAGTATACGCTATTCTGTACACATGTACAACAAAAATACCAAAATCTTAAATCATACTTATTGCACTTGTCATTCCGAGTATTGCCTTCTAATGTTAAATATAAGTATAAAAAAAAAAAAAACAATTTTCATCGTTGGTAATGTAATTAAAATAAAAACTCATGATAGAATATAGGAAGTCACAGAAGAGGAACTGTATGCATTATATCAATTGTCCAAAAACTTTCAAACACAAAGAACCATTCAAAGCCATTTCAGCAGACTTGAATGAGAAATAAAAAAAAATAATAATTCTTAAAATGTATAGAACTGTGTGTGTATGGTACATTACGTGGACATTCAGGATTTGACGATAAATATCCATTCAGGAATATCCAGTGGATATACCGTGTGGAGGTTTTGTCGATATTGATTTCGCAATATCCTATGGGTATTAATGGGATATCTACAATTGATATGGACGTTAGATGGAGATAGAGTTATTCGCGGGATATCCAGGCAATATCATTTTCCGTGTGGGTATAGCGTGTTCACCCTGGTGAAAATAATTTCTACGATAAACTACAAATAACTATGAATAACCATGAACAACTACGAAATTTCTACGATTTTCTCATGGAATTCGGTCGTTTCTTAAAAATTTCGTAAAAATTTCGTAGAAATTTCGTTCGAAATATAGTCGCTTCTCATAGAATTTCATACTTTTTTGTAGATTGTCGTAAAATAGCGTAATTGTTCTCAATTGGGTCTTTTACGTTTTCGTAGGATTTCGTAGTTTTTCGTAGTTACACTGTTCTACGCTACGACAGTCCTCAAAAAAGTACGAAAACGTGGGAGAAGTCTTTAAACGTACAAGATTCATATATTATGTTATACGTTTGGAGACGTCTCCCAGGACAAGCCGTGAAGACGAAACGACACAGGCTAGCCTAATACTTAGAGAGGAATAAATTTCTATTTCTCTCCGAATATCGCCTCGATATTCACGGGTAGTATTGACGTTGGGAAGTTACTTCACTTGCGAGAGAGATTTTCTGAGCGCTCAGAGGTTTGAGACCGGCAAGAGTGTTGAGTCCGCCGCGAACCTCAGAGATGGCGTTGGCGCGCTTCGGCCTACCTTAAAAGCTATATTACATTAATATTAATTCGGGAACGTTACACACGACAACATAATTTCGAGAATATTCATAAGTTTATTTTAATGCAAAGAAACGCACTTCTGCATCCGTAAATTGACTTTCATTTCGACCATCGCACACCGCATAAACCTTCAGGAAATCCTCGTTACAATAATCATAATATGATAGTTTTGGCGGGGATAACTGAAACGTGCTAGTCTTCGGGAGAAGCTGAAACGTGCTATAGTTTTCGTGAAAAATCTGAAACATTAGGGAGGTCCTTATTTGGGGTGTTTTTGAAATTTCCTATGGACAAGGCGGAAAAAGTTTGCAAATAAATTTTAAAAAAAGTACGCAAAAGTTGAAGTCTGTAGGTCAACTCAAAGTACTGCCTATAAGACAGTGAATTTTCCCATTTGATTTACATAGGAACTCGGGCTCAATGCATTATTTTTTTTTCTCTGCCTCAATAGTGCTTCGAAAAATCTGAAATTTGGCATACGTCCACCCTATAATCATAGGTATTCCATAAAAAATTGGGCAATTTTCAACAATAAAAGTTTCGAAGTTTTAGAACGTAAAAATGGTGATTTTCGGCTTCGAAACACAAGTTTTTACGTTCTGGAACTTCTAAACTTTTATCGCTGAAAATCGCCCAATTTTTTATGGAATACCCATGACTATATGGTACACGTATGCCAAATTTCAGATTTTTCGGAGCACTATTAAGGCAGAGAAAAAAAAAAAAATAATGCATTGAGCCCGAGTTCCTATGTAAATCAAATGGGAAAATTCACTGCCTTATAGGCAGTACTTTGAGTTGACCTACAGACTACAACTTTTGCGTACTTTTTTTCAAATTTATTTGCAAACTTTTTCCGCCTTGTCCGTAGAAAATTTCAAAAACACCCCAAATAAGGACCACCCTAATATTCATATTGAAACATTTTTTTCATAATTTGATAAAATGTTATAAACTCAAGTCAAATTTTTTTAAATTGTGAAAAACCATATAAACCTATTTAAAATTTTATAAAATTAGACGGTATAAAGTTATACAGAGCGATTCTCTGGAATATAACGTGCTTCGCCGGCATATAGACAACCCAACCATCAAGCGATGGTGTTCTATTTTGCATATCGCATGCCCTTTGGCTTCAATCTCTTATTCTCTGCAAATGTACGAAATGTCATTCCATTATTTTAGGAATCCAATTTTTCTTAGTTCTTTTGTAAAAAAACGTGGAAATGCGTAGGAATTCTTACTATTATACGAAAATTCTATGAAATGTTATTCCGCTTCCTTGTGAATTAAGATGTCCTAATTTTTAGTACAAAATCGTGAAACGTCGTAGAGAATCGTAGTAAATTGTAGAAAATTCGTAAAATCTGACGAAAATCTACGAAATTTATGTTCCACTTCTCATGTTTCCGAAATTTCTTACTTCTTCGAAGTTTTTCGTAGAAGATCGTAGATAATTTCAGAAATTCTTATTATTTTACGAAAATTAATGAAATTTATGCTCAACTTCCAATTCACCTGAACTTTCGTACTTTTTCGTAATTTGTTGTAGAGTTTCGTGAAAATTTCGTAGCAATACGTAATTTGCGTAGTAATTCGTAATTTTCCGTAAAATTTGCTAATACAGAATACGAATTTTAAATATACACTACGATTTTTAAAGATTTTCTACACAATTCCACGATTTACTACAAATAACTACGATTTTTTACGCAAAACTACGAAATTCAAATTTTCATCATTTCGTAGAAATTATTAGTTTTGCGTAGAAATTATTTTCACCAGGGCATAGCGAGAACTAATAAGTCCATAAACAGCGGTTTTGGAAATTTGAATTTAAATTCAAGTTTTGAAAACGGGTTTGATTTCATTATGCATCTGTCGTTCACCAACGTTCGCCTAAGGTTATAACGCCGTGATACGCCACGGTACATATCCTGAACCTACCTATCATCGGTACACTATTGACTAGGGTAATGCTTATTGAACGTCTTCCTTTCCATGTGGAAATTTATTGGAGATACCAGAATATTCTGTTATACTCACAGTAAATATGCATCGAAACGCATCAGTTTTTATCGTTAGACAATAATGAATATACTAAAGTATATTCGACATCCAAAGACACACTGATTGTTGATCGTACCTCACATTTCCGTGATTGATAATTTTCAGAACAATCTATGCCCGCCAAGTTTGTATCATCATACGAGATACTGCCTTAAGCAATATTTCCCGTCGCCAATATGCTATTATGTCGAAGGTAACGAATGATTTTCTATTGGTTTTCCATTGATTTCCATTGACTAGCATTCAGAAAATATAATTCGAAGTATCAAAATTATTTAATGGAGTGCTTGGCTTTAATGTTGCCTGATTTCACGTACAAGGTTTTTGTATTATTTTGAGTCAAGAAATGACGTTTGTAATCTGTATCTGGTAAAGAGTATGATGCTTCTGAGTTTTGGCTGGTGAAACCATTTTTGTACTTGGCGGTAACTTTCGATATTTATAATGTTTTTACCGGGTATTTCATTACTTTTTGTGTATATACATTTGAAAATTTTCAAATCAAGTATATAGTGCAACAATCTATGTATTAAAGTGCGATATCTTTGAATTTACGTAAATTATGCGAGCAAAATCGTACTTTCTGTGGAACTATTGACAAGATGTTGGAGTTATGGCTTGTAGTCTATAGCATCGTGGCCGATGCCTTGGCCAACCCGAACCGGACCCGTTCATTCGTTTTTTAAATATCGTACCTGCTAGATTTTTTCTGTCATTGTTTTTTCTCTTCAATGACATTTCACAAAAAGAAAAAAATTCACGAAAATTGGCAAATTTTGAGCTCAACTGCAAGTGGTCTCTCATTGATTTCTTTCATAAATATTTGATCAATATTAGAACCCTACAAATTATTTCGCTTCTTCTTAAATAACATAACTACCGCAATTTCACGAGAAACAATTCGTTCCAACTATGCTCTCGTGTCTGATAGTCGTCAAAGCTATTAGAAAAATATAATTATAGTGTTCGTTCGTTGAATGCGTGAATGAGCGGGTGACGGTTCGATAGCTCAAAAAAAGTTCAGATTCAAAACGCTTATGCCCAGCAAACACAGAACTGCCGAAATGATAATGGCCCAGCACTGGCAGTGCTGGCAATGTGCTGGTGTAGGGAAGCCTTTGCTGCGCCACTACATGTAAAATAGCGGTATTTCGGTGAAGTTTTACCAGTATCCAACCATTGATGGAACGGTGTTGGTTACCAACTACTGATTTCCTGCAGGGCATTTTGCATCTTGCCACAACCGACTTGCCATCACTTGGCCGTTTTCAAACACACTTGCATCTGTATCTTGATGGCCCGGCATTGGCAACTCCGGCACTTTTTTACCGGCATCCGGTCATTGATTCGCCGGCGTACATAGTATAAGCTTTTCTGCTGACTGCAGTATTTCTAACACTTCCACCGAATTTACCGGAAAAAGAATGTTTCTACGCAATCGAACAAAAGTATATACTATTTAATCATCAGAATTCTTCGAAGTCACCGTGAAATTTTGCTATAATTTTTTTTTTTTTTTAAAGTACATATTGATGTAAATCCTCACAAATCAAAGTTTACCTATCGAGTCAAAAAGTGTTGAGTATTGCAACAGGCGACGTTTCGGTGTAGATCAACACTGGACATCAGACGATCAACGAAGTTAAGCAATTTCAACTGTAGCCAGAAGTCGGATGGGTGACCCACATGAATACATCTAATTAGTCTTCGAATAGCTAATTTCTAACATCCTGGGAATATGAACTTTGCTCTACCGCTCGAAAAAGAATCAACTATTAGTGAAAAAAATATTTTTTGTCCGGATAGTATCGAAAATAAAAAAAATCGAATGATCGGGTCATCGGCTGATCAATATTGGGCTCTTGTTGGGCCATTGACGACTGCCCGACAACCAATTTGGGCAATTGCTGGCCCTGCGCTGGCCTACCGTTGGGCCGGTATAACACTGCCGGCACTGGCCCAGCTGTCGGCCACTGTGACACCAGGGTACAGGGCCATCACAAGTCTTCCGGCAGCGGTTCGGCAACTCAAGTATCGGCATTCCTCCACCTAACTAGCAATGGCCCTGCACTCTGTGTTTGCTGGGGAGTAATAAAGCTTCCTTGCTTGTTTGTTTTCTCGGGATATTTATATTCCAATTTTCCATAGGAATTCCGGTACTAATTAAATAATTATGTATCAATAATAATAAGAAAAAAAAAAAAACTTTGAGTTTCATTACATGAAATATTTAAAAAATTAATGATGAACCACTTGAAGTCGAGCTGAACATTCGAACCTTTGCTAGAATCTTTCCCTTCGTGAAAACGAACTTTGAAGCAGGTAATGTACATGAAATGAATCATGAAAAAAAAAACACCATACTACGCACTGCGCACGTATGTGCGAAATCATCATGATTCGCAGGCGCTCAAGTATCCCATATATCTTTATACTTTCATGCACCAAACCTGTCTTCAACGACTGTTTTGCAATAATAGATTCTGAAAACACTAGTAAGATCTGCAATGCTGTGTCAATGTACTTTATGATGAATTGAACAATAAAAAAAAAAAAAAGGTAATGATAATAATGATGATAATGATAACGATAATGATGATGATGATGATGATAATGTTAATAATAATATTAGAAGATCAAACGAACTTACCTTAAGTGAAGTTCGATCTTAATTGTATGAAGCGCCATGCCCGAGATGATGATCATAGGTAGTCTCTGTTTCCGCTAGGTGTCGCCACGTATTTTTAAAGCTGTAAAAGAAGCTCGTTTCTCTCGGTCTAGTACTCTATGCTTCCGGCGGTCATGTTCATTCATTTTTAAAGCATTCCTCTGTCGCATTCCGGGATAACGTCGTTTCGACTGGGATTGGGTGGGAGTTATCATCTCGGGCATGGCGCTTCATACAATTAAGATCGAACTTCACTTAAGGTAAGTTCGTTTGATCTTCTAATTGTATTGTGCGCCATGCCCTTCGATGATGATCATAGGTAGATGTTTAAAGTATATTGCGACAGGGATTATCACACCTTGTTTAATTAAGAAACAAGTATTTCTATAGATAATATTTTATGGGTTGATCCCTTATAGTTAAGTTACCACTGCTTGAGCAAAGTTAGCCTTATTGCAAAGTGGCCTATTATAAAACTTTGCGAACGTTTGGGATTGCTGAGACCAGCCTGCGGTTTCTCTAATAGTTTCGACACTAATGCCCTTTCTTAGCGCTGCAGAGGTACTTGCGTGTCGTGTGCTATGCGCTGAGAATATTGTGGTATCTATACCGCTTCTACCTAATACCGTCTTGATCCATCTACTTATCGACTGTGTAGATGCGACATGATACGGTTTCTTAAAAGTCAGGAGAAGTCGCATTTCGTTGGCGGGTCTCAGATTTTTTGTTCTCTTGATATATTCTTTTATAGTTTGAGCTGCACATAATCTTGGTTTTTCATTGAAGTACGGTAAGTGCAGAGTTGGTTGGTTTCTGTTAAGTCCGGTTGTTTTAATCCTACCGGGTATCTTGATTTCTATTCCATCTTGATCCACAGTGATATTGTCAATTTCAATTAGAGATAATGTTTGAACTCCGTGTGCTGTTACCAATGCCAGAAGGGTTACTAATTTAAGTGTGAGGTCTTGTAACGTCAAACTTTCATTAGGATACAGTTTTTCTAGATATTGTAAAACTGTTTTGGGATCCCAAGTATGTGAATACTTGGGGTTATTGGGTCGTAAGTTCTGTACCCCTTTGAAAAACCTCTTAATTCTAAAATCATTACCAACCTCGGGTCCTATAATTAATGCAATAGAAGATCTGATAGTGTTCAATGTGCCATATGAAGATCCTGTTTTGAATATCTTCGTCAGAAATCTGAGAATATCTAGGATAGACTTCTTCAACAGATTTTCTTTGTTACTGTCGCAAAACTTCCACCATAACTTGAGTCCGGCATTGTATTGCTTCAGCGTTTTCTCCGTTATTGAACCGATTAATATTTCTATAGCATCTTCTGGTAGCCCTCTTTGTCTGTAGGCCTCCCGGATAATTTCGCGGCCACCAGGGTAATTTTGTTCCATAGTGGGTGTTGATGTCTATTGGGACAATATAATGAGTTTTGGTTAGGTGGGAAATAAATTGGTTTTTCTATGACAAGAGACATGAATAATGGAAACCATGGCTGTGCAGGCCAGAGGGGTACAACTAGAACTCCCTTAGCTTTATCTTCTATTATTTTCCTGAGAGTTTTTGGTATGATCGCAAATGGGGGAAAGGCGTAGAATTCGAGTTTTTTCCAAGAAACCGTGAATGCATCGATTGCAAATGCTTCGGGGTCTCTGAACCATGATATGAAGATCCTACATTTTGTGTTTGTTCTACTTGCGAACAAGTCTATCTTTGGAGTTCCGAACTCGTCAACTATTTTTTCGAAATTGGAATCAGCTAACTGCCACTCTGTTTCCTTACTATCTCTCCTCGATTCTGCATCAGCATCTTTATTATCCGAGGATTTGATATATGAAGCATACAGCCAAATCTGCCAAGCCTTTCACCATTGCCAAATCTGACGTGCGAGATTGTTTAAATGTGGATATTGTATTCCACCCATTCTGTTAATGTAAGATATCGCCGTTGTATTGTCGATGCGTAATAATATGCTACTGTTTCTGACATCTTTTGCAAAACAAATTAACCCAAAATATGCTGCTTTTAGTTCTAAGTAATTTATATGACTTTCCCTCTCTTTATCATTCCAGAATCCATGACTCTTTTTCCCATTGTACACTATACCCCACCCTGACCTGGACGCGTCGGAGAAGATCTCCAATTTAAATTTATTCTTTGTAATGGGGTTATAGGTTATTGGGATGTTACGTTTCCACCAACAGATATCTTCTAATATCTCTGCTGTGATGACCATAACGTGTTCATAACTTCCATTTCCCTTTTTGAGTGCTAAGAACTTTGCTCTTTCAAATTTTTTTGTGTAGAGCCAACCATATCTAACAGCTGGGCAAATGGAAATTAATACTCCCAACACTTGGGCGAATTCTCTAATTTTTAGAGTTTTTGATTTTTCTAATTTCGTAAGCATATTTGCTACCTTTGTTCGTTTAATTGTGGATAATTTAGTTTTCATTTCTACTGAATCATATACGAAACCTAGGAATTTACATTCTGTTTTAGGGATAATTTCGGATTTTTCCAAATTTATCAAGAAACCTAGCCTAGTTAATAGTTCGCACGTTATCTTAACGTTATCTTCACACGATTGAAAAGAGTCTCCTAATAACAGAAAATCGTCCAGATACACTACGGACAGGAGTCCTTTACTTCGTAGTGTTGAAACTATGGGTTTAATAATTTTGGTAAATACTAAAGGTGCTGTACACAGTCCAAATGGTAGAGAGCAAAACTCATAAAGTTGATTTGCAAATATAAAGCGCAAGAACTTTCTATCTGATTTCTCAACAGGAATTAGCAAGTAAGCCTCTTTCAGGTCTATTGTAGTCATAAAACAGTTTTGAGATATAAGACTGAGTACGACTTTTCTATCCTCCATTTTAAAATGTTGAGGTTGTATGAATTTGTTTAATTTTTTCAAATTT
The DNA here is from genome assembly GCA_943736025.1 of Tenthredo mesomela. NCBI lineage: Eukaryota > Metazoa > Arthropoda > Insecta > Hymenoptera > Tenthredinidae > Tenthredo > Tenthredo mesomela. The sequence goes on from OX031019.1 coordinate 19,041,804, forward strand.
AATATTAACCTATAAGATCCATCTGACTTTGGTGCTAAGAAAATTGGAGAGACAAATTGTCCCTTGCTTGTAGAGCATGCTGAAATAGCACCTATTTCAATTAAATGTTTAATACATTTTTGGGTGTTTTCTAGTTCTGTTTGGGAAACGGATATTTCTCTAGGAACCTGTAATTGTTTGGGTTGACTAATGAAAGGGATTCTATATCCCTGAATCCATGAAATAACTACTCGATCAGTCGTTATTTGTTTCCAGGATTCAATAAAATACTGGAGTCTACCAGCATATTGGCTTACGTGAGGGGCTATCGTTGTTTGTTGTTCTTGTTGTAAAATTTCAAGGCCGGGTTGTACCTCGCTGCCTGGTTGTACTTCTGTGTTGTATACTTCGCTTGGTATTGGTCGTTCTGGTAAGTTGGTCTGTTCCGAGGGAAGTTTTTCTGTCCGTCCTGACGTGGCTGGAAGGCGTTGTTGGGTCGGGACGGACCTCTCGAGTTTAAATTATATGGAGTCTTTGGGGTAAAAGTAGGCTTAGGTTTGGGGTGAGATTTCTTTAAGTCCCTGCTGGATTTTTCCAATGCTCTTGCCTCTATTAATTTGGTGTTTAAGTCTTCACCAAATAGCCAAGTGTCGATGGATGACTTTTCCAAAGAATCTTTGAATTCCTTATTCAGATTGATTGCGATGAGTGCTCGTCTAGTTTGAGACTGAGTGTGATGAACATCACAAAGCAGTCTCCCAGCATCGGAAAGTGCTTCTATTACTCTCAAACTCTGTCCTTCTCGCTCCTCGTTTTCTGCCAATAAGATCGTGATGGCTTTACCTATGGCTGATAAGGTAGTTCCAATTTGGCGTTGATTTATTGATAATCTATCGTCTCTTTTGACCGTAGATTCTCCGGAGGCGGCAATAGCCTCAGGGTTCAACTTGGGTGCCTTTGTTAAGACACAATTAGAAGGAGGAGGATGTTTTTTGAGAAGGCTGTCTCTGACTTCTGTGTCGAGTCCTTTCTGTAGTATGTTTACCCATCTGTTGGCAACGTCGCTTTGTATAGGATGACCATATTCTTTACTAGGATCCTCGATGCCTCCGAGAATCTCTAATATATCATCGTTGAGCTGTGGACTGGCAGGTGACCCACTTCGTGAACCTGGAATAACCTTACTTTCAGCATTTCGTTTCATTAAACGAGTTAGCTTTTATTCATTGTTTATTTGCACCTTTGGCAAAGATTGTCACCTTTGGACAAATTCATCGGTTAAGATGATTATTTTTGGTCGCCTTTGTACCACATCGTCTCCTTTGGACGGAAATATTATGTCACCATTGGACCATAGTATATCGTCTCATTGTACGATATATGTCGTTTTTTTTTTTTTTTTTTTTTTTTTTATACTTACGTTCCAGTTCGGTTTCTGGACCAAGTTGATCGCGAGGATGATCCTCAAAATGTTTTTCGGTCTGTCGCTCGTAATGGCGGCTGTCTGGTCGGTCTGGTACCCGATGTAGTTTCTTCTTTAATTTTGTTATTTTTCTCCTCAGACGCTCGTTTTCTTTATTTCCTTCGTCGTCGGAGGACGAGAGGTGTCTTCTCTTATGTTTTCCCATGTTTTTGTTCACTGGGAGCTCTATTTCTTTGAAAATAACTGGGAGCGTCTAAATCTTTTCGTGTTGACACGTACGTAAACAAAAGGAATGAACATGACCGTCGGAAGCATAGAGTACTAGACCGAGAGAAACGAGCTTCTTGTACAGCTTTAAAAATACGTGGCGACACCTAGCCGAAACAGAGACTACCTATGATCATCATCGAAGGGCATGGCGCACAATACAATTAATAATAATATTATTAATAATATTAATCATTTTGATTCGATTTTTATCGGAAGATATCGTGGTCCCGAGACACATATGTATCTATGTCGACATCTTCGTGCATATATGATATAATTATTTTTTTGTCAATTACTCCGGCATGCGTGATCGAATGTTGCTAAAAAACAATAGGGGGGGAGATTTTGGTGTTAAGAATACCCCCTCCAAATTGCAAGTTCATAAGTGCAACGGTTCGACAGATATCGGGGTCCCAAGAATCCCAAGAAGAACGTTCTGCGACGAAGAAGAACCAGGAGATTGTGTTTTTCGATCAACTTTGACAGTCAATATCTCAGGAACTACCAGGTCAATTTCGTTCAACTTTTTGGAGGAATGTTAGGTGAAGTGGGTTTTACGCCTCCACAAATTTTGTTACAGAATATTCAGCAGTTCGAAAGATATGAAAGTTTTTTTACAAGAACAAAAGTTTGCTCGGGATAACGATTCGGGGCTAGCGCGCCGGCCTACGGGTACTTGGCGGCGATTCGCTGCCGCGAATCTTGATGAATCTCGCTTTTTGAAAAAAAAAAACGCCTTCTTTTTAAACGTTTAAAAAATTCACAAAAATTCTGTGTCACAAAACTAAATTTCTGAGCCATAAATCATAGTGGAAATTGTAAAGTTTAGAGGTGGAATAAAATGGGAGACGTTATGGTTATTTTGGTAAACGATTGGTTTATTATAACTTATGACTTATACATTTCCTTCTTTTGGAGCACCGAGTGCCTTACTACCTCAAGAACCAAGTTCTTAACACTGATACTCAGTTGCTCCGTTTCTGTACTCCTTGCTCTAGGATAGTGGCGCTCACTTCATCCAGTGATGCTCATTCACACTCTTATACCTACTTATGCTACGCTAAATTTACTTATTTCTTACACGCCTCCTTAAATTTAGTTTTCTAGATACATTGTTTTTTTTTTTTTTTTTTTTTTTTTTTTCTTACTTCTAACTTAATTTTAAGCACGCTCTAAACTTTTCAAATTTCGTTCGTCCTAACGCCTTCGTGAATATATCTGCCGTATTTTCTTCTGACTCTATTTTAATTACATTAATTTCTCCGTTTAGATAATTTTCATTCACGAAGTGGTAATGCGTCTCTATATACTTCGATTTCTTGGTTAAGTTTCCATATTTACTTATGTTAATCGCACCAGCATTGTCCTCATAAATTTGTATCGGACTTTTCATTTCAATTCCAAACTCTTGCACTAAATCTTTTATTAATTTTATCTCACTCACGCATACTGATAGTGCTACATACTCTGCCTCCGTTGAGGATTTTGTTACAATTTCTTGTTTTTTTGATTTCCAGAAAACCGTATTGCCATACATTCGTATTACATACCCTGTCGTGGATTTTCTATCCACTACATCTCCTGCCCAATCTGCGTCTACGCAGCAGTCTATAACGTCGGCATTTTCATCTTTTTCATATCTTAGTTTTAGTCCTTTAGTATAGTATAAATATTTTAATATTCTTAGTGCATACTTATAATGACTATGATCATAACACGTGTGGAATCTGCTTAAGTAATTCACACAATAACACACATCAGGTCTAGTGCTTGAACTTATATATAACAGAGCTCCAATTAAATTCCTATACCTTATCTCATTTGCTACTGATGAGGCAGGTTCACATTTTAAATTTTGCTCCATCGGAGTCGCGTATAGTTTTGCATTTTCTATTTCATACTTTCTCGCTAATGTTTCGATGTAGTTTTCCTGGTCTAACGTCATAGTCTTTTCCTCGTAATCGTACTTGATATTTATTCCTAAATAAGTTTTTACTTGGCCCATATCTTTCATTCGAAACCTCTTTTCTAGTTTGTTCTTAATCGAATCTAATACTTTTCTATTTTTCCCACAAATTAATAGGTCATCTACAAATATTATTAAGTAAATTTTTTCATTGTTAATTTTCATTGAGTACAAACAGTAATCAATTTTACTTTTCTCAAATCCTACTTTGTTTAGGAATTCATCCAAGCATTCGTACCACGCTCGTGGACTTTCGCGCAATCCGTATAACGCCTTTTTTAGTTTGCATACATTGCCTGTATTATCATCATACCCTTGAGGTTGTTTTACATATACTTCTGACTTTACTTTACCGTTTAAGAAGGCTGAGTCGACGTCCATTTGATCTACCATTAATTCGTTTTGCACACAAAAATTTAATAAGATCTTTAACGTTTGGGTTCTGGCAACAGGTGAATATATCTCCTCAATAATTTCTTTTTGTTGGAATCCCCTTACTACAACTCTAGCCCTACATTTATCGTCAGCCTTTTTTGTGTACACCCACTTTAAGTCTAATACCTCTTTATCTTTGGGTTGTTTTACTAACTCCCACGTATCGTTCTTATTCAAACAATCAATCTCGTAATTCATAGCTTCCTGCCATTTATCACTTTCATTGCTATTTATTGCTTCGTTATAATTTTCAGGAGTATCTACGCTTACATAATTAACATAAATATAGTTAGTTACAGGATTTCCATACCTATCCACAGTATTTCTCTTTCGTTCTGACCTTCTCAATACTTGTACATCTGCATTGTTATTATTAGGTAAGTTATCCTCATTATTCTCATTTTCTCTATTTTCATCACTTTCATTCTCTTGTTTTTCCTCATTTTCAATTTCGCATTCCTGATTAGACTCATTATCACTAGAGTTATTTTCCTCAATTTCATCATTTTCTCTAACCCCAATTAACTTTACATTTTCTTCAATTATATCTACGTGCTTCGCCACAATCACTCTGTTATTTATTAGAACTCTATACCCTACGTCTTCGTATCCAACCAACACCCCCAAATCTGCTTTTCTATCCCATTTGCTTCTTCTTTTTACCTCCGGAACCCTAACGAACACTCTACTCCCATATAATTTTAAGTTTCCAATATCGGGCTTGTGTTTCATCATAATTTCATACGGGGTCTTTCTTTCCACTGTATTTGCTAGTGTTCTGATTTTCAAATATACGGCCGTTTTAATTACCTCTGGCCAAAATCGATTATGAATTTTCGCGTCTGTTAGTAAACATCTAGCCGTGTCCATTACCGACCTATTGTAACGTTCGGCTGTTCCGTTTAGTTCGTGTACATATGGAGGGCACGGTTCAACGTGAATGCCTTTATCTCTGGCAAAATTATAAATGTCTTTATTTAGAAATTCTTTCCCGTTGTCGCATCTTAATCTTTTAATTTTTTTTTCCGTCAAATTTTCTACTAGATTTACATACGTTACAATCCAATGGTATACTTTACTTTTACTTTTCATTGTATACACTTTTCCAGCCTTACTATAATCATCAATCAATATCAAAAAGTATTTTTCTCCCATATAACCTACTGTACTGTGCGGTCCATTCACATCTGCGTGAATGATTTCTCCTATGTCTCTAGCTCGATATCTGTTATTTTCAAATTTAGTATTAGTCATTTTATTTTGTACACAAGTACCGCACTTCATGTAATCGCTCTCAAAATTCCTTGGTAAACCTTCGACTAAGTTATTTTTACTCAAAATATTTAGGTATCCAAAATTGACATGCCCTAGTATTCGATGAAATCTCTCTTTCAACGTCATACCATTATTTACATTCTCGGTTAGATAGTTTTGTTTACTCTCGAAAACAGTATTTATTTTATACAAATTATTTTCCTTATTTGCAATGGCTATCACCTTATTTTCGCTTGAGAAGATTTTTGAGGTATTCCCTATTGAAACAATTTTCGCTTTATTTGCTATTTTCCCAAAACTCATTAAGTTCCTATCCATTTCTTTTACAAAAAATACATCTTTCAGTTCAATTTCCGTTTCATTTTCATTTGTTACAAATTTGGTTTTTATATCTCCGACACTCGTTGCTTGCAATGTTCGACCATCTCCTACTTTTACATTTATCGGATTTTCTAATTTATTGACTTTGATAAAGTATTTATCATCATTCACAATATGATCGGAACACCCGCTATCTAAGACCCATTCCAACGTATTCTCACACTTATTTACCTCTACATTGTAACCTACTCTTCCTTCTACCTCTGTTATGAATGTCGTTGTGTCTTGACCAGCGTTCTGGTGATCTTGCCTTTGTTGACCGCCGCGTCCTCGTTGACCTATGTTCCGACCTCGATAACTGCCATAGCCTCTGCTGTAGCTGCCACCATCTCGTTGTTGTGATTGATACCGTACGCCTCCTCGCGCTTGCGGTTGTCCCCTTCCTCTCGAGCCCCTCCAGGAACTTCTTGTATTGTTTTGGCTCGTGCACTCGTACTGATAATGACCGGGTCTTCCACATTTGAAACATGTAACGTCTCTTTTCTTTTCAACGTTGAATACATTTGAATTTCCGCTTCTATTCCTCGGACTTTGACTTTCATCTTTCTCACGATCTTCATATACTTTGATTTTATTAATTACATAATCAACTGTTCTTTCTGCCTCGGGTAGAACATCTACTAAGTCACCAATGTGACTTAAAGAACTTGGAAGTGTTCTCAATATGTAATTTAGTTTTTCCGATTCATTTACCGTTGCACCGGCGTTTTTCAATTCAATTATTAACTTTTCAAACACACTATAGAATTCACTTGTTTCTGAATAGTCTTTTAATTTTAATCTGTCCAGCTTGTTTCTTATACATATTTGTAGTGCAGTTGACTCACGCAAATACAATTTATCTAGTTTCTTGATTATCTTGTAGCTTGTATTTTCTTCACTGACAAGTTCCATTTGCTTATTCGACAAGGCACTATAGACATAGTTCATGGCTTTCAAATCCATGTCCTCCCAAGTGGCTTCATTTTCACCCACAGTTCTCTCCCGTTGAATAACCTTTTCACATTTTTTCATTCTCAAAAATACTGTCATTCTTTTCTTCCATGTGCTATAATCAGCTCCATCAAAAATCGGTAGTGTCATCTTGAACTCGTCTGCCATCTTGATTTGACTCTTTTCACATTCAGTTTCTTCACTTTTCTCGTCCTTCACTTTTAATTTCTCTTTTGATTCGCCGCCACGTGTTCCCATAACCTCCAGACTTTTTCGAGTCAACCACGCTCTGCTACCACGTAAAGTTTAGAGGTGGAATAAAATGGGAGACGTTATGGTTATTTTGGTAAACGATTGGTTTATTATAACTTATGACTTATACATTTCCTTCTTTTGGAGCACCGAGTGCCTTACTACCTCAAGAACCAAGTTCTTAACACTGATACTCAGTTGCTCCGTTTCTGTACTCCTTGCTCTAGGATAGTGGCGCTCACTTCATCCAGTGATGCTCATTCACACTCTTATACCTACTTATGCTACGCTAAATTTACTTATTTCTTACATTATTAAATTTCTGAGCCATAAATCATAGTGGAAATATTTTCATTTATTTTTCTATTTAATTTAAGAGGAAAGATACATATAAATCGAAAAAAAAAAAATATATTTTTTTTCACTATGATTTATGGCTCAAAAATTTTGTTCTGCGAGACACAATTTTTGTTAATTTTGTGAAAATTTTAAAAAAGGCCGCTTTTTTTCAAAAAGCGAGATTCATTAATTTTTTTTTTTTTTTTTTTTGAGAGAACGGCTGGTCCCAAAAATCTGAAGAAAATTGAGAGTACGTTTTTCTGTAGGTCGAATAAGATAAAAAATGTTGAAACAGATCGCTGAGAGTCAGGGAAGATGCCGCCGAGTTGGGGTGGACTACCTTAGATGTATAATTGTTTCTAATATAACTTTAATGTACGTATTAGGGCTAATCATTTTGGGGTCATATTTTTTGATTTGCCCTCGCACCCCTCAAAATGTGAGTGTATGAGGTCAGTATCAGCACCTATCAATATGACCACGGTGCGATTTTTTTTGGCGTGGCCCATTACAAAAGTATTTTTCCCATTCAAATAACACGGGAAATGTTTTTTTTTTTTTTATTTGAAATTTTATTCCAATCTAACGAATCATCGCGCTGCAAAAATCAATACATATTCTTATAGGAAATTAAACGATCTCCAAAAAAGGTCTAATATGATTTTTCACTAAGTCCGCTCGTTTGAAAGTTATTGAAGGTTAAAGTTCAACCTCAAACGGTATATGACGACTTTTTTTTCGACCTAGCGAAAAATCGTATCAGACCTTTTTTGGAGATCGTTCGATTTCGTACAAGAATATGTGTCGATTTTTACAACACGATGATTCGTTAGAACGAAATAAAATTTCAAATAAAATAAAAAAACATTTCCCGTGTTATTTAAATGGGAAAAATACGTTTGCAATGGGCCACGCCAAAAAAAATCGCACCTTGGTTATCATTGATAGGTAGTAATACTGACCTCATACACTCACATTTTGAGGGGTGCGAGGGCAAATCAAAAAATATGACCCCAAAATGATTAGCCCTAGTACGTATGTTAATACTGTTGTTCAGGGTAATTATATAGGACGTCTCCAACGGAACGGAACACGTCTAGACCCTTTATTCGCACCCAAAATTTGGTTGGTGTATGAAAGAGTTTTGTTGGGGCAAAACAGAACAAACAATTTTGCGGAAGCTGCACACCGAACTCTACACAGAGAGTTGGATGTTGAACATCCGTCAATTTGGAAATTTATTGACGGACTAAGGATTGTCCAAAAAAGTAGGGACGCGCATTATACCGCATTCTTGAGAGGTATACTACCTCCTTATAAAAGGCGGAAGTATCAAGAAGCGGATGCAAGAATTGTGGAAAATGTGCGCCGATTTGCCAATAGAACCACAATCGAATACCTGACAGGCATCGCGCAAAACTTTCTGCCTAATTAATATATTGAATTTTTGCAAGAGAAAGTAAATCACAAATATTATCGTTTCATTGGTAAAGGTGTCGTGCCAAATCCATAATTGTAAAAGTGCAGCCTAAATTGCGACTTTCAAAGTATTTTGGTAACTGTAATGAAACTGTTGTTGATAATATTTCTAGTTTTCTTTCTCGTATGTTAGCTTCACCGTGGTATGTTCGGAACTGTGGATTATTAACATTTAGTTTTTGTTTTTTCAAATGCTTATGATTATCATACCATTTTTTGCTAACCATTTCATAGTCGTTTTCTGAACTGTAATTCTTATATTTAATCAAAGTTTTCTGTAACGCTTTTTGCTGCATACTGTTTGTTGTCAGTTCTTCTATTTTTGTTTTGTAATTTGTGAAATATTTATGTATCTACTGGGGTTTACTTTCTTGTAATGCTTTTGATTATCATTCTATTTTTTATTAACATTTTCAAACGTGTGTTCTTTGGTTTGAATCATAAACTACATTTCTACTCTACTTCTAACTGTATAGTTAATTCCATAATTATTCTCCCATCTGCTTTTCCGCTATAATTTCATCTGAGTTTTAGTGCAATTGATTGTGATTGCTTGTTGTTCTTTCTTACGGTGTTTGGCATGTGGTGTGTAGATATCACAATCGGTTGAAATCCTGCATGCTTCGGTAGAAACCCCTTGCAGTAGTTTAGGTATGAGGTGAGAGAGGTAGGTACAAGGTAAGTGAACTTACGTGTGAGCTTGCATTTTACTTTGCTATGGGTAATAAACGATAATAATCAGCGGAAATGGATAATCGCTATAGCATCAACACTGGAGTCGGAACGTGTATGATACTCGACGCTTGTTATTGTTTACATCTAGAGGATTCCTATACGGCTTTAATTAAAACACAAATAGCAAAGTGCGTATATGGCACAAATATTTTCATAAAGTCAATCGTGTTGTCAGTCTTGCGATCGTGTTTGATAGCAAAGTATCGTAATCCAGGTATTCACGATGAAGGCGGAGTAAGTCTCCACTCGCGAAAAAGTCAAATACGTCGACAACGGCTACTTATATAGTTTTATTAAGGGAAGACCCTGGTGAAACTCAAAACTTCGACATTTCTTTTATAATTGGAATTATTTTTAGATCATGTGAAAGTGTACTCAGAAACTAAGAAAATCCCACCTTGATCTCACAGATTACTTGATAAATGTGGAAGTTACGCAACATTTAATGGTAAAAACATACTGAACTTCAAAAAGTCCCCTGCGTCATAACTTTAATCGAATCATATTTATCTTGAACTGTAATCTTTGAGACACTCAGGCGAAGAGATTTGCTGATCAGATTTGCGAATTAATTTTTCGTTCTTTTTTAAGAACATTTAATATTTTCACTTCCAAATTTTTTGCATTTTTTATGTTATTTGAGACTTGAAAAGTATGTTCCTTTTACAATTTGGAAAATCTGATCAGTGAATTTGTGCATAAGGTATGTGTGAACTTCTTCTGCGAAGGAGAAGTTGATCGGAGCAAAACAATGACGCAAGGAGTTTTTAGCGTAGCTGAAAATGTAGTTTTGAGTAAATCGTATTTTAATGAAAATTGGTACAAATTAAATAAATTCTTCAGAATACATGGTCCGAGGTCATAATGTTACACTTTCTGATGAACGCATCTTAGATCCTCGATTTCTTTTGCTCCGACATATCTCGGAGCACGGATTATCTTCGCTCGACATTTCCAGGTTCACCGTCACATGGAATAAAATTAAAAACAAAAATGAGCATTCTAATACAGTAATAGTGGGGGTCAAATAATTGATTATTATTATTATTATTATTATTATTATTATTATTGAATGATTATTGAATGTTGGTTCGACATCGCCTGGCCTAGAACTGTCCTGCTCCATGAGTTGTCCCTTCCTTTCTGATGTTCAAAGCTTCAAGCTGCGCCTTTGTCAATTTGACAGCACGCCGAAGCTTTTTTCGTCGTGCTTCATTCTGCCACTCGCTTTTTCTTTTCCGTTGAGTGTCCCGCTCTTTCAAAATCTTGGTACTGATTTTCATCACCTGTTCGTCCCTGTTCACATGAGCCTGTCGAACAGCGTGGCGAGCCTTGGCAAGCACCTTTTCTTTTAGCGAGTCACCTTCGTCTGCCAATCGCTTTGAATGTGCGAAGTATGTCTGGGATGCCATCACGCTCATGCCCATTGTTGCTCCAAACTTTTGCATTTGCGCATGTCCCCCTCCAGATTCTGAGAAAACTTCCACCATTTTTCTATTGACATCGAACGGTCGCCGCTTGGTGTTGTCTGTTGTTCGCGGACTCCTAAAACTTTGTGCGGAAAGAAAGCCACAGTCTTCGCATTTGACGCACAGCCATGCTGCGAATCTTCTTCGTTCTCTCATCTGCCCAGCGAGGCTCTTCTGTCCACATTCAGCGCATGCTAAATTTTTAAAAAGCTCCTGCCAGGTACTGGAATGGACAAATAAATAATTTTTACAAGCATCGCCTGGCTCCGACGACTGTGATGAAACAAAAGTTTCAATTTTTCTTTTGCTAGTAGATGATGTACTAGGTCCTAGAGGGTTACTTATCTTTTTCGGTCCTGATTGTATTCTGGATGGGCCAGGCTCCGGTTCGTCAAGCAATTGTTGATGACCAACTTGTTTTCTAGAGGGAAAGTCTTTCGATTGGAATTTATTTCCAAGATTTTTTTTACCCTGCTTGTTTTTGGACGTTGGGCGTTGTCTAGACTTGCGCCACCGTGAGGTAATCGAATCCATTTTTTTCGTTGAGATTTTTTCGTTTCGCAATGAGTGAAAATCACAAAATTGCAGAGTAGTTTACACTTGCTGTCACCAAGATGCCAGTTCGTAGTAAACTAACCACTAAACGCTGGAAAGCGCGGGAACAATCGGTAACTGGACGCAAGGTACTGTTTCACTAGTTCAAATTTCGAATACCAGATGGCGAACGCGTCTCGCCATAAAGATACATGAATGACCCAATTTGAGTAGTACTGGTTTTGACCACGAGGGGGCTACGCTTCAGATACAGTTACCAATAGTCGATCATGCCCTGTGCTACAAGTGGTTCGATCCCGAACTACGCGGAGTTGTGACGTCACAAATTTCAAATTAGCGTCAAATTTACCGAGTTTTTCAAACTTTGACCTTGTATATTGCTATATTCCCATTCAATAGTATTTCGATGGAATTCTAGAATTCTAGAGGAAAATAATCACGAAAGAAATGCAAAAAAAAAAAATTTCTTCGATTTTATTTATAAAATTCGCTGCCAATGAACCAAAAGAAATCGGAGGGCCTTGAAAGTTTCTCACAAGGTGGGGACAAGCCCCGGGAGTAATTTTCCGGCAAAAACAGAAAATCGACATTTTGAGCGATTTCGGGCGAAATCTCACCAGGGTCTTCCCTTAAGCAGAATAGATGTCAGCAAAAAAAGTTTTGGCGGTGCACCAGAAAAATGAATCTGATCTCACTGATCCCCCCCACACACACACATGCGAAAAACTCAGACGGTGGCTGTGGCTCTCGAAAGGTTAGAATAGGTAAGGACACCCCACTGATCCCACACACACACACACACATGAGTCAGTCCACGTCAAGCGGGACGGATTTGGCCAAAAATTTACCTCGATGTTTTTGATTCTTTTGTAATTTTTTTTACGTATTCTCTAGGTAAAATGAATGCATGAAACATTTTTTTTTTTTTTTTCACTCGAAGGGCTTAGAAGTTACAAGGGGTTGAATTTTCGAAAAAAACACCAAAAATCGGAATCGCACTCTCCTTTAAACGTTAATATCTCCGGTTCCCTTTGTCGTACAGACATCATCAAAAACTCATTTTGAAGCTCTTGAATTGCACTTTCATCTTATGAATTTTAAATTCATGTAATAAACAATCTTCTATTTGTTATTAACAATTATATCTTTAAAACGTGATTTTCGAGATGAATGCCCCCTTCGAATATTCTGAAAAAAATACGACCGTGTTCCTTGATTCATTCTCTACGAAAGCTGTAAGTTTAAAAATGGAACTCCGATGGAAACTATACTTAATAAGCGGTTGATTCATGCGGAACGTCGCGCGCGGGCGCGCCGAGACAGAGGCTTGCTCGCTTTACGTGCAAGGTATGGGGAGCTGGTATGCGTTTAAATTCATTAAGTCCGATAATTTGCAAAATTTTTATTACATTCCATACTGAATACTCGACTTGAAACAACAAAAATATAAATATAGAAATATACACTTAACTAAAATCTTGAAAAATATCACAAGTTCGAAACTCAAGCTCCTAGTCGTCAAAAATAAGTGGTAAATATAAAGTACTTTATGATTCCATCAAATGGAATATATCACATTATTATTTACATGATTATATACTGAATTAATTAACTAAAAATTACTCAATTACAAACTTCAGAACTATATATATACATTTAAATAAAATCTTAAAGTTAGCCGCAAATTTAAATCTCTACTAGTAGTTAATTTACTAGTGATATTTTCGATTTATCGAACTTGTGATATTTTTCAAGATTTTAGTTAAGTGTATATTTCTATATTTATATTTTTGTTGTTTCAAGTCGAGTATTCAGTATGGAATGTAATAAAAATTTTGCAAATTATCGGACTTAATGAATTTAAACGCATACCAGCTCCCCATACCTTGCACGTAAAGCGAGCAAGCCTCTGTCTCGGCGCGCCCGCGCGCGACGTTCCGCATGAATCAACCGCTTATTAAGTATAGTTTCCATCGGAATTCCATTTTTAAACTTACAGTTTTCGTAGAGAATGAATCAAGGAACACGGTCGTATTTTTTTCAGAATATTCGAAGGGGGCATTCATCTCGAAAATCACGTTTTAAAGATATAATTGTTAATAACAAATAGAAGATTGTTTATTACATGAATTTAAGATTCATAAGATGAAAGTGCAATTCAAGAGCTTCAAAATGAGTTTTTGATGATGTCTGTACGACAAAAGGAACCGGAGATATTAACGTTTAAAGGAGAGCGCGATTCCGATTTTTGGTGTTTTTTTCGAAAATTCAACCCCTTGTAACTTCTAAGCCCTTCGAGTTAAAAAAAAAAAAAAAATGTTTCATGCATTCATTTTACCTAGAGAATACGTAAAAAAAATTACGACGATTTTTAAGAACATGAGGTCAAAAAGGTGTCCCGCTTGACGTGGACTGACTCACATGCGAAAAACTCAGACGGTGGCTGTGGCTCTCGAAAGGTTAGAATAGGTTAGGACACCCCACTGATCCCACACACACACACACATGCGAAAAACTCAGACGGTGGCTGTGGCTCTCGAAAGGTTAGAATAGGTTAGGACACCCCACTGATCCCACACACACACACACATGCGAAAAACTCAGACGGTGGCTGTGGCTCTCCAAAGGTTAGAATAGGTTAGGACACCCCACTGATACCACACACACACACACATGCGGAAAACTCAGATGGTAGCTGTGGCTCTCCAAAGGTTAGAATAGGTTAGGACACCTCACTGATACCACACACACACACACATGCGAAAAACTCAGACGGTGGCTGTGGCTCTCGAAAGGTTAGAAAAGGTTAGGACACCCCACTGATCCCACACACACACACACACATGCGAAAAACTCAGACGGTGGCTGTGACTCTCGAAAGGTTAGAATGAGTTAGGCTTTTCTTGAATTCCACCCGAGAATCCGCCCACTTGGTGGTCTGGGGGCGAAAGTGATGATTTTCGTTAATTACCAACGCGCGAAGCGCGTGGGCAACTCACCCAGTGGTTATTACACCCCCAAAGGCTAGAATAGGTTAGGCCACTCCACTGATCCCACACACACACACACACACACACACACACACACACACACATGCGAAAAACCCAGACGGTGGCTGTGGCTCTCGAAAGGTTAAAATGAGTTAGGCTTTTCTTGAATTCCACCCGAGAATCCGCCCACTGGGTGGTCTGGGGGCGAGAGTGATGATTGTCGTTGATTACCCACGCGCGAAGCGCGTGGGCAACTCACCCGGTGGTTATTACACCCCCAAAGGCTAGAATAGGTTAGGCCACTTCACTGATCCCACACACACACACACACACACATACACACACACACACATACACATACACACACACATACACATGCGAAAAACCCAGACGGTGGCGGTGGCTCTCGAAAGGTTAGAATGAGTTAGGCTTTTCTTGAATCCCACTCGAGAATCCGCCCACTAGGTGGTCTGGGGGCGAGAGTGATGATTTTCGTTAATTACCCACGAGCGAAGCGCGTGGGCAACTCACCCGGTGGTTATTACACCCCCAATGCTAGAATAGGTTAGGCCATTACACTGATCCCACACACACACACACACACATGCGAAAAACCCAGACGGTGGCTGTGGCTCTCGAAAGGTTAGAATGAGTTAGGCTTTTCTTGAATTCCACCCGAGAATCCGCCCACTAGGTGGTCTGGGGGCGAGAGTGATGATTTTCGTTGATTTCCCACGCGCGAAGCGCGTGGGCAACTCACCCGGTGGTTATTACACCCCCAAAGGCTAGAATAGGTTAGGCCACTCCACTGATGCCACACACACACACACAGATACACATGCGAAAAACCCAGACGGTCGTTGTGGCTCTCGAAAGGTCAGAATGAGTTACGCTTTTCTTGAATTCTACCCGAGAATCCGCCCACTAGGTGGACTGGGGGCGGGAGTGATGATTTTCGTTGATTACCCACGCGCGAAGCACGTGGGCAACTCACCCGGTGGTTATCACACCCCCAAAGGCTAGAATAGGTTAGGTCACTCCACTGATCCCATACACACACACACACATGCGAAGAACCCAGACGGTGGCTGTGGCTCTCGAAAGGTTAGAATAGGTTAGGCCACCCCAAACCGGCCGGCGCATGAACGGTCGGCGCCAAAACGGCGGCGCCAAAACGGCCGGCGCCAAAGCGGCCGGCGCCAAAACGGCCGGCGCCAAAGCGGCCGGTGCCAAAAGGGCCGGCGCCAAAATGACCGGCGCCAAAACGGCGGCGCCAAAACGTCACGTACCCAAGTGTTCTACTCTGCTTTTCATGAACGTGCGCGGTATAAATAGAAAAACGGCCATAACCTGCGAAACCGATCAGCTAGGATTTTCAGCTTAATATTTTCTTAGTCTACAAAAAATATAGAAACTTTCTGCGTTAGCCGATTTTGGATCCATTTTTGGTCCACTTTTCCTTGCTTGAGGAGCACCGTGCACATCGAGCCCTCACGGATACCGATTTGGTTGAGTAGGCGATAGCTATGAAAATTTCACATTTCCGGGGTGTTTTTATGCGAAATAATCTACCCGGTTGGCGGAAAAAAAAAGACTTGGAAAAAAAAAGACCCGGAAAAAAAAAGACCCAGAACTAAGAGACTCAAAATATTAAAATTATTGATTAATTTCATTTTTCATTGTTTTCGACAATTATCGCTAAATTGCTATGGATTATGTTAGAATAGGTTGGGACACAAGTATTGCATCCTCGAAGGTTAGAATAGGTTAGGACTCCGTTGATCTGCCGCTCATCCGAAACCACAACACCATACCCAGTACGAAATGCGCAGTCGGTGGTTATCGCACCCCCAAATGTTAGAATAGGTTAGGACACTAGTATTGCATCCTCGAAGGTTAGAATAGGTTAGGACTTCATTGATCTGTCACTCATCCGAAACCACAACACCATACCCAGTACGAAGCGCGCAGTCGGTGGTTATCGCACCCCAAATGTTGGAATAGGTTTGGACACTAGTATTGCATCCTCGAAGGCTAGAATAGGCTAGGACTCCATTGATCCGTCGCTCATCCGACACCACAACACCCATACACCGTACGAAACGCGCAGTCGGTTAGCGATTATTGTCGAAAACAATGAAACATAAAATTTTTCAATAATTTTCATATTTTGAGTCTTTTAGTTCTGGGTCTTTTTTTTCCGAGTCTTTTTTTCCGGGTCTTTTTTTTTCCAAGTCTTTTTTTTTCCGGTCTTTTTTTTCCGGGTCTTTTTTTCCCAGTCTTTTTTTTCCTAGATTCGATTTACCCCGTTCAGGGCCTAGAAAGCGTGGATCCGCAATTATAAATCTCGATGATAAAAACGGTCCGGGGACGCATTGGGTTGCGTACACGAAAGATGGCAACGATGCGGTGTATTTCGATAGTTTTGGCGATTTACCACCACCTAGAGATCTAATGAAATATCTCGGTGTTGGTAGCGTAAAATATAATCATAAGAGATATCAAGAATATGTCACGGTAATTTGCGGTCACCTGTGCCTCAAGTTTCTCAGCGGACGACTATAAAATGTATGCGAATCGCTGATGTGATATTAGTCATGGCTGATTCGTTCACGTTGACACTCTCCGGAGAATCGTCGGTGTTGAGGACTCAATATTTTCCGCCTATCGAGTCATCCCCAACAAAGACGTATGTTCTCGGACTCATAGCGCTTCTGACATTCAATGTGATCCCCAATATAGATGCGGGGTGTAATAAGTTTTATATAAAACCAGACACTGTGATCCCGCACGGAAATATATATATGCGAAAAATATATGCAACATATATGTCGCACTTATAACATACCGCGAGGACCAGGTGAAAGAGAATGGTCCATCCGCCCAGGCAGATAATATTTCGTATTTTTAGGGGGATAGCCACTCGTTGCGCTGAAAAAATCCCTAGGGTGATTTTGGCGCGCGGTCGATGCAACTCGGCAGCCATTGTTGATACAAGCCGGCTGACTGTCAATACATCGCGGAAGGTAGACAAGTGTGGTTATGTTCGTTTATTTGAAGCAAATGATAAATAAAGTGAATAAAACCTACGTGAATAAGCTAGGAATATTTATCAAAAATCGATCAATCAGTTTTAAATAATATCTTAATGCAATCAACGAATTAACCTAAGCTATAACTGGAAATTTATCAGAATCAAAGAGTTCATCGAGAACAACCAATTCGAACAAAATTATTGATTGTATCCTGGGGTTGAGGCATCAATAAATATCCATAGCTTATTCATGTAGGTTTTATTCACTTTATTTATCATTTCCTTCAAATAAACGAACATAACCACTCTTGTCTACCTTCCGCGATGTATTGACAGTCAGCCGGCTTGTATCAACAATGGCTGCCGAGTTGCATCGACCGCGCGCCAAAATCACCCTAGGGATTTTCAGTGCAACGAGTGGCTATCCCCCTGAAAATATGAAATATTAGCTGCCTGGGCGGATGGACCATTCTCTTTCACCTGGTCCTCGCGGTATATGTGCGCAAAATCCAAAGATGTTCGCATATATTATAACATATTGTAACGTTTCGGCTTTTACGAACCTACTGGTTATAGTAAAAGTCGGTTGCTACGGGTTCGAAATGATCTATTTTCTGAAATTTAATTAATTAAGTATTATTATGGACTCCTCGTACTGAAAGGTGAGGAAAAGGATGGGTCTACCATGCAAAAGCCACCTTATTCAGATTTTATCTCCCTGCGCTAGCTACCGGACTCGGATAGTTTTAATTATCAAAGCCGTATTGGTTCTGAATTTAAGATTCAGAATTCTCACTACAGAGCCGGGTTTTTACGCCAAGCCTGTCTCGCCTGCTATTGATGATTTTATTGACTAACTACAGATCCGGGTTTTTACACCAAGACTGCCTATCAGACTCGGGTTTCCAACGGTTGGCCCTCGAACACAGGTTTTTACGCCAATGTCGTTCGCTTCTTCCGTTGTTCGCCAAAGCTGTAACTACTCGGCTTATTCTGGTATTTATTACTGTCAAACAGGATGATAAGAAAATACCAGGCAAAATTTATCAGTAGTAATTTGATTCCCTGTATTGTTAAATCAAAATAAAATATCAACAAAAATAGTACAATGAACTTATTCTATCTTATTCTACGTTAAAGTCTATTTCAAACGTATTTATCTCCTTTCTTCTAAATGTTTGTAACAATGCTGCTATAGCCAATGCTCAATATAATATTATGTTTCTATACCCGGGTAGGTGATATTAGAAATGATTTTAAATAATGTTCTGATTTGTCTAAGTAATAGTGAATTTACTGATTCTACTTTATTGCCTTCGGAAGACCCTTAGTTCAATATCAAATGAGTCGCCTGGGATGCTATACCACGATCGCGCTGTCGAGCTCTGTCGACGCGTGTTTATATACTCTTTTGCTTACGCTTGTGACGTCACAAGCGTCGCTCGCTCGTCTATCTGAATTTGTCCAGTTTTCGGTGTTTACTCCGACCAATCACCGTAGCCTAGCCTTGTGACGGTCGGACACGTTACAATATATGTACGCATTTACATATATGTATCCTATATGTTAGATGAATTTTACATAGTGTTGACATCTATGTCGACATCTATGTCGACATACATGTCACTACATGTATGTTGACATTTATATCAAACTTATAAAAAATAAATGTTACTTATATTTTAGCGCAAAAAACAAATATGTCGCATATATTTTTCGCATATATATATTTCCGTGCGGGATTACAATACCCACCGGGAGCTATGAAATTGAGGATATCGCAAATTATTTGAAAAGGGCACTACCTAAGGCAGGGGTCGGCACACTCATTAGTCGAAAGAGTCGAAGCTGTTAATCCTATTACCCCGTTCACCGGCACTAATCCTTTTAACGCAATTTCTTGGATTTTGGTAGGTATGAGTGGGGATATGCAGGTATGACAAGACCTGGACGGTCGGACGCAGTTCTTGCCGTCGCAAATAGAGCAAACCACCCCTTAGTTCCTTTTATTTCTCCTGAACGCTGCCCCTACCATTGCATTTCCAGGTAAGGACGACTTACCATTTTCAGGTAGACCGAGGGGATTTACGGTCGCACTAATTGACACTTAGAGCCGGGCTGGCTCGGCGAGCCGGCGTGGCCGATTCCTGACCTAAGGATATAAATATCAGTCTAAAGGCTAATAACAATGAGTTACTCAGTGAAATTAGATGCAATCATTCTGTGAACTTTGAACCAAAAGATTCCATCGGCCGATTGCTCGGTTTTACCTCAAAAAAGCTTGAAAGTGGTATTACCCATAAATCCCAGTTACCCGTTTGCATACTCAAAGTCAACGCCTTGCGAGTTGAGTGTAATATTACCACCGGTGCGTATACAAATGAGCATCGGGTACATACGATTCATCAATTTTTCCCAACCGTACTGCCCGGATATAAGATCGTCGAAGTGCCGACAAATGTCATTTATCATCCAATCACCGTACGGTCAATACATGATATACGATTGAGAATAGTCGATCAGGACGGGAAATTAATCAATTTTCGTAGTAAAACTGTAACTATACGATTACACGTGAAATCTTTGAGATAATATGGGCATTGTGTTTGAGAGGACAAGAAAATCTCGTAGTAGTTATAAAAGCTCGATAACATGTCCAATCATCATCAGTCGTCGAGCAGCTCCGATTCGAGTGACACATCAGAACGCTCAGTTTCTTCGGAGCCTAGGACTTCGACTTCGTTGTGGTGGAAAATAAGAATTCGTTGCTTTATCTGCGTATGTCCATCACAAAAATGATAAAAATTCAAACACCTGTGACCTTCGACGAGTCGATTGCCCACTATGAAATACACGCGCATCAACCGTATGCTGCGTCTACATTCAGAAATAACGATGAGATCCGCATATCTGTACAGAATCAAGATGCGTGTGTATTACCCAGCAAAAGTTCGCTCCACATCTACGGTCGGCTTACAAAATCAGATGGCACCGCTGTTAGTGCAGGCACAGAATTGGTCAATATGGCCGTGTGTCACATGTTTGGCGATATGTGTTACGAGTTGAATGGGCACGAGATGGATCAGAATAAGAATGTCGGCATCACGAGTATCATGAAGGGATACCTATCATTCACCCCTGGACAACAACATCTTCTGGGAAACACCGGTTGGTTGGTGGATGATAAAAATAAACTAACCGACGCTGATGGATACTTTGATGTTGTTATACCGCTGAATTTTTTGCTCGGATTTGCCGAGGACTATAATCGAATCATCGTCAATGCGAAGCATGAGCTAATTTTGACGCGATCAAACAATGATCTAAACACCATACATCAAACAGCTGCGGAGGGGATCAAAATTTCACTCGAGAAAATTGAATGGTTATTGCCATACATCAGACTGTCGGATTCTGCAAAAATCAAGATGCTCAATTATATCGCCAAAGATCTGGCTGTATCTATGAGTTTTCGCTCGTGGGAAATGTACGAGTACCCGATGCTGCCTGCAACAACGAGACATGTATGGGTTGTCAAGACATCTACACAGCTAGAGAAACCGAGACACGTCATACTGGGATTCCAAACGGCACGACGAAACGATGCGACGAAAAATGCCAGTCAATTCGATCATTGTATGATTAGAGATGTGAAACTTTTCCTAAACTCACAGTGCTATCCCTATGGAAATTTGAATCTTGATATTGCTCGCGATCAATACGCCATTCTCTACAATATGTACACAAACTTCCAAATTTCATACTACGATAAGGATTCCGAACCTCTTTTGTCGAAGAGTGATTTTTTGGGGAGAGACCCACTCATTACTATTGACTGTTCCAAGCAAAGTAAATCGTTGAAGAGTGGACCGGTGGATATTCGTTTGGAATTCGAAACTAGCGTTGCATTTCCAGCAAATACTTCAGCCTACTGTATGATTATTAGGGCTAATCATTTTGGGGTCATATTTTTTGATTTGCCCTCGCACCCCTCAAAATGTGAGTGTATGAGGTTAGTATTACTACCTATCAATGATAACCAAGGTGCGATTTTTTTTGGCGTGGCCCATTGTAAAAGTATTTTTCCCATTTAAATAACACGGGAAATGTTTTTTCATTTTATTTGGAATTTTATTTCGTTCTAACGAATGATCGTGTTGTAAAAATCAACACATATTCTTGTACGAAATTAAACTATCTCCAAAAAAGGTCTGATACGATTTTTCGCTAGGTCGAAAAAAAAGTCGTCATATACCGTTTGAGGTTGAACTTTAACCTTCAATAACTTTCAAACGAGCGGACTTAGCGAAAAATCATATCAGACCTTTTTTGGAGATCGTTTAATTTCCTACAAGAATATGTATTGATTTTTGCAGCGCGATGATTCGTTAGATTGGAATAAAATTTCAAATAATAAAAAAAAAAACATTTCCCGTGTTATTTGAATGGGAAAAATACTTTTGCAATGGGCCACGCCAAAAAAAATTGCACCGTGGTCATATCCATAGGTGCTGATACTGACCTCATACACTCGCATTTTGAGGCGTGCGAGGGCAAATCAAAAAATATGACCCCAAAATGATTAGCCCTAATGATTATACACGATCGCATTGTTGAATATAATTCAATCAGCGGTACCGTCAAAAAATTAGCCACATTTTAAGGATTCTACATGCTTGAGAACTATAGATTAAGCTTATTCTGAAGGAACAATAAATAAATAAATAAATGTGATTGCAATTTCATTGTTATTTATTCAACCCTAACCCATTCCCATTACATATATATTTATATATACATTAGTGTGTGTGTGTGTGTATGTTTAGATTTTGCTACAGAATTCAAATTTATTGTATGGTCCTCCAAGACGTTTTTGATCAGCCTCATTGTTCAACTGATCCAGCTGAGTGGAATCGGTCTCTAGAGCCTTTCCGATTCTTGTAGGCAGGAACACAATGTATTCGTTGGCAATCGTGGCGATGATTCTGCAGTCGACTTTCGTTTTCACAGGCCTCAGTCTTGTGATATCGTACTTTTGCCCAACCTCCAGGTCTGACATCTTTTTCATTGGTAGATTATCCAGACTGCTGGTGCTGTTAAGGCTGCTGAAGTCCATCTACACAAAACAAATAATTCAGAATTACTTTTTATATTATAATTAAATATGATTATCGTGTAACGGGATTCTTACCTTGTTCGAAAGAGTTTGCGGATTCGAATATACGAGGAAGATGTGTTAATGACGAGAAGTCTGGTTGCACGAATGCTGCTCCCTGCAAGCTCTTGACTTTTAAGCCATCATCCCCCGCTCTCGAGACATGTGGGGAGGGTTTTTTATGCCCCTCCTCCAAATACCAGTTTTTCAACCGCTGAACGTTCTCGAAGGCGCAATGGTAGCCGCCAGGTACCTCGCCATGGCAGTCTCCATGCCAACGAAATACACGTGATTCCAATCGTAGTATTCGAAAATTCGGACAGCCCAGCTCGTCCAAATCAATCACCAGTTTTGAGTCGTCATCGAGAATCTTTTCGATCCAAAGTTTCTTCTCCAATCCCTTCACATAAAGGCAACTCGCATCTTGTACAACTTTTCTCACAGTTTTTACTACATCCCTATACGGCGTTTCTCCAGCAATCCAGGGTATTCCGTGATGATGCCATGTTAGCAACGAACTAAGATTTTTATACTCTCGTGAAAGAGGCACCCAGGAGCGTGGTGCTTTGAAAAGAATGCGTGTGATATCCTGCTGATATTCCTCATGCGTGCGAATACTTATTGCAGCTAGCTCTTTTATTACAAATTTATCACCGAATCGCCCAAAACCTTGTAGATCCAATATTAGCTCCATATTGACGACTTCGTGTGCGGTCTCAAGCAGGGTCGGAAATTGACTGAGCTGGTGATTTATTGCGGGGATCGGTATGCACGCAGGTGTGTAGAGGTACCCGGGAAAAAAAATGTTCACCCATTTTTATGGACTCAGATGGGATCTTTTGATTATTGCAATCCTTGTGTTTACAAAATCCTAGCGTTTTCGAGCAGCGAAAGCGTGTGAAAAACACCTGAATGATATTTATTGCTCGACCTTATGAGACTTGTGGTTTGTTATGAGCTCAGATGGGATCTTTTGACTATTGCGATCTTTGTGTTTGTAAGATTCTAGCGTTTTCGAGCGATGGGAGTGTAGTGAAAAACTTCTGAATTATATTTATTGTTGGATCTTTCAAGACTTGCCTATTTTTATGTGTCGGGGTGAAGTCTTTTGAAAGCTGCTCTCGGGTTGGTTAGACTTGATTTTATTTTGGGCGAGAGTGCTATGCAACCCAACTCCACCAGATCGGTTTGAGAACAAGAAGACAATTTTCAGTTCTAAAGATTGGTGAAGAGTGGAAGTTCATTGAATCGTGAGGAAAAAGCATCAAGGAGAAGAAGAAGAAGAATTTTTAAACTAAACGCGTGAAAAAAAAGGTATGTTGTTAGCATTGAATACTCAAATTTCAACAGATTCTAAACATAAGAATGTGTGATTAATCCAAATGAATCCAACTCATGGAAGACCTGTGCAGCGGCCGGCTCATCTGCGGCGGAAGGCCGAGTTGAGAGCACGATTCCTTCAGAACGCTCAAGTTGTGTTGCAGACTTTGCGCAATCAAAACGTGGATGAGCGCATCGTGGTCCAAACGTCGCACATCTATTACTAGATGATCGAGAGCATCACCAGGCAATATCTGATAAATGATAATTGGGCAATGCGTGCTGCTACGACCGAAAATGTTGCACAATCGACCATCCAATGTGCGGATATAACATCTTCCACGCATGAAGATGCGGGAGATTCGGATGCGGAGACAGAGCGCATAAATAGGAGGAGAAGCCGATCGCCATCATTCGGTTCGGACTCATCGAGATCGAGTCCAAGCTCACCATCGTCATCGAGACCCTTATCCCCAGACATACCACCGCCGCCGAGGGTGATTCCACTTGAACAGCTGCATATTCGCGAATACGGTTTTGAGTGACCCGTTGCTTGGTAAGTTCAAGGCATTTCCATTACATACCGTTCGGTTATTGCAATACCTGTATGTTTCAGATACTCGTGAAGCTTGGTGGATGATCGTCACCCCATTGTAAATATAGCTTCAGTTTAAACTAGAAAGATATATATATATTGTAACGGATCAGGCGACCTAGGCCTGACCGTTAACAATTCAAAGATCAACCGTTGCGAACATCGAATAGTCCAGAAGGTTCGATGAGAGCGACAAGTCGCATGACGTCACAACGGGTATATAAATCGAGACACAGCTCTAAGCAGCAGCTATTCATAGGCACAGCGCCTGATAGACTCACTACACTCTTAGTATTTGGACACTAAAGGAATAGCGCCTAGTGATCCTGTAGCTTCACTTTAAAAATTATTCTACAAATTCATTACAATCCAATTTCATACATAAAATAAAAATCAAGACGTTTAGTTTCAAACAAACAAATCATTTGAGCAAAAAGAAGTAGATTCATTAGCTACAAAATTAACGGAAATTACCGAGTAAAAACGACGAGCCTGTCAATAATCGCATAGCGATAAAAATTAGTCTACGATATAGAAAGTTAGTAAGTAAGCAACTTTGTAAATAAAATATAGGAATAGGTTGCAACCAGAGGTTAAATATAAATTAAATAAAATGATTTCTTGATTATCTAAAAGTAAGTAAATCTATGCAGATCCCTTATCCGCCATTTCCAGGTTCTTCTTCATCCGTATAACCAACCAAAGCTAGATACAGCCTTAGTGGGTCTCTGACGCACTCAGGTCTGGCACAGCAGGTTTTATTGTGTAGAAAATTTGGGGATAAACTAACTTTATCATAGCTAAAATTAAAAGGTTAGGTGGGTAAAGTGCAGCCTTAGCGCGTTTACGTGCTCAGGTCTGTGGGGAGGCGGCTTTAGTTGCTCGGCGACTCAAGTCCGTAATAGGGAACATTAAATTATTGATATAAAAGTCTAGAACATTAGAACATCGAGCAAAGAACTCACAATTACACTGGGTTCGCGTTACCTGAAGGAACGCTAAAGAACCGAAACGTAACAATATATATATACTAGGGGGGCTACGCCCCCCTGCGCGCACCGCGCGCCAACCCCCCATATTTTAACTACAATTTTTAACGGATCTTTTAATGGATAATATATTGTACATATTTATTAATATCGATTATCGTACATCATCTATAAATTACATATATTATTATAAAATGTCCTCTGTTTTGTATATTTTGGCACAAACCATTCATATTCTATGGCGCAAAGCAGTCGTCTATCATTGCGCAAAGCAGCATTCATATACTCAATTTTTATTTGAAATTGTTAAGAATTCCGATCATCCTCAGACTCAATTATTTCTCTTTCGTGAACGTCTCTCCGCACCAACGCTTCCCATCGTTCCCGTCGTAATTGCTCACGGGCTACTTGGCGGGCTTCCTCCTCTCTGTCATAAGGGAACGATTCGTGGTATAATTCTTCCTGTTCTGCTCGCAGTTCGGCTTCTCTTTCCGCCGCATACGTTTCCAATGCCTCTCATCTTCGTGCATCTTCAGCTTCCAGCTCGGCTTGTTGTTCCTCATACCATTGCCTCTGTATCTCGTATATTTCTTCGCTTGTTAGTTCATCTAGCACGTATAATTCAACCCATCTTTAGCGATGTCATGTTTCTCCGTCGTCCGGTTTCCGCCATATCCTTTTTCCTTTTTTTCTCCAAACGTTCGATGGTCATATTTTCAATTTTGTTTGCATGCCGTTTATTTAATACTTCTAACCCGGTAAGATTTTCAACTCGTCGTCTCTCATTAATCACATTTTTATAATCGTTATGGTACCTACGATTGCAATAGCTCTTATAATCATTCCAAAAAGTAGAGTTCAAACATTCTATCACATCATAATGACCTTGATCGATAATACCACTTAAAAGAAGTATCAATTTATTGTTTCTACTATTTGGCCCGTATTCCTTTGGTATTTCGGAATTGTTAACATAAACCAATAAATAAACGTTATAAATATTCACAAAAGATTGTAACTCAACCTCCCCGACGTAAACACCGTCTTTGGTCATACATAACTTATAAGAATTTCTATCCACGATTTGGGTCCCATAAGATTCATCCCCTATTATAAATGGTTCATAAACTGGCCAATTTTTATAAACATTGGAAACAATCCTTAATCTAACTTGCCTGTGCTTCTCCTGATCATTATACAAAAAGTAAGAAAATGACCTAAATAAACAATTATCATCCCCTAAAATAGATTTCTCAATTGTGTGATTGGATTCAAAATTATGCATAATTTCGGAAATGGAAATCGGAGTTGAAAACGATTATCTGATACGATTCGTTAGAATTTTCTCTTATTTACTTTGACACTTTTGTGACTACAAAACTGTCTCATATACTTAGCTAGTTCCGCAAGTACTTCTCTTCACGATTCCAGTATAATTTCGGTAATTATCCCTATATGTCCTGTATTTTGTAATGAGGTCAAGATTGAAACTGAAAATTAACTGATTGAAAAGATTAAACTGTCAGAATCTGGATGAAAACAACTGCTTTTGATTACTCACAATCATCCACGAATAAATAAGAACATCTAAATATCAAAATCACATAGGTTCAAGTTGTTCACTTTATCAAATATTTTAACCCTCTGTAATAGCCGCGGGTCACAGTGACCCCACGCCGTTTTTAAACTCGATTTTCACCCCTCAAACTTTTGGAAAACCGGCTACTGCTGCTATCTGCAAGGAGCAGGATAGTCCAACACTAGACCCGTGAAGTGGGGATCTGATTCAAAGCACTAGCATCCTCAGGGCAGCCGTCAAGAGCGGGACGTGCAGAATTGTGGGGGCACTGTGACCCCGTGCTAATATTACGCGTGAAAAACTTTTTTTGGAGCAATTTTTTTTTTTTTTTTTTCAAGTGATTGAAGACATCAAGGTGAGTGCAAATAATTAATATCTGAAGACTAGATTTTTGTAAACCACTTTTTAACGATTTTTCGAACAAATTTTGAGATGGCATAGGGTAATTCCGGGTGAGATGGCCATAGGGGAGAGATGGCCTTCGATGATATTTTTCATGTGGCCTCTGTGAAAGAACTAAGGACAACAAAACATTCCCCCAGTGCCCATCGTGCCAGCGGGCAATGTGCGACAAGCACAGGGCCTATTTGTGCATCGAGTGCGGCCATGGGGCTGTTGAGACAATGGTATTTCAGTGTTACACACGTCTGTACCTTTTTTCATTTTTGAACAATTTTTTAAAGTCATTATCAACAGTAAAATTATCGTATTTTCATGAAATATCTTGTGCTTCATTTTTCCCTAAAACGCTCCCTTCATTCTTCAAAATAAATATACTTTTGGAAAGGCTGTCACAACCATTATACTCACCTAAAAGCGGCATCTTTAAGGATTCAAACGCCGTTTGAATTTTTGCGAAATCTTAAAAAACAAAGAAAATAGAGCAGTTTTTGTAAAAAACCGTCATTTTTCGTCATTTTTTTTTTCGGGAATTTTTTTAACATATTCAAAATGAAAATTTCAACTGAATTTTTTTTCACAGTCAAAGAGAAATGTTTGAAATGCACTCCCATATTTTTTTTTGAGTTATTTGAAGGGGTCTGGACAGTTCTGCAACCCTTTAAAGTCGCTGGGGTCTAATTGACCCCGTGCTATTTTGACGTAATTTGCGGGAGGTGCTATTACAGAGGGTTAATGACCTTTATAAATTGTAATAATATGTATTTTTTATTCATAATTTGTGAATGAAAATATCGTATTTATGAATGAATATTTAAGGTGCTTATTATGGTGCAAAGGCAGGGGGCTTTCACTCGATCGTAAAAAGCTAGAATAGCGTGTAGAGGGGTTTACTCATCCCCTCCTTGCAGGGGCCCAAATGACCCACATGACCCAAAGCAAAGGACCAAGAAGCGGGAGGGCCAGGCAGGGGTTCACATGACTCGATCTGAGAGCCCAGGGAGGGAGAGAAGCCGAGCGGAGCCAAAACGGCGGGGAGGGGTTCACACGACTCGATCCAAGGGCTCTTGGCGGGGGGGGGGGGGGGGGGGGACACAAAAACCGAGCGGAGCCGAGATACTGAAGGGAGGGGTTCACATGACTCGATCCAAGAGCCCATGGGGGGGGAGGGAAGGGTAACAAAAGCCGAGCGGTGTAAAGGGGTGAGCGGCGGGGGGGAGGGGAGGGTAAGGGAAACAAAAACCGAGCCAAGGTGGCGGGGAGGGGTTCACATGACTCACAGCAAGGGCCCAAGGTGCGAGAGGGCCGGGGAGAGGTTCACATGATTCGATCCAAGGGCCCCTGAAGGGGGGGGGGGGGAGGGAAACAAAAGCCGAGCGGTATAAAGGGGGGAGGGGAGGGGAAGGGAAACAAAAGCCGAGCGGTGGCTGGGATCCTGACACGGCGGCGGCGATATATCTTTATAATATATAGAGATATATATATGTATATTATATGTATACATCGTTCAAGTTAGTTTTCAAGAAAATTGTTACTTAGAATAGGTTATACTTAAGAAATATTGTTTAAGTTAATTTTTCAGAAAATTGTCATTTTAGAATAGGTTAGACTTAAAACGTAAGAAATAAACGCATATATTATCAGATAATTCGCGTCATTTATTGCATATTATATATAACACCCTGTCACACTTTAAGCATTTCAGCTAGTATAATTCGTATACAGGCTAAGCATTAGATATTTCAGCCGGAAACGACGGAAAATCGCAGCCCTCCGATTGTCGGTAACAGGAAATCGGCATCCATGATTCAGAATCATTACCATCAGACTATCGGTAACGAAAGATCGACAATCCATAGTGGCGCCATCGCATGACGGAAAATCGCAACCATCAGATTGTCGGTAAGAGGAGATCGGCAAGGCAGGATTCTCAATCGTTACCATCGGTAACAATCGGTAGTGGCGCCATCGCACGACGGCAAATCGCAGCCATCCGATTGTTGGTAACAACGATCGACAATCGTTACCATCCGACTATCGGTAACTTACCCACGCGGTCGGTTACTTACCGACTGCCTGATGGCCGGTAAAGAAGGCTGGATCAAGAACTCTCATATACACATTACTTTCACCGATGGTCAAAGCACTACGTTGACGTGGAGTGTAGAATACAGCCTATCGGAGTCGAATGCACAACGTCGACTTACAGTCTCGTTTGGACTAGAGGATACCGAGATACAGTACCGGCTTTAGGGGGGGGGGGGGGGGGGGGGCAACCTGGGCGGTCGCCCCGGGCGCTAGAGCCAAGGGGGCGCCGCGCGCTAGCGCGGCGCCTCAACCCGCGAATGAATCAGTTAAGGAAGAATAACGCCAATGCAAAAAAAAGAAAAATTTAAAAAATTGGAGAATCACCGACCCAAAGTGTGTAGTTGATCATAACTACTCATCTCTTTCAACGCATTGCAAAGGCGAATTTTTCGCTTGGAGCGACGAAACGTTCCGATACACGTACGATACACATAGAACTTATATTCCTGGAAGGGGAATAGCCCATTCGCGCAATGAGCGGAAGACTGACGCCAACATGTTGAGACAGAGATATATCTCTCTCTCCTTTCTTAACGTCCAGTTCTCCTCTCCGCGCATACCCCTTGCCCAAATAGTGCCGTGCGAAGACTGATAGGTTAGGGTTGGCGTAACATTGTAATCTATTATGTATCACAGAAATAGTTTCGTTATACATTTACTGACAACAGTTATAAATTAATATGCTATTAAGAATTAACATCAAAGCAAACAATATGACAATGGTTACGGTTATAGGTTAGGAATGACTACGACTAGGGAGGTGTGCGCCTGCGCGGCAAGGGAAAACGGACGTTAGGAAAGGAGAAAGAGATATATCTCTGTCTCAACATGTTGGCGTCAGCCCGACAGCTCCTATTCCCCTTCCAGTAATATAAGTTCTATGACTATTATTCATCATGAATGTATCACTCGAAGTAGAAGTAATCGGAGAAGGGTCTCAATCAATCAAGTCGAGTCAATTTTTGAAATGTGATGGCCTGACGTTTCGGCAGTGTTATGCTGCCCTCATCAGAGGCAATTTATTGGAAAAAATTACAAGTTTGAGTTTACAAAGGTCAAAATAATAAAATAATATAATATAATAAAACAGTTCAGTTAACTAGCGTCGAAAAACTAATACATGAAAGACTACGATCCTAGGTCAGTAAATTGACCCATATACAAAACTGATAATATTTAGTCAAGGACGTTATATAAGCATTGTAGACGAAACAAATATTGGTAGTCAAAAAAAGTCACATAAATACAAGGATTAACTTATACTATGGTAGTCAGAAGGAACTTTATTTACCTTATTATCTTATTCTAGTTGGTGATACGTGAAAAAACTAGGTGTCAAAGATCACCATAATCCCACTATGAAACGAGCTATGTGTCGTCCTATGTTAGTGGAAACGTTAAATGAGCAAGGTGGTGTGACGACGCACTTTATATACGTTGTTAACTAAGGCTCGTCTAATGTTGACACTCTACGAATGACGTCAATGACTGACGTCAGTACCTAAGACTGACGTCAATGAATGTTTATGTTGAGGTAGTCTCTGAGGCCAACGTTTTTTCACGTAAACACCTGTGATAGAAATTGAATTTGCATGCATTTAAGAACAGCTTTTTGATCTTAGCCTATGTAGCATGTGAGAGTAAGGTAAGTGTAATTTTTTAGTGTCTTCTTTCTTATTAAGACTGTTAGGTTGTAAATTAATCTGTAACATCTCTGAGGTGATGCGCTTGGACCAAACTGATTCTCTATCAAGCACAACCGCATTATCCCAGTCGAAAGTGTGGTTAAATTCAATTTGGTGTGCAGAAACGACGGAGTGTGCTTCTGAGTTTTTCTTT
Organism: Tenthredo mesomela; assembly: GCA_943736025.1. Classification (NCBI taxonomy): domain Eukaryota; kingdom Metazoa; phylum Arthropoda; class Insecta; order Hymenoptera; family Tenthredinidae; genus Tenthredo; species Tenthredo mesomela. The sequence goes on from OX031019.1 coordinate 19,073,283, forward strand.
ATATTCTCTTTATGCTCTTTCAATCTGGTCTTAAGCTCACGTTTCGTTTCACCTACATAAGACGCTGAACAATCATTACACTGAATCTTATATACTACATTACATTTATCATGTTCGTCAATGCGGTCTTTCCCTTTAGTAACCACTGATCTTAAGTTACTGTTAACACTAAACACAGGTGACAAGTCAAATTTCCTCAGTGAACAGCCTAGTCTCTCTGAGAAGTCCTTAATGTAAGGTAAGGATACTATCCTACGTTTTGATGTAGATAGACCGTTGACTACCATGATGACAGAGGTATTTCCTTCTGGGTCAGTCACCGTAATAACAATATTAATGCTATTGGTATGAGTGTTCTTTGATTTTAGATATTTTAACCTTTTAATAATTAATCTTTCTGAGAAGTCGTCAGGGTAGTTGTTATCCCGTAACAATGATCTTACTAAACTCAGGTTCTCAGCATGAAATTTCGAGTGAGATAACGATATGGCTCTGTCGACTAGATTAAACACCATTCCGCGTTTTTGAGATAAAGGGTGCATGGAGTTAAAATTCAAAAACCTTCCAGAAAACGTGGGTTTTCTGTACCAATTAGTGATCAACCCATTAGAATCGTCTCGTATCACATTAACATCCAAAAAACTAAGCTTACGTTCAACCTCAAGTTCATGCGTGAACTGCAGGCGGTCATGGTAACCATTAAAAGTGTTAGTAACATAGTCTATGTTAGCGCTAGGAATGCACATGATAATATCATCCACATATCGGTAATAAAATAACGGTCTGAAATTCAACTTTGGTACAGAAAACCCACGTTTTCTGGAAGGTTTTTGAATTTTAACTCCATGCACCCTTTATCTCAAAAACGCGGAATGGTGTTTAATCTAGTCGACAGAGCCATATCGTTATCTCACTCGAAATTTCATGCTGAGAACCTGAGTTTAGTAAGATCATTGTTACGGGATAACAACTACCCTGACGACTTCTCAGAAAGATTAATTATTAAAAGGTTGAAATATCTAAAATCAAAGAAGACTCATACCAATAGCATTAACATTGTTATTACGGTGACTGACCCAGAAGGAAATACCTCTGTCATCATGGTAGTCAACGGTCTATCTACATCAAAACGTAGGATAGTATCCTTACCTTACATTAAGGACTTCTCAGAGAGACTAGGCTGTTCACTGAGGAAATTTGACTTGTCACCTGTGTTTAGTGTTAACAGTAACTTAAGATCAGTGGTTACTAAAGGGAAAGACCGCATTGACGAACGTGATAAATGTAATGTAGTATATAAGATTCAGTGTAATGATTGTTCAGCGTCTTATGTAGGTGAAACGAAACGTGAGCTTAAGACCAGATTGAAAGAGCATAAAGAGAATATAAAGAAAAACTCAGAAGCACACTCCGTCGTTTCTGCACACCAAATTGAATTTAACCACACTTTCGACTGGGATAATGCGGTTGTGCTTGATAGAGAATCAGTTTGGTCCAAGCGCATCACCTCAGAGATGTTACAGATTAATTTACAACCTAACAGTCTTAATAAGAAAGAAGACACTAAAAAATTACACTTACCTTACTCTCACATGCTACATAGGCTAAGATCAAAAAGCTGTTCTTAAATGCATGCAAATTCAATTTCTATCACAGGTGTTTACGTGAAAAAACGTTGGCCTCAGAGACTACCTCAACATAAACATTCATTGACGTCAGTCTTAGGTACTGACGTCAGTCATTGACGTCATTCGTAGAGTGTCAACATTAGACGAGCCTTAGTTAACAACGTATATAAAGTGCGTCGTCACACCACCTTGCTCATTTAACGTTTCCACTAACATAGGACGACACATAGCTCGTTTCATAGTGGGATTATGGTGATCTTTGACACCTAGTTTTTTTCACGTATCACCAACTAGAATAAGATAATAAGGTAATTAAAGTTCCTTCTGACTACCATAGTATAAGTTAATCCTTGTATTTATGTGACTTTTTTTGACTACCAATATTTGTTTCGTCTACAATGCTTATATAACGTCCTTGACTAAATATTATCAGTTTTGTATATGGGTCAATTTACTGACCTAGGATCGTAGTCTTTCATGTATTAGTTTTTCGACGCTAGTTAACTGAACTGTTTTATTATATTATATTATTTTATTATTTTGACCTTTGTAAACTCGAACTTGTAATTTTTTCCAATAAATAGCCTCTGATGAGGGCAGCATAACACTGCCGAAACGTCAGGCCATCACATTTCAAAAATTGACTCGACTTGATTGATTGAGACCCTTCTCCGATAAGTTCTATGACGATACACATCATCGAACGTTTTTATTGACTTGTTCTTGGGTTGAATACGTCATAGTAGTCATAGATCATTTCCACGCTATCTGAACGAGCACATTTTTAATTTCTGGAGTTGCGAACAAATTGCCGCAGATTCTGTTACGGTAGTTAGGTTGTTGCCGTGCGCTGAGAGAAAAAAAAAAAAAATATATCTTTATGAAAAAAAAATTTCCTCAAGTCAAGAAAATATTGGATAGAAAATTTTCTGTAGTAATACCCCAAAACCTTCAAAATTATCGGATATTTCCCGATTTTTTTGCTGCGTGGCATCGAGAGGGCTAAGTTTTGCAGAGCAAAATCACGAGCGCGCAGCGCGAGTGATTTTTGTGCAAAATTTGGCCCGCTCGTTGCTACGCAGGATCGAAACATGAGGGATATAACCGATTCATTTTGAAGGTCGAGTGGTATTCGATAGATTATTTTTTGCATTCGGATATGGCCAAGCAGAGTGCGGCAGGTATAATAAGGTATAATTATATTATATTCACTTTTGATTCCAATGTTTGACAGATATTGGGTTACAAAAACAGTCGCAAAGCTAGAGTGCAATTATCAGAAGGTAGGATGCAATTATCAAAAGCTAGGATGCAATTTTCAGTATAATTCCGAATTGGGATGTCCTTCACATCATCAAATATCGCGCTCTGATTGGCCAAAATCCGAATGCTAAAAATAATCAATAAAACATTTTCTCTACTCAAATTTAATTTCGTCAAGTTAAAATACTAATTTATTTTTTAAATAAATGATGGTATTATTAAGAAGACATTCAATTTCTAAATTCGAATTATTATAAATTTTTCATCAGAAAAAATTGAAAGTTGTCGTGAAATAAATACTTTTTTCATTGAGTAAAATCGTTCGTTAGCATTCAATATTGTAATGGAAAACAATTTAAATTATAATGTAAACAAAAACAAGTTCAAATGAGTATAAATATTTGTTTGAGAAAAAACTTTAAAAAATAGTGTCAATCTCATAATTTTTTATGTCAAGAATATTATATTGGACTGGGAAATTGAATAAAATAAAATAAAAATAATAATTCTTCGTTAGAATTTATTATTTTTCTCAGTGTGGATTTTTTGCATTTCTAATGGCAACACTGTTGCTGGGCGCTGACTTATGCATCATGTAAATTGACGGGGAAGTGTTTGTGGAGTGAATGCGCTGAGAACACCGATTTTCAATTCTAGTTAATAATAAGAAACCAAGAGCGCTGAAGAATATCTCTCCCGGGGCGCCCGGATGTCTAAGGCCGGCGCTGCCGAGATAGAATATAGAACTCGTCGGAATTCAACGCATTACGTTGACTTACAATTTGGGCCTGAGCAGACAAGCCTTTAGAGGTGAGCCTAACATAGAGCTTAAAGTGGAATACGTTGCAATCCAAAGCTTGAACTCGGCTTTCTTGGTCTGGCTCCTTGCCGTTCCTCATATGACATCATGCTATCCTGATATTTTTCAACTTCAACATTTTCTCTTAATTTTCTATTGTCAGACTTCCACAGGCGGTAACGTGCTAAATTATTGTAAATCCCCCCCCCCCCCCCAAAAACGTTTCCTCCGATAATTGCATTCATAAATGAAGATAAGCCAAATCTACAATGTATAAGTAAATAAAATTCAGAGGTAATAGTCAGTTAATAGTGCAACCTGCCGTATTATTAAAGACTCTTTAACGAGGGTGAGCCTTCAATAACCGGGTGCACCGATGGCCTTGCGCGTTATGGGCGCCACCTAATTCAATAAATTAGGAAAGTTCTTTATTTCTGAGTACTTGAGTACTCACTTAGTTCTGCCAGGGAAGCTGGTTTTGAGACTCTTAGGGTGAGGTTCGGCACGTAGGCCCTCGTACCTATTTAGTTCTGACGCAGAGGCGTTCTTCTTTCTGATACAGTATTCCCTCCGAATAGGGCCCCGTTGAATAGGGCCGCTTCCCCTAATCCTTGCTCGAGCGCTTCTCCCACTACCTTTCTGTTCACGAGTGTTTATACGTTCCCCCACTCAGAGGTTGAGCCAGCAGCCGTGTTGAGCCGTGCTCGCAAGCTGTTGGTGGGGGAAAGTGGTTTCCAGGAATCATACTCCCCTAACCGCCTTCGAGCGGCCCTATTCAGAGGGAATACTGTAAATAATAAACCTTTGACAATCTATGTTAATAATCTACGTCACCGGACGATGTTCTCGATGTTCTCGAGGATCGATGAGCTCTGGCTACCTCCGAGGAAGAAACAGGATACTCATAGGGTTGAATGATTCTGACTCGGTGATTTCGAATTATTAACTGGTTTATATTTAACTGGTCTTGATTTGCACATGTAATTTTCTACACACACTCTATATGCCCCGTTTATGGCATATCTCACACACTCACGTGGCATTGAAATATCACTATGCTTTGCTATTCCCAAGGAATTGATTAAATAATAATTATTTAACTAACAGGGTGACTCTGAGATCACGATGATCACTTATACCATACTTTGCGTAACGGTTATTATCATTGAAAATGATTCTCTTTTCGGTCTGTTGGCTGGCTATAGGGGCTCCAATCTGGAAATGTAACGTTTTGGCGTCACGCAAAACCGTACATGATGATTCATCGGATTGAGTCTTTCATTTATTAGAAGGTGTAGCTGGTAAGGTACATTTCTTTTGTATTAGCGTCAGATGAAATAGAAGTTTCGTGTTTGGTCACTGCAAAAGAGGCACGGGGGGTGAAGCTCCCCCCCCCCCCCCCCCCCCCGACGTAGGCCCAGGGGCGAAGGTCCGGCGGGGGGTTTCGGGGGGCAGAGCCCCCCGGGGTCCAGGGCGAAGCCCTGGTAGGGGGTTCGGGGGGCGAAGCCCCCCGATGCGATCCGAAAAAAAAGATTCTCCAACGCATGTAGGGTAAAAAACAATTAACTTGTAATGATTTTAAGTGTTCAATTATTTTGCACATCAATGTATATTCTAGCAATTCATTTTCAATGACTCAGATTCTTGCCCTTCGGGTGAAACCTGTAGATATATTCAAAGGATTACTTTGCTCTGAGCAGAACGATTATTAGTCGCGGTAAATACCCATCCGTCTTATTAGAAGATCGGAGCCATACTAACGAATTCTATGGAATTCGTTTGGAATGTGGAGATGAGTGATGTTAATAGTATTGATTACGATCTGAGGGATGGCGTTACTGGTATGATTGAGAAAATATGTAATAAGTGTGGAGTAAGGAGCCTAAACTTATGTAGCGGCACGGCGGTAAATTGACATGGTAGGCAATGTGCGAACCCATTGTCACAATAGTCATCTGACAGTCTTGTGTCATGCAAGGTAAACCTAATCGTAAAATGATCCGTTCACAATTGTTGTTTTATTCATCACCATGAATTTTACACGTCAGTCGATTCGCATAACCTCAAAAGCTCAATATAGTCGGGTTTAAGATTAACCTATCGAAACTGATGTACTTGGCGTAAGGTTTTCGCACCTGAGGGGCTTTTGGTGGGTATTCACTAATTTTTGTACCTTCAAATTTTGTAAGGTAAACGCACCAATAGTGAAACACTAACCAATAGTGAAACAGCGGAGTTATTTCTCTTTCTGCAAATTCTATATATAACTTTTTTTTGGGGAATTCATTGCTTTAGTTAAGAAATATATTTACCAAGTGAAAGAAAACTTTTTTTTCGCCGAAAATGTTTGGAAGAATTTTAAAATGTCATATTTCTGTTTCCCCTTCCGACGAGCGGGCTCTTTAGCCTCCGTCTAGCCGTCGCCGGGGTGCTGACGCTCTGCATCGAAAAGAGAGCTAGCACGTAATTTCTTTCAATCAAGTGCTGAAAAACTCCAACAACGGTAGCAGTGACACTTTATTTATCGTTGAAGAGCAAATAAATAGAATAAATTACAGTTTTTCCTATGAAAAAAGCCGCGTTTCACTAAAGGTTGCCTCGGAAGAGCGTGCAACTAGAAGTTAAACAGCTGCTTTTTGTGGTTTTTTCTTCAATTTTCTGTGCCCAGACAATGTTAAACTGTGAATTTCTTTAACAGATTGATTTTTTCAATAGTTTTACATAAATTTTAGGTATGAAATTCAAAGAATTTCGAGGTTCGAGGGCAGCAAAGGGAGGAATCATTTTTAGGTTAGGTATATGCTGTTTGACAGGTGATAGCGTTTCACAATTGGTGATCTAGCTGTTTCACTACTGGTTCCCCACTCATCTGGCTGTTTCACTTCTGTTCCGAAAATCTCGAGTCTTCGAAATTCTTTTAAAAATTCATTATGAGCTAATATAGACCTAATATATGGTTAGTTTACAGCCCCAAAACTTGACTGTGAGCCCAGAATAAAAATTTCTCCAGAACTTTCAAATTTATTATTTTTATTGCCGTTAATAATCGAGACACAGTGGTGGGCGTTTCACTATTGGTGCGCTTACCTTATTAATCATTGCTTGTACTTTCTTTTATATCCATTATTTGGATTCGAAAACATGTAATGACAACACGCGTCTGCTATGCGTCTGCTAGTGTTGCAAACGGTTTCTGTCTGCGATACTAGCGCTGACTGCGTCGTGACTCTGGTACTTTCGCCACTCTATACAGGGTTTGTGTCGATTTATCCCTTCTATGTGATTTTATGGGAATGGTTTTAGTGTGAATGAATCTTGGTCTGAAAAAGACTGAAGTCAAACATTGTACGAGGAAACGGGGTATCAGAATCTGTAGTTAATTATATCTCAGCACTCCTGACACCGATTTAATCGATCTAGGGCTTAAATGAAAGCTTTTTATGCCTACATCCTAGATTAAATTAGTTCGAATTCGTGTATGTTGTGAGGTGGAAGAAAACGAAGATATTAACTCGCGCTATAGGTTAGGGTAGTTGCCTCTCGGGTATATAGATTCGTTGAGTCTCGCGCTTGAAAAAAATTTTTTTCAATGTACTCGACACGAGACTCTACCGAGTCTCTTGATATAATCGTATTTTCTTGGTTACAAAAATTGTTCAAATACTTAATCAAAATTCATTTTAATATGGGTTTTATGAATAATTACAGTTACAAACTATGTCTTAAAACAATCATTGCATTCTTCTTTTTTACAACGTATAAGACAGGTGTTGTATTTGGAAGCTCGTTAAATGCAACAGCCTATCTCTAACTATTAGTCGTTGGACAGAATATGCGTGAAAGTGCTCATCGAACGTTACTTCTTCAAAAAGTTCCATGGCAAATACAATTTTATCGTTAATTTTTTTAATCTTGAGTATTTGCCCAGATTCGATTTGTTCGTTTTCTAAAGGAGTAACTAAAAAAGTGCCCTTTTGATAAATAGTACCATCTGTCTCAATATTTTTATGATATGTTGTCCCTGCTACATATTTCAAATCAGGCAAAATTTGTACAGCATCATCAATGAAACCTGGCTTTAGAAAAGTTGCAGATTTTAACTTCTGGAATCCTTGACACATGTCAACGACTTGTTTTTTAGCTATCGTTTTCATGAGGTTTTTATTTCCAGCCGCTGATATAGCGTTTGCTTTGAGCGGACGATGACGTGATTCAAACTTCACCGTCGAATAATGGACATAAGGGCCACATAGCTTTAACATACGTGCATAATGCAGCAAAAAATTAAATTTTGGCTTTAGAGGACCATCAAATCTGAGATACAAAGCATTCAGATTTTTCACGTCTTCGTACAAAGTATCTTTATCGCCTTTTACCAGTGACGGTGACATCAATTTATCACTCACTATCACAAACATTTATAGAGTTGCCAGTAAGGATCATCACGAGGAATAAGATCACCGATCATCACACCCAAATATCTTACAAGACATAGCATTTCTGCCGCTGATGACTTCAATTTTAATTTGTGTTCAGCATGGTTCTCTTTAATAACCGGTGGCCTGTTAGATCTTTCGCTAGCACTATAATTGAAAGATTTAATTCTCGCATTCAACATTTGCATGGTGACATATAACTAACGTAAATAATAAAACGGATAAAACGTATTTACAAACGCCTTCTAAAAACTCATGCATTACATCGATCGCTCTATTTTGAGTTACGTGATAACCTTTAACTCTATTCAAAGTGCATGGTTCTCTAATTCCAGTGGCTGAAGCATCGCCCTTTTTAACGTCTTCTTCGTAAATCATCGAGTCTCGCAAAGCTTTTTCAAAAAGTAAAGTAGCTGCTTCTTCTGCAGTCACTTTGCAAATTCTGCAGTAATAATCGGTAGTGAATGACTCTACAAAACCACATATCGAGTTCAAGCCTAGATTATCTCCTATCAACATCAAAAATTGAAACTTTACAACGTGCGTTTTGCCATCTACATTAATTTCAATCCCGGTCTCTCGAATAAAATTTAATTCATTGACTTAATGATTAATAGCGTTTTCGGCTGGTACCGCTAGCGCTACACCGGTGTAGTGTAGCCATATCTTCATTTTTTTCTTTTCATTGAGGAAGAGAGAGACACGCTACACCGGTGAAGCACTAGAGGTACCAGCCGAAAACGCTATAAATACCTCTTCATACTTCAAGTTACTTTTATCTTTAACTCGTATGAGATGGGTAAAAAGTATAGTTTCAAGACGTGACGCTAATCTAGATGGTAGGCATGCTAATGAAGCGTAAACCGCTTCAAATTTATTGATGCCACCATGACTGCCAAGCGGATTGCCAACTATGTATATAAAGCTGACACAACCACTTGGGCACAACTGGTTGTGACCTATACAGATATTTAGTGCTCTTTTGTTGCTAATTAGTTGCCGTAATCCCAAATTTGTTGCTCCAGCCGTTCTCGAGCAAACAGTGGCGATGCTAGGTATAGATGAAGCTGGAATGGCCACAAAAACGCGTCGACGAAATTTTTTGATGAGCACAGCATATTTTGTTGCTAATTAATTGCTATTGAATGATGCTGATCCAGACCATGAAATATCACCCCAACCCCTATTTCCAAGGACCTATCTCGAAAAACAAACCCTCAAACGCCTCGAAGAACCATCCCGACCGAACTAGCGAGCACGACGTGGAAATTCCAGTTCGATATAGATCCTAGACTTATATCCCCATGGAAAAAACATCTCTCAAATTTGTTGCTCCAACCCCTACGACAGAAACCACCCCCAACGCCTTGATATATCCTCCCGACCGAACTAGCGAGCACGACATGGAAATTCCGGTTCGATATAGATCCTCGACTTATATCTTTATGGAAAAAACATCTCTTGAATTTGTTGCTCCCACCCCTACGACAGAAAACCACCCCCAACGCCTTGATATATCTTCCCGACCGAACTAGCGAGCACGACGTGGAAATTCCGGTTCGATATAGATCCTCGACTCATATCCTCATGGAAAAAACATCTCTCGAATTTGTTGCTCCAACCCCCACGACAGAAAAGCACCCCCAACGCCTTGATATATCCTCCCGACCGAACTAGCGAGCACGACGTGGGAATTCCAGTTCAATATAGATTCTCGACTTATACAGGGTGTTCCAGACCTCGCGACGAATATTTCACAGGGTAAATCTTGATCAAAAATGGGATCGAAATTCCCTCAGCCGATTTTTTCGGAGATGCATGGATTTTCCGTTATAATTATTTTAATCGCAGCTAATGACATGCGACTTATAAACGGCCGTTTGTCGGTGTAATCACCGCTCGGTTGTGTGCGCGTCTCTCGCCCTATTGTCGCCACGAAAAAAAGTGCACACAACCGAGCGGTAAGCACACCGACGTGCGGCCGTTCGTAAGCCGCGCGTCATTGACTGAAATTGAATTAATTATAACGGAAAAGATATGCATTTTAAAAAAAATCGGCTGAGGAAATTTCGATCCCATTTTTGATCAAGATTTACCCTGTGAAATATTCGTCGCGAGGTCTGGAACACCCTGTATAGGGGAGAGTGGGGCAAGACCCGCAGTGGGGGCAAAACCGGCACCAAAAAAAAAAAATGACCTGATGGTATTTTCGAATTAAGGCGAGTCATACGAAACGCCATATCGAGTGGTTTCGCTGAAAGCGATAAAAATTTTGGAGGGTGGGGCAAAACCGGCACCAAAAAAAAAGCGGCTAAATCGTATTTTCGCGACGAGGCGAGTGAAAAATAGCTGTATCTAACGTATCTCTGCTGAAAATGATAAAATACCGGGAAATGGGGGAAAACCGGCCACTAAACAAGAAAATTATACGAATATTACAAATTCATTGTAACAAAGAATAGAAAAATCAATTTAATGAAAGAAAAAATAGAAAAGTTTTAGAGATTAGATGTGTTTAACAAAATAGCTATTACTATACCATTTGAAATGAACCAACAAATATTAATCGAAAGAACAATTATTTATACAGTTTTCTAGAAATTAGAAGATTCGACGAAATTAGAGAGAGCGTCTGGCCGGTTTATTTCCCATTTCCCGGTATTTTATCGTTTTCAGCAGAAATACGTTAAATACAGATTTTTCTTACTCGCCTCATCGCGAAAATACGATTTAGCCGCTTTTTTTTTTTTGGTGCCGGTTTTGCCCCACCCTCCAAAATTTTTATCGCTTTCAGCGGAACCACTCGGTATGGCGTTTCGTATGACTCGCCTGAATTCGAAAATACCATGAGGTCATTATTTTTTTTTGGTGCCGGTTTTGCCCGCACTGCCGGTCTTGCCCCACTCTCCCCTACTCATGGAAAAAAACTACACGGTGTACATATCTACCCTAGACCGCGTGGAAAATCCCGGTCGCATATAATATATTCTCTGAAAATACGCAACGCTGCTCAGGAATATCCGTAGAAATATTTTCTCATTTTTCATCAATATGTACAGTAGACCGGTTCAAAAAAATCGACTATTCTTTTTTTTTCAATTTTCGCATTGAAATACTTTCGGGGCGGAGGGGTGAAAAAAGATGCCTGTTCAAAGCGGAGCTCTTAATATCAAGATTTAGAGGTTGCTCATCGCGGATTTCTATTTTCCATTTGAATAGCATAGGAAATTTTTTTTTTTTTTTTAATAATTTTATAGCTCACAAACCAATGAACAAATCTAAATGACTCATACATATTTTCATAGGAAATTGAACACTCTACAAAAAGCTTCTCTTATTATTTTTTGATAAATTGACTCCTTCCAAAGTTATTCAAGCTCAAAGTTCAATTTATAGTTCAGTCAACTATTTTTTTTGTGATTTTTTTTCACAATGATAGATACATTTTTTAGAGTGTTCAATCCCCTATCAAAATATGTATGAGTCATTTGGATTTGTTCATTGGTTTGTGAGCTACGAAATTCTGAAGAAAAAAAAAATAAAATGCCTATACTATTTAAATGGAAAATAGAAATCCGCGATGATCGACCTCTAAATCTTAATATTAAGAGCTCCGCTTTCAACAGGCATCTTTCTCCCCCCCCCCCCCCCCCCCCCCCCCGAAAGTATTTTAATGCGAAAATTGAAAAAAAAAAAAAAGAATAGTCGATTTTTTTGAACCGGTCTAATGTACAGTGTACACCTGGTTCAGTTGATTCTGAACACTTCAAGTTGAAACGAATTTAAACATGCATAAGGATAGGATTAACAACATTCGGTACAATTTCAAGTGATCAGAATCAACCAAGCTAGGTATACACCGCAAAAAAATAAAATTGTGAATGTGGTGGTGTTCAGTTACGTGTTATTCCCAGTTTCGTAGTGAAAACGACAGCAATACAGGTAAGTAAGCCTTGCATCACGTATATTTGTTCTTTCTTCTTTTTTTGCTTCTTCCGTAGGACACGTATTTGTTTATTATTCTCCGAATGTTTCTATATCCATAAATTAGGAAAACATATAAAGGGTGATATATAAAGGTTACATATGAAGAATTACGCAGTTTCAGTTTCAAAAGGCCGAATTTGGCAAAATTTTCCTCGGACACGAGTTCATGGTTTTGACTCGTCGAGGAGCCAATTAAGGAGACTGGCTACCCAAATGAATATGTAGAGGAATCTTTGAAAATTTCATCATCGAAAGATAGATGAATGAAATGCTTCCTGCCAAAAGTTCAAGTCGATTCACCACCCCACTTTTGATAAATTAATTTTAAATTTGCTTTTCATACACGTAGAGGTATAGGGAGTCGATAAGGTTAAAATGTGTTGATCAACACATTTATTATATTATATTATTTATATCATATTATTTGTTATTTTTTATAATGTGTTAATCTCCTTAATCAAATTTTCAAAGTTCTCCGAGCTCGAATTTCTGTACATTAACCCTTTCAGTCACAGACGCCACTACCGTGGCATTATTTTATTTTCAGTCTCACAATTCAATTTTTTTCGGCGTGGAAGAGTTAATATAATATATAATGCCAAATAAAATCGAATTGCGTGACTTAAAAGGGTTAATCCGTCAACATTTGGATTTATGAGGTCTTTTATCCCTCTTGAACAATTTCATATTGGCACTTACTCGTTATTCGAAGTGATGAAAACCAACTTGAATGAGAGATACGCAAATAACCTGTTCGACGAAAGCTACAATGTTGCACGCTCGAATCGAATTATATTCAACACTCCAGGGTCAATAGCATCGTAGCGTTGTCAGTGTCTTTCCCCCTAATTACCTTTCCCAAAACAATCGCTCGCGATAGTCGCGAATCCAACTTTTTTTCTCTACTAGTTTTGATGCGTTCGCTTCAGTACGCTAATATCTTCCAACAGTGCAAGTTATGCAATTTTCGTTTCTGTGCCAGAATGATTTTTTCGCGAGGGCGTCCGTCAAAGGTCGATCCAGTGGTGATGACTGATAGTATAATCGAGCACTCGCAAGTTGTACTATTTACCGGGACAAAAGATTGTACCCAAGTCTCATCTTATTTGGAGTGTGATATCAGACGAGTTAAATAATGCCATATCTGTTACCTGATTATACACGGTAGTTACGTGTAATAGCTACGGAATTCGCGACAAACTCTCGCAAACTTGTGCGATAACAGATGACAGTGCGAACGAACATCTTGTGTTCGAAAATCAGACACTACTGAGCGATCTAAAGCGTGTGAGGTCACTTTCGAAGAGTTGGAATTAGGGTCAAGGGACTGTTTCGATCCGGAGATCTGATTTTAATGCATTAGTGATTGATCACATCTACAAGCGCAATAGCAAAAGAACAGCGCAAAGATATCGACACTGTAAAGTCCTTCGACCTGGAGAATGGGAGGCAGCTATTGCCGAACGAATTTGGGACGAAACTATTGAAATGTGGATTTAATTTCCAGAATCATTATTTGACGACGGACGCCACGTCCGGCTACATAAACGGTACGTTTAACTCTGAGCACCGAGATTTCCGTAAGATCATTGGCTTTATACATTTTCAAAATATAATTCGAGGCGAGGGGGAGAAAACTCAAACCCGGATACACATCAATTTTTTAGTTCAAATTAATTCGCAATAATCTTTTTAATCGAATTTTATTCGTGTGATTCGAATTAATTCATTATAATTCATTATAATTCAAACTAATTCACTATAATTCGAATTAATTCCTTTGAATTCAAAATAATTTCGTTCAATTAGAATGATTGCAGTAATTCTAAATAAATTCATAATAATTCACGTACATTACAGTTAATTCGCGATAACTCACAGAATTCTATGTTTGCACGAACTAAATTGGGCTTGAATTTTTGGGTAATTCCACCAAAAAAAAATGTAACAAAAAGTGACTCGGACACGAATCCAGGTTAATTCAGACTAATTCTAAATAATTTCCGTTAATATCGCCTAATCGGAATTTCAATCTAATTTCGTTAATTTTATTCAATTTTTTTTCAATTCTTGTTTTTTTTTTTTAATTCTTCAACGCTGTGCCTGGAATCGTACAGCAGGAATTTTGAGCTGAAACGATTATAATGATTTGAAATGAACTTTAGTGAAGAAACAAATTGATTTTGGACTATGTTTAATTTTTTCAATCGCGACATACTGGTCCCCTTAACCCTTTCAGTCACGCAATTCGATTTTATCTGGCATTATGTATTATATTTACTCTTCCATGTCAAAAAAATTGAATTGTGAGACTGAAAATAAAATGACGCCACTATAGTGGCGTCCGTGACTGAAAGGGTTGAGGAGATTCATCTGGTTAAGGAATTACCAAACAGATATTGTTAAAAAATTTGTATACAGTTAACAGTATCTACAAAGGCACCTCTTAAAATTTCAAGCCCTCAGCATACCTTTTTTTCATAACGTTCCTTAGATATTTCTTCATCAATCAGAGGTGCCTTTTTAGATACTGATAACTGTATACAATTTTTTTTAACGATATCTATTTGTTAATTCCTCAACCAGATGAACCTCCGTAAGGAGTGGCCGTACTCGCATCCTTCCGTCGAAATGAAAAATATTTAAAATATTTGCTCGAACATATTTTTCTTCTGGGATCTCTTTGATTCGGATAAATGAAGAGCGGATGTCCAAAGTTTTAGAAAAGACAAAATTTTCAAACACAACATTCAAAGAATTTTGGATTTTCTACCATTTTTTGGTCGTCTGCTGTTTATTCAACGAATGAGAGAGCCCGCAAATGAGAATTTGTTCTGATGAATATTCTTCGAATGGCATTATTTTTCATTTCGACGGAAAAAAATTTCTACGAGTTTGTGGATGCAAAAGTACGGCCTTGCCCAGGGCCGGAACTACACTGGGGCAGGCGGGGCAATGCCCCGGGGCCCCCGACCCGAGGGGGCCCCCTGGCCGAGGATGAAAAAAAAAATTTGAAAAAAAAATTAGATCAACCGGATCTAAAATTGAAAAAAAAGTTGAATAAAAAATAAAAATCCATTAAAAAAATTCATAAATGGCGGGGGAGGGGCCCCAAATTTTGTTTTGCCCCAGGGCCTCCTCAGTCCAAGTTCCGGCCCTGGCCTTGCCGCAAATTTCCTTCACCGACATGATTCCAGTGTTTCCATCAAACGATTTTTCACCATCGGATTATTTGCTATCCACCCAGTAAACACGTTTGGATCAGGCATGTAACAGTTATATAACAGCGTAACATCACTGTGACATACTGTTGGTCTTGTAACTTTTATATAACATCGATGTAACGGATCAACTTATCTACGCCAGGGATGTTATGTTTCTGGAAGACTGATACATCATAGAAATGTAACAAGTCATACGTCAAATTTGCGTCACTCAATGCTTTACTTTTACTTTACTGAAAAGTCACGTAATTGTTACACGACAACGACAGACCTTAGTTTTGTAACTCACAAAGCACATAGTACGAGTAAAATTTATGTCACTAAGTTCTATTATTGTGTGTTTTATGAAATCGATTATTTTGTGATATAACATAAATCTATCAGCGTTACGTTATCCCAAATATTATATGTTCTCTGTAAAATCAACGTCTCAATTACATGTATGTATATACGTATATTGCATAACTGTGAAAAAAAAAACATTTTATCGCCGATGTACTACGATTTCTAGTCAATCTTCGTAGCTGCTCCGTAATTTTGAGGTTAAACTGCAATCCACTCTACATAACAGAACTCCTATATATATATCTTTGAAAGTAACAAATAATAATTATATTGGCCGCGACGGTAAATTTTTGCGGTCACTTCATAAACATTTGTTATAAATTAAGATGCCTAAGGTGCACCGTAAAGAATTTTGTGATTTATCAAAAAGACATCGGAGAAGACTCGTGCAGGACGAACTGAAGATCATCCAGCTGAATATGATTTCTAATTTAAAATCTGATTCTTCCGTAAACGACGGAGGAATTACTCTAGACAGTCAACTTTCCTCAATTGATACACCTTCAACCTCAATGTCTAATATAACAAATTCATCAGTTGTTGTTGAAATAAATCCCACCACGAATGAACCGTTACTAGCTGATGATGAACCAACAGATCATAGTGACGTATCTGATCCCGCAGAAGTTTTAGAAAGCTCTTTCAGTGAAATTGACTCTGACAGCGAATATGATATTGAGGATACAAATGATGTCGCAGATAATGATACGATTATTTTGAATAATCCTCAAAACGATAAGACATTTTGTGAAGACCTGCGAAATTGGGCTTCAACGTGTGCTATAAATCAAGCGCATTTAAATCATCTACTGAAAATCTTACGCCAGCACGGGCACCGTGACTTACCATCTGATTCTAGAACTCTGTTGAGAACTCCGAGAAATGTTCAAGTGTTAGATGTAGAACCAGGAAAATATTATCATTTTGGCTTGCGTCCAGGTATAATTGCATCAATATCCAATTACTACCATACACTTGACGAATGCCCAACCGAAATCAAATTGAATATTAATGTAGATGGGCTTCCATTGACCAAGAGTTCGGGGAGCCAATTTTGGCCAATCTTGGCAGCGCTAGTAGCCGATTTTTACACCGAACCTTTTGTGGTTGGCATGTACCACGGTTATGCAAAACCCACAGATAGTAATGCCTTCCTTAAATGTTTCACGGAAGATTTTGCAAATATTTCAGACACCGGTTTATTCATCGAAGATAAAAAATTCTCGATAAAAGTTAATGCTATTAGCTGTGATGCTCCGGCAAAAGCATTCATTTCCGGAACTAAAGGGCACAATGCTTACTTTGGCTGTGGAAAATGTATCCAGGAAGGTGATTACGTGGAACATAGAGTAACGTTTCCTGAAACAAAGGCTACATTGAGGACGGATGATTCGTTCAAATTCAAACTTCAAGAAGAGCATCACAAAAAAATCTGTATACTTGAAAGCCTTAATATTGGGATGGTTACACAATTCCCTCTTGATTATCAACATTTAGTTTGCCTCGGCATCATGGAGAAATTATTACAATTTTATACCAAAGGAAAGCGACACGTAAGAATTCCGGACGCACAAATACCAGTTGTATCGAAGCATTTGTTGTCGCTAAGAGAATTCATACCAAAGGAATTCGCAAGAAAGCCTAGATCACTTGTGGAAGTAGAAAGATTCAAGGCAACCGAATTCCGCCAGTTTTTATTGTACACAGGACCAATTGTATTAGCGAAAACCTTAACACCCGACCAATTTAAACACTTCCTTGCATTAAGCGTAAGTATTCGAATTCTCTTCTCTGCGGAATACTGTATATCAATGATCGATTATGCACGCAATTTATTACTATATTTCGTAGAAACTTACTCCTTGCTGTACGGTCGTCACAATTTATCATACAACGTACATAATCTCGTACACCTGTGCAATGATGTCAAATTATTTGGACCGCTGGATAATTTCAGTACTTTCAAATTTGAGAACCATATGCAAAAAATTAAAAAAATGGTGAAAACATCAAGCAGACCATTGCAGCAGTTCATATACCGCTCAATAGAATTGACGGAGAATAAGAACATTTACATGAACGAATCGTTAACTAACAATCTCGAAATTAAATATAGCACAGAGGCACGATCACATGATCAACGAACAATAAAATCTCTTCGGCATAAAGGATTTCTCTTAGATTCGAAGATGCCCAATAATTGTTGCGTCTTGGATGATGGAACGATCGTAAGCATAAGTCGGATAGTACAAGTTTCAAACGATAAAATATTTTTAATCGGAAACCTTTATTTAAATGTTGAACCATATTTCAAAGTGCCCTGTTGTTCTTCAAAAGTTGGTATACACGTCGTATTAGAGGGCATGTGCGGTAGTCTCAACGTTAACGTGGATCGCATTAAATACAAATGTGTTAAATTCAAATTAACGGAGAGTCAAAGTGTGATTTTCCCTTTGTTACATAAATAATATTCTGTCGATCTTCATATCATTCTGATACAATTACCCAAGTTCATATTCCGCATTGGTGAAACTCACTGAAACTAAAAAAAAAAAAAGAAACATGGCGCACGGTAGTGTTCCCGCGCAATTTAACGTCCCACGCGGTTACCCACGCGAGCTATCCGCGTCACACGTGTTGCCGGCACCGAGAAGTTCACAAACTTAACAAGAAATTCCTGTTATATTATTATTCTGGAAATCACTTGTCATTTGAAGGTACGTAAAATTCTATACTTTGATACCAATTCTCATATATACACACCCAGGACTTTTCCAGCCTACAATATAATATGATCCAAATAACCTAACTTAACCTAACATATTGATAAGAAATTAGCTTTCGTGAGTTTAGTAATTAAATTAACGAGGATCCCTGAGTTGAGAAATAAAGATTCAAGTCTAAATGCAAAGATTATAATCAGGGAAAATTGCGTATATTGAAAAATGCGTGCGATTGAGTTTATGTCTAAATCAAGACTGTTATTTACAACAATATTGGTTGATCAAGCAACCGAATTAATAATAACAATCAATTAATTAATCAATTAATTAGTCAATTAAGTAATTAATTAACAATCAATTAATTAATCAATCAATTAACTAATCAATTAATTAATTAATTAACAATATTAACCTGTCACAGATAAATTTTCATACAATTTAACTTTTTTGCTCTATTTTGACGGACTATTTTCTGGTGGTAGTCAGCTTGTAAAATACTGTGAGGCAATCGATTCTCAAAATCGCTCGTAATGTTAAGAAGCCGTCACTACGAGATGGATTCACTGCCCTATGCTGTTGTGTCATTCATTGACGACAACTTGGATGACGAAGAAGAAGTTACGTCAGAAGTACCATCCTGTTGGCTGTCAGCTGATAAACATAATTGTTGGTGGCCCAAAACTAAAAGCATCAATACATTCATATCAAAATGTACTCGACCAGATGTAAAAAGCACTAAATGGGACCTCCATCCGATAGAACTTCATGGTTATCATGGTGAGTTTATACACATATTTTCTTTTATTTTTGTCATTGAATAGCTAAAAATAGTTGTCACACTCTATTTGATTCATTTCAATATTTGTTAAACTTTTCGCCAACACTATAATTGCCTTGCTTTTCTAGCCGATCAAAAAAGTTAAGCTGATGCCATTTGTATAATTATCGAAGTGCTTTGTTGATGATATTTGGGTGTCATTCAATCCAATCGTAGACTTGAAGCTGTAGCTTTATTCATATCTCATGCCAAGTTCCTCTTTAAAAAAAAGCGTTGTAACGTTTTTTGTCACCGTTTTTAGGCCGCATAGCTAGGCTTATATATATGCTATATGTAGTATATATATATATATATGTATATATATATATATATACATATATATATACATATACTATATATATATATATATATAATATATACACCTATATATATACTATATATATATATATATATAGTATATATAGTATATATACTATTTATATGAAAAATATATATATATACATATATATATAATATATATATATATAGTATAGTAGCTAAGTATATATACCCATATATATATATATATATATATATAGGTATATATATATATATATATATATATGGGTATATATACTTAATTGATATAGGTATATATATATATATATATATATATATATATATATATATTGTAACTTACTGCACCGATATCTCAGCTGAGGGCTGGAGATACGGTGCTAGTCCGCGTGAGTGTCTTTGTCACGGGTGATGTTTTGGAGCTCCTCTGGTGGAAAAAGTGAAAAACCACAAAATACCCTATTATAGACTCAAATCAGGAATCAACCGATTTGAGCTGATTATCGACTGAGCGAGGATCTGCTTCGCTAACCGAGCTTGTGCGACAGACGCGGGCCGAGCTAGCTGTGTGCGAGGATCACGGACATGGGTATTCCCCAGTGTTGCAACCCCGCACCAACGCAACCGTTGCTGCCTTAGCACAGAGCTGGGTGTCGCTAGGCGTACCAAGCTGTACAACTAGACTCGGGATTGGGTTTTACACCCGCACCGTAACTGTCGTTTGCAAATTGAAAATAAAGAAAGAAACCTGAAATGTTTTGAGATTGTTAATTAAAGGAAATAGGAAATTGAAAGAAAGAGATGCAGTTTTAACAATAGATAGTATTTAATGAATAATATCGTCGAAAATAGGAAACGATACAAAAGAATAATCAGAAAGTAGTTTATTAAGCATAGAAATCAGAATAGAATTAAATTATAAAGAATAGAAAGGAACACAAGAATATTATGTTGGAGAAATAATAAAGTAGAATAAGATTAGAATTAAATAGAGTTCATAAATTTTAAATCAATGTTTCCATTTAGTTGTTTTAAATTCAGTTTTGTTAAGGCCGATATTTTATGCGAGGATTTCCAATCCTCGATTGGTTGAATTTGCGCCGATAATTATCTATTATGACGTCTTTTATGCTTGCAGTCTAATTTATTTATTTATAAAAAATTAGTAAAAAAAACTTTGAAGATTGATATTTTACAGCGAATTTGAGAGTCTGATCAAATCCAGAAAAATCATGAAGTTTAGGGGAGGTTTGACCCTCATTATCCATACTTAACATTGAATATTACTTTGAGTCTAATAGTAGTTACGCTGAATATAGAAAAATACAAAATTACTCGGCTGTCGCAAAGAATCAGTAGTACCGTTGGATCGATTCTGGAATTTTTGGTCTTCAATTGTTCAGAAGAGATGCTTCTATCATATGAACATAGAACTTTTTGATATCGCGAAAATTGCCTGACTCGCTCAGTTTTTACTGAGATTTTTCTAATTCTTCAATTTTTTTTCATTACTTTTATTATTATCTCAACCAAAAATAGGAATATCAAAAAGTTCTATGTTCATATGAAAGAGGCATCTCTTCTGAACAATTGAAGACCAAAAATTCTAGAATCGATCCAACGGTACTACTGATTCTTTGCGACAACCGAGTAATTTTGTATTTTTCTATATTCAGCGTAACTACTATTAGACTCAAAGTAATATTCAATGTTAAGTATGGATAATGAGGGTCAAACCCTCCATAAACTTCATGATTTTTTTGGATTTGATCAGACTCTCAAATTCGCTGTAAAATATCAATCTCTTTCTCAGAATGTTAACCCATTTAAAGGTGGGGATACCCCCTTAATGAAACAACTATTGATGTGCGCAGTATGCGCTTGTATAAGATAGAGAAACAGTTTCTGTCAGGCTGCTTTGTGTAGAATTCACGGTGTAAAAAAATGCTATGAGAATTTCAGTTTTTCTGGATAGTTTATTTTAATGCATTGATAGGACATTTTCCATAATTCAAGCCTTGCTCAATGATTTAAGCTGCTTGCGGAGTATAGCATCCAGACATATCTTATTCGGGGTAACTTGATTGTCCCTAGCGCACCTTGCAGCGGGACTTTTCATAATGAATTCAATTAGCAGTCTGCGCTTACATAAGATAAAGCTATAGTTTCTATCAGGCCGTTTTGTCTAGAATTCACCATTCAATCCAACCAAATAGTTTTTGCATAAGATTAATGACAATTCGAATGTATTGGAATTGGAATTGAATTGTTTAGAAACATTAGAGAAGGCACGGAAAAAGGCTGATTGTATTCAATCATCGAGTGAGGAAACCAATTCGCAAGTCCCAGAACGACGCTTGAGGAAAAAAAAAAAAATCACTTGTACCACCTGTGATCGAAGAATCCACAGATTCTGAGACAGCAGCAACTTTGCAGGGAAAGAAAAGCATCCCTGATCCTCCGAATATGTTGAATGAAAACCATAGCTTGTTCGATGTGACTCCAATTGTCATCCATAATATTTCAGATCAACGGGACCTCGAAAGTATGTTCATATCAAATTCTACAATGCATTTAGCACTAACTTGACTTGTAGTAATCAAAATCTGACTTTCAATATAGGAACAATATTGTTTCTAAATATTTCCAAGAAATGTCATAGGCTGCTAATCATATAATTATGTTACCTACCTGGTTTTTAGGTCATTTACTTACTGACAGTATGCTATTGGATATGTGTGATTCGATAATGCCATCCACTTCAGAAATAATTGATGATGTCTTTGTACCGGTCGACTCGTCATCAGCTATTGAAACAATTGAAAATGCTATTGAGACCTCTCAGCGTAGAGTGGGTACTCCTTTGCAGGCTGGAAAATCTTCTGAGCCCATTGAATTGGTCGTAACGACACCAAAAACATCAATACGTGAGTATGAAATAACCACACCAAAATCAAAACACTAACAAGCGACCTATTTTCAGCTCTACCATTAGCGAACAGGTCACGGAGTCAACCACAGTCGTTTAGGTTAACTGCTGCAAGTACTCCAGCTTTGAAAAACGGTAGGTCGATTACTGTTTAAAAATATTGAGTGTGGAACTATAATACAATTTGAAAAAAATTTATTTCAATAATAATACATATAATATTCACATTGTATTGTTTTTTCCTTATCGCAGATGTGATTCAACCGCTAATAGAAGTTCTGAAAGGTATGAATTCCAAATTATCGATAGTCCATTCGGATAGAATGTTTATTCTGTATCATACATCGTACTCTCATCTTTCCAGATAATTTTAATCAGGTTTTCACGACATTGGCAGAGATCAAAGTTCAACTGAAAGTAATTGAGACACGTGTAGGGAAAATGGAAGGACAATGCGGTAAAGCCAACAGTCAATCTGTTGATAATCACAATTTTAGAGAGATCATTGTAGTTTTACCCTTTGATGACATTCAATCTATCAAAGATTTCGATAAGCGACTACAAATCGATCCAGAATTGTCAGCTAAGTTGGTAAGTAGCTCAACATTAAGTTATAATCGCTCAGTGCATGCTGTTTTTGAAAAAGAAAAAAAAACAGAATTCCACTGACACTATAGTCTATATCAGTGGTTCTTAAACGGTGGTCCCTGAAAGCACTTGAAGTGCTACGCAAAGTCATCTTATATGTTCTATAATATAGAACAATCTTATAATAATTTATCTTACTGCCGAACAGTTGATGATGGCAAGACAAAAATTTAGTCAAATGGTCCCTCATCACGAAAAGGTTAAGAACCACTGGTCGATATGGATGAAATTTGTGAGGTGATTGACTTTACTGGAAACTTGAGATTACGTGGATCTGTATTGTCGTCAAGGGATCTAGTTTGTCAAATTAAGAGGATACATACACCTTTAAAATAATTTTTTTCAAATCACTGTTACGCTCTGAGAAAACATTCTAGTGACTCAGTTTTCTTACAGTTGATTAGTGCTATTTTGATACATAGCTCATGATTTTTCCAGATTTTAGGTCCTCCGCTGAACATAGATTTAGTCCATCGAAGAAAAAGCAGTTGTCGTAGGGTACAGGTTGCTGCGTTGGATGAAATTTCTTCAACTTTTAATCAAATATTCTGTATCCATGTAATTTCGGACCAAACCAATAATATTTTATGAATTTAATTTTTGGACATAGAAATTTTTAGTTTCAAAACATTTTTACCCAGAACGATGGAAAAAAAAATTCTTACAATAAAAATTTCTACGTCTAAAACTTAAATTCATCAAATATTATTGGTTTGAAAGTTGAAGAAATTTCATCCAACGCAGCAACCTCTATCCTTAGACAACTGCTTTTTCTTCAATGCACTAAATCTATGTTCAGCCCTAACGGCTTTTTTTTCGGGGTATGAACGGGGTCAAACAACCGTATAATCGTTGTCGGTAGACGGTGTTGTCACCAGTTTGATACGGTGTTCCGACCGTCACGCTACGGTGGTTTTGAACCACTATTAACACCATCCATACACATTAGATCTACCGTTGGAACACCGGATAAATACCCGACATATAACTGGTATTATACCGTATGTAGATGGTATATACCGGTATAAACTTTTTCCCAAAAATCCCCCCAAAAAAAAATTAAAAAAAAGTACGTGGATTTATTAATATTTAACAGGGTGAAATAAATGTTGAAGAATAAGATATTTCAGAGTACGTCATTATACCGCGAGGTTCTCTGTATGCGGAACGCTAGGGGTAGGGGAGAGTAGGGTAATTGTGAACACTTAAGGGAGAACTGAAATAACACAAAACCAGATCAAGTTACGAATGTTATATATCACTAGAAGTGTACTTAAACTAACCAACTTCACGTTCTCATCAACAACGTAGATAAATTTTCAAAATAGAATCAAATTTTAACGAAAAAACAAAACGCTAGTGTCCGGAATTACCCCACAACGCGTGGGGTAATTACGGATGGTGCGTGGGGTAATCACGGACATAGGTCTAAATAGTACCGGAATCACAGCGAAATCCCATTAAAAAAAAAATTAGAAAAAAAACGAAAAAAAAAAAAAAAGTTAATCTGGCGTGTCCGCCATTACCCGCCGTCCGTGATTACCCCACTCGCCCCTAATTCTTCGTGCGTAATTACCCGTACGACGATGTCCGCAATTGCCCCAAACAGAGAGAATGGCTATAAAGTAAACTAAACAAGTACACTATGAACAGATTAAAAATTCCTACGGTATATCGATGCTTTATGATGCTCCTTAGCAGCAAAAAATGTAGGCAAGATTTTGTTGTGATTATTATGGACACATCACCCAAATATTTAGGATCGTAATATTACATCAAACGTAGCAAAAATCTATAGTGAGCCTTATTTTTGGCAGTGTATGTGGCCTGCCTTTGTTTTTTTTTTTTTCAGGCACTGAGCGTGGCATAGACTGTCACGTGACAAAGTCATAGGGGGGTCAGGTAACGCAAAGTACCTTAAATAGGGGTGTCCGGGATTACCCGCCGTCCGCAATTACCCCACTCTCCCCTACCAACCCGAAATTTTTGCTATTTCCATAGGCGTAGGTCATACAGTAAACTGCAGCAGCAGTTTGGTAACTTACTAGATGTTTCCAGTAAGATCACTAGTTACGCTGGCTAGTGGAATTGCGCTCAACCATACCCTGTTCAAGCTATGTTCATTCTGTTTGAACCCGAAAACAGCGCGCGTAAAATTTGAAGGTTAGGCGTTCAATTTAAAATGAATAAATAAATCGTGCGAATAGGTGAAGTTGCGGGAAAACTGGACCAGGTGAGGAAGATGATTCAAATCAATCGATCAACAAAATAATTATTAATCAATAGCAGGTTTGACTTGCAATCAATTTATTATGAATCAAGCAGTTTTTAAGATGTTTTTGTTGAATCGTTGGAACAATAAAATGGTTACTCATTATCTTATAACGAAATAATTATTAATTAATGTAAAGTATTACTTGCAGTCAATTTATTATTAATCAAGCAATTTTTGAATAGCTTGAACAGCAATTTTTAAAAGGTTTTTGTTGAATCGTTGGAACAATAAAATGGTTACTCATTATCTTATAACAGAATAATTATTAATTAATGTAAAGTATTACTTGCAATCAATTTATTATTAATCAAGCAATTTTTAAGAGGTTTTTGTTGAATCGTTGGAACAATAAAATGGTTACTCATTATCTTATAACAAAATTATGATACGTTAGCAATTCGTGTTACTCGCAGCTGCGATCGAGCAACGAATAGTAAATAATGACTGAACAAACTCTTCGGATTGGAATGATGGATTAATAACAAATTGTTTATTTCAAAATTATAGTAAGAAATCGAAGAGGACCGATTCCTGGACAACTGTGTTTGCCATTTTCAAACATCAGGGCTGCATCTGGAACAAAACAGTGAGAATCAATTAGCACTACGTCACTAAACGTTGTAATCAACTTTGAATTGAGGCGTTTACAACAAACCTCAGTGTCACATGCTCTTCAGGAGAATTTAATTAGCGTTGTCGTGCCAAGTAACGTACAACAGTTTTCATTCCAAAGCTTATCATTGTTTCTTTGGATAATTCTCTGCACCTGAGGACACCTTCGATAACCCACAATGAGTCTCAGCGAAGAGCGATCCTTGCTTCGTCATCTGCTTTGTGGCTGCATAATATCTTGACTCAGGCTTATCGAAGGTGTCCTCAGGTGCAGAGAATTATCCAAAGAAACAATGATAAGCTTTGGAATGAAAACTGTTGTACGTTACTTGGCACGACAACGCTAATTAAATTCTCCTGAAGAGCATGTGACACTGAGGTTTGTTGTAAACGCCTCAATTCAAAGTTGATTACAACGTTTAGTGACGTAGTGCTAATTGATTCTCACTGTTTTGTTCCACCCTTACAGAAAAAAACCCTCAAATTTTAGGGGTAAATTCGTACCCCTTAAATTTTGGGGGTTTACCATGAAAACTCAGGGTTTACCCTTTATTTGTGGGTTAATTTTGAGGGTAAACCCTCAGTTTTCATAGTAAACCCCTAAAACTTAAGGGGTACGAATTTACCCCTTAAATTTCAGGGTTTTTTTCCGTGAGGGCAGATGCAGCCCTGATGTTTGAAAATGGCTAACACAGTTGTCCAGGAATCGGTCCTCTTCGATTTCTTACTATAATTTTGAAATAAACAATTTGTTATTAATCCATCATTCCAATCCGAAGAGTTTGTTCAGTCATTATTTACTATTCGTTGCTCGATCGCAGCTGCGAGTAACACGAATTGCTAACGTATCATAATTTTGTTATAAGATAATGAGTAACCATTTTATTGTTCCAACGATTCAACAAAAACATCTTAAAAACTGCTTGATTCATAATAAATTGATTGCAAGTCAAACCTGCTATTGATTAATAATTATTTTGTTGATCGATTGATTTGAATCATCTTCCTCACCTGGTCCAGTTTTCCCGCAACTTCACCTATTCGCACGATTTATTTATTCATTTTAAATTGAACGCCTAACCTTCAAATTTTACGCGCGCTGTTCTCGGGTTCAAACAGAATAAACATAGCTTGAACAGGGTATGGTTGAGCGCAATTCCACTAGCCAGCGTAACTAGTGATCTTACTGGAAACATCTAGTAAGTTACCAAACTGCTGCTGCAGCTTACTGTATGACCTACGCCTATGGAAATAGCAAAAATTTCGGGTTGGTACCCCTAGCGTTCCGCATACAGAGAACCTCGCGGTATATTGAATGAGCATTTTATGTTTTATGTTATCCCAGCAAGCACAATTATATCACCATGACGTAAAAAATACATAACCTTGTTCTTTTATGAGTCACTGCTACATCATTCGGACCGTAAATGTCATAGTCCATGGATATCAAAATGTCCGCCACAAGCTACCATAACAGTGACATCACAGTCAGAGATCTGAGTTACAAGTTAATCACATATCAATAATGTATCAGATATGGATCAGAATCATTGATATGACGGATAAATTTCTGTATAAGTTACAGATCTGAAGCATAAATGTTGCACAACAATTCCGTAATAATTGTGAATCAAAATCATCCCGGGTATGAAACAACTACGCATTGGTAATGGAAGAGATATGTATCGATTTTATCACAGTTTTCTGAATCTTACGTACTATTGATATCACGGTGTGTGTTTCGGTGGATGATCCCTATAGGCGAATGGAGTAAAACACGATTACAGCTGGTTGACAATGTGTCAGACAATGGAAGAGATACCAAAACTTTATGTCTTCTTCTGTCTTACACATTGTCAACCAGCTATAGCCGTTTTTTATTCCATTTGCCTGGGTGCTCATCCACGAAAACACACGGTACTACAGGTTTGTAGGGTAATGTATAAAATAGAGAGATGTAGAAATGAATATGTTTTGTATTTCGGTACGTACAAAAAAAAAAAAACACAAGAATTATCATTTTGGTTTCAGTTTCAGTTCTTAATTGAACAATCATCACAAAATCAGTACAAGTTTGAATATCATTTAATAATAACATATACAGGATGATTCAGAATTTTTTACGAATATTTGACAGGATCAATCTGCGTCGAAATTGAAATCGGAAGTTCCTTAGCAATCTTTCTTGGAAAACCATTATTCTTATTGCTTTTTTGAATTTCGAAAAAATTGCGCTGAGTTTATTTTTTGTTTCTTTTTCTTACTTCTCGTTAAAATTGAAATCTAACTTTCATTCGACATGGTTTTGAACAATCTTGTGACGTTGATTTTTTTCTCATTGCTGGAACCAGCAATTTGATTCGAATCGGAAAAATATAAGAAATAAAAATAAAAAAAAATAAAAAAAATCGTCAGAACATGGCTAACGAAAGTTTGATTTCCGTGAAAAAAAATGTAAACAATAGTTTTGCAAAAGAATTCCTGAAGAACTTCAGATTCCAATTTCGACAAGGATTGACCCTGTAAAATATTGGTCACGCATTCTAAATCATCTTGTAGGTAGAGGAATACTTTTTTTTTTATCACAAGATTGTAGCGTTTTCGACTGGAGCTTCCCTGGTGTAGTGTTGCCATCTTTATCTCTTTCTCTTCTTTGAGGGATGGACAGACAAAAATGACCACACTACACCAGTGAAGCTCGAGTCGAAAACGCTATTAGATAAGAACACATGTTACAGCTGTACATACATACATATTGTACAAGCTAATACCTCTTATTAGATTAAATATAGCAACTTGATATTATAAAACAATTATCAAATAATCTTGAATAAATGTCTTATTCACGGATTAAATAATATATTGAAATGCACAAGGCTAGCAGATTCAGAAGTATTGTGAGGATATATTGTACAGATGAGCAGATAATTAGACTTTAGAGATGAAGATAACGGAGCACATAAAGTGGCCGGCCTGACAATGAAAGCACTACACAATTAAACAAAAATGAATATTTTTCTTCGCAAAGTTAGCGCAGCTTGACAAGTAATTGTTTTGCTTCTTGTAATACCATTTCAGTTATAGGAACTATCAATAATTATTGCACGATACACTAAATGATTCATTCACGTACATAGAATTCGGAACATTATCTTATAGATATGTATAATATATTAATTATCTCAGATATATATATATGATAGCTTTCCGAATTCGTATTACCTATATAACTATATAAAACCTATATAGAAAAATAACATAAACTTATTATTATGTCAAATTGCACAAACGTAATATTCTAAGCTTTTTAGTTGGAAATTATTAGAAATTTCGTAGATATTATTACGTTGGCGATTCAAATTAAAAGAAAATAAAAATAACGAAATGAAAATAAATTCTCTTTTTGATCGCAAGATAAGACCAAAGGGTATACTTGCAACTTGTATGTATCCTATAAATCTACAATGATATACCTATATTAATTTGTAGCTATAGGTTTTTCTTATTTTAAGATTATAGGCTTCGGCGATTAATTGTTATGTCATTTGCAAATAGTGTTAAATATAAGGCAGAGGTGAGAATAGGATTGTATGGAAGAATGAATCAATCCATCAAATTACGAATAAATCAAAATCCGGATATTTCCATTGAAACATTATTAGAACTATGTACTGCCCCGTTGCATAAACGTGGGTTAAAATAACCCGTAGATTACTCCGCAGATACTACCTGTTCAACCTTCATGGACTGTTGGAGGTTAACAGCGATTCATGACAGCTTTTTTAGATAAAAAAAGATTGAACGGGTAGTATCTGCAGTGTAACCTACAGGTTATTTTAACTCACGGGGTAACCCAAGTTTATGCAACCGGGCATAAGAGCATTATCACATCGTACTGATTAATTCCTAAGATAATTATTCCAATCTGCATTACATTGCCCAGCAAACACGAAGTGGATATGTATGTAATCTGTACATTACATTGAAGGAACAGAAGTGTAGTACTCAAGTTACATGTATATAATGTACTTGAAACATAACCAAATAGCGACTGTTGCATGACGTCATAAGGATGTCAATTTCGGTACATACCGGAGACGAAACCAAAGTCACGTCTCAAATACGTACTTTGAATGTAACCAAAGATCGAACGTTGCGCTACGTCATGAGGATGTCTTTTTCGGTACATACCGGAAACGAAACCAAAGCCACGTCTAAAATACGTACTTTAAATGTAACCATAGATCGAACGTTGCGCTACGTCGTGAGCATGTCTTTTTCGGTACATGCCGGAGACGAAACCAGAGCCACGTCTAAAATACGTACTTTGAATGTAACTAAAGATCGAATGTTTCGGTACGTCATAAGCATGTTTTTTTCGGTACATACTCAAGACGAAACCAAAGTCTTGTCTAAAATATATACTTTGAATGTAACCAGAGATCGAACGTTGCGCTACGTCATGAGAATGTCTCTTTCGGTACATACCGGAGACGAAACCAAAGCGACTTTTAGAATATGTACAGTGATGTTCATGAATGCTTTCCCAGTGGCTAACTATTTCTTTCTGACTTTTTCGGATACAATCAAATGAAATAATATCATATTATTTTTATAAGGGGTTATAATAAAGCGGTTATAATCGAATTCGAAAATAGTTTAATAATGTAAAAACCATCTGCGTATAAGACTATTTTCGTATCAAACGAAATTTTTTTTGGACGTATGTGTTCGGAATTGAATTTGAATTTGCGCAGCGTTGGCCTTTTTGGCGTTTTTGGCACCTAAGGCTTCGATAATGATCAAAATGCGACACATTTTGACCAAAAGGAGGTGGGCGACTAAGGATATGGGCCTTAAAATAAATATAACAAGAAATGTAAGCATTTTCGGAAAAAAACCGCTAGCGAAATTTCGATCCCGTTTTTGATCAAGATTTACCCTGTTAAATGCTCGTCACGAATTATGTGACACCCTGTATAGGGAATATTGGAAAATAAGTGAGAATATTCGATGTATGAGGGATTATTTGTCAACCTAGCACCTTTTTTTCTCGATTCCGTGGATATTTTTCACATTTCGTCAGTTTTTAGTACTACGTACGTCGTCTTATGAAGCCTTTTATTCACCACGGGCATAAAGTGCGTACTATTTATTCCCAGCTGCGCGCATAGACAACGCGCTTTCTGTCCTTTTTTTTTGTCCTTTTGGCCTATCCCGTTTAACGCAGGTAGCCAAGCTTTCTGCCCTTGGATTAATAAAATATCGTATGCACCATGGTGCAAAAGAGTTCTTCTAAACGACTGTGGGTGATAAAAAATTGGGCGTTTTTCAGCGATAAAAGTTACGAAGTTCCAGAACGTCAAACTTGTGTTTCGTAGTCGAAAAATATCACCATTTTTACGTTTTGGAACTTCGAAACTTTAATCGCTCAAAATCGCAGCAATCTTTCATGGAATACCTATGACTATATAAGGTGGACGTATGCTAAATTCGGATTTTTCAAAGCACTATCGAGGCAGAGGAAAAAAATCATTGAGCCCAAACTTCTGTGTAAATTAAATGGGAAAATTCACTACCTTGTGGGCAGTACTTTGAGTTGACCTACAGACTTCATAAGTTTTGTGTACTTATTTTTAAATTTGTTTGCAAACTTTTTCCGCCTTGTCCGCAGAAAATTTCAAAAACACCCTAAATAAGGACCACCCTATATATACATTATACATATTAAGTAACTACACTCCTAACAAAAATTAGCGGGCCACCCAATTTTTGCTTCGAAAAATGTTCGATTTCAAAGTCTCCTAATTCGGCGAAAAATTGACTTAGCGAGTCGTTTGTAAAAGCATTTCAAAGCTTAAAGCTTCATCTTTCAGATGCTCACTTTCGATTGCGTTTATGTTTTTCTTGTCTTGAGCTATGGTCCCTTGAACCATCTCGTGCCAAATTTGTGTATTGATGTTCCAACTTCAAAACAACGCACGGGGTCGGTCAGTATCGGAATTCTGATTTCAAGACATTCATTTTGAAGCTTGGAATGTCCTCTTTAAAACCCTTTTTTTTAAATTGCCCTACGATTTTTTTTCATGGAGTTATGCGTTGCTGAAGCAAAAATGGTCTTTCAATTTTTGATCGCATGCCCTGGGCGAACGAGTCCTCGTACCGAGGTTCCCAAATATGGCTTTTGAAGCTCAAATCTTCATTTTTCTGAAATCTCATTGCAATTTTTATTCGGTGACGTTTCCAAGCCATGATCACCATCCAAACGAGACCCTCCAAACCGCAAAATGGAAATTCGAACTTTGACCTCAGGTAGCACGCGCAAAAATAGCGACACAGGTGGCCCAAGGTTAGAACTTCAACTTTGAAGTCTTTCCTTCGAAACTATATCTTGGAATTCGCTCTACGATTTTTTTTCGTAAAGTTATTCGATTTTTAACACATACGGACGATTTAAACAGTACCTCCGGCATTAGCATCACTCAAAGTGGTGGAATAATCACGAGATCGGTACGACCATGCATGGAAATTGCACCACACACCAAAAATTGAAAGACCATTTTTGCTTCAGCAACGCATAACTCCATGAAAAAAAATCGTAGAGCAATCTCAAAAAAAGGGTTTTGAAGAGGACATTACAAGCTTCAAAATGACTGTCTTGAAATCAAAATTCCGATACTGACCGACCCCGTGCGTTGTTTTGAAGTTGGAACATCAATACACAAATTTGGCACGAGATGGTTCAAGGGACCATAACTCAAGACAAAAAAGAACATAAACGCAATCGAAAGTGAGCATCTGAAAGATGAAGCCTTAAGCTTTGAAATGCTTTTACAAACGACGCGCTAAGTCAATTTTTTGCCGAATTACGAGACTTTGAAATCGAACATTTTTCGAAGCAAAAATTGGGTGGCCCGCTAATTTTCGTTAGGAGTGTATTAGAACAAAAAAAATTGATTGATGAGTGATGTATAGTATTGTAGTAATGTAGAAACAATGTAGAAAATGCAGAAAAGTACAGCAGCATTGAGAAGGAATTATTAATCGCCTGCGCAGCATCGAATATCTCAGAAATATATTTTTTCCACACGGCGTGCGCAAAGTTCTATTTTGCGCACGCTTCGCGTGCATAAAATTCAACTTAACGCGCGCTGTGTTGAAAAATGAAGTTCGATACACGTGCGAAAGATGATTCTCGACTCGTGTGATTATCACCCTCGCTTCGCTCGGGCGAAAAACTTCACACTCGTCCGAGAATCAACACTTTCGCACTAGTATCGAAAAGTACTATTACTTCACGCAGTCTGATAATGGACGTTTTACCCACGCTTCGCTTTGCGTGGGTAAAATCCCCATTTTCAGACCAGCTTATGGAGTAAAATTCTGTACTATATTCGACGGAAAAACTTCTTCTGATCTCGTGTGATTGCAACACTTTTACCGGACTCGTATTGTAATGTACTATTCCAAAAGTTTCCAACGAAAGATTGGAATATTTCAAAAGTAGTTCACTGAAAAATAATTTGAAAATATTTTATAAACATTCCCAAAATGGTTTCACGCAATATTTCAATTGATGTGCGACTGACATGGGAATATTGTTTAGAAAGGCCTCGTTAACATAATCATTCGTTTTTCAGTTTATCAAATCTATGAAAAAAAAAAAAAAAAACTATACATATAACACATTCTTTTCCTACAATTTCTAATTCCAATTGAGGGAATTTTTACGGAGCTATTTCTCTAGTAATAAAAACGTGAGTGGCGCAAGATTCTTCTGACTGATCCAGTATCGTGTTGAAAGTGCAAAAGCTTTTCGTGCAACTATATACTAGGGAGCATATCCTCCTTATCGTATGCATTCATCTCAAACGGTAAGTGAATATAACAAATATATTACTACGATTATTTACACTAAGTATACTGCACTCATCGAATAACTAACCCCGAAACATCCCGCGAAATGAAAAAACTGTGAGTGTTTATTCAATGACACCCATGGTACCAAGAATTGATCCATGAATTGATCCTCACATACAATATTATGATCGATCACTAGTAGGTTATGATAATAATATAAAACTCGCAGCAAATTGTACAGGGTGTAAAAAAATTAATATGTGTCGCCGTTTTACCAGATAATTTTCCAGGCCGAGATCGGTGAAGAGGAATCTCCCTATGCAGATTTGTACGACTAATTGAAAGACACCCTGTATAACTCACACGTGATTTATATGGAATTTCCTCCGTGTACAGTGATGTTCATTAATGGGTTCGCGGTGGCTAACTTTTTTTTCTGACTTTTTTGCGGAAACCAGACTCCATTCTAGTCGTATTTCATGTGCCTATGGCTGAAATTATAATAATAATAATAATCATATAACCCCTTATAAAAATAATATAATATTTATAATATTCAATCATAATTATTAAATAATTAATAATAACCGGAGAAGGGTCTCAATCAATCAAGTCGAGTCAGTTTATGAAATGTGATGGCCTGACGTTTCGGCAGTATTATGCTGCCCTCATCAGAGGCTTATTATCTTATTCTAGTTGGTGATACGTTGATTGATTGAGACCCTTCTCCGATTACTTCTACTTCGAGTGATACATTCATGATGAACAATTAATAATAACAATTAATTATTATCATTATTATTATCATTTTTTATAATATTTATTTATAATATTTATAATATTATCAGGGCCCAGCACGGAATAGAAAGAGAAAGAGAGCAAGTAATACGCATAGAACTTATATTACTGGAAGGGGAATATAGTCCGGGCGCCAGCGACAGATTTTTGCGACCAAAATCCTCTCAGCCGATAATTCGTGAGATGATTAAGATAGTTGTGCCTTGAACCCTAAAGATTGTCAGCTGCGGCACCGTGGGTGGGTTGGGCGATGCCCGCCGCCCACGCTCGTAAAAAAAAATATGTTTTCAATGATTTCCTCCCGGTTGAAAATTTGTGACATAATAGTTGACATGATACTTATTCGAAAAAAGAAAGTCAGCTGGCTATAACGCGGTGGAATATACGTCAGCTGCTCATACGAACATGAGAAAAAAATAGTACATTTCATTACGAGTAAGGAAAGGCTTTTTTGACGAAACGAGAGGTTTACGGCACGAGCCGAAGGCGAGTGCTGTAACGAAGTTCGTCAAAAACCCTTTACGTACAAGTGACGATCATTATTTTTCATCAGGATTGCCAAGAAATCGCGACGAAGTTGCGATTTTGAGGTTAGAATGATGAAAAATATGTTTTTAATGATTTCCTCCCGGTTGAAAATTTGACAGATGATGTTTTACATGCCACTTCAAATAAAAAAAGAAGTCAGCTGGCTGTATGTCGGTGGAAAGATCGTCAGCTGCTCATACGAACATGAGAAAGAAAAAAAAAAATTCAGTTATTTCCTTCCGGTTGAAAATTTGTTAAATAATAGTTGACATGATTCTTGAAATAATAAAAGAAATCAGCTGGCTGTATAGCGGGGGATAACCCGTCAGCTGGTGTATTTAAATAGGCGAGCGGCGCTCACATGCTCACACTACCTTTTCGCGCGACACTTTCACTGCGTCAGCTGACGATCTTTACACCGACATACAGCCAGCTGACTTCTTTTTTTATTTGAAGTGGCATGTAAAACATCATCTGTCAAATTTTCAACCGGGAGGAAATCATTGAAAACATTTTTTTTTTTTTTTTTCGTGCGTGGGCGGCGGGCATCGCCCAACCCACCCACGGTGCCGCAACTGACGATCTTTAGGGTTCAAGGCACAACTATCTCAATCATCTCACGAATTATCGGCTGAGAGGAAATGACTGACAAAAATCGGTCGCTGACTCCCGGACTAATAGGAGCTGTCGGGCTGATGCCAACATGTTGAGACAGAGATATATCTCTTTCTCCTGTCCTAACGTCCGATTTCCCTTGCCGCGCAGGCGCGCACCTCCCTAGTCGTAGTCATTCCTAACCTATAACCGTAACCATTGTCAGATTGTTTGCTTTGATGATAATTTTTAATAGCATATTAATTTATAGCCGTTGTCAGTAAATATATAACGAAACTATTTCTGTGATACATAATAGATTACAATGCTACGCCAACCCTAACCTAGCAATCTTCGCACGGCACTATGTCGGCATGGGGTATGCGTGGAGAGGAGAACTGGTTACTGGACGTTAAGAAAGGAGAGAGAGATATATCTCTGTTTCAACATGCTGGCGTCAGTTTTCTGCTCATTGCGAAATTCCAGGAATATAAGTTCTATGGACGTACTACTTGCTCTCCCTCTCTTTCTATCCCGTGCTGGCCTTCATTGTATACGCTTCTATGGCTGATATGCGGTTGGGCGACGATACTTGCATTTAGGGTCCTACTAGTTGACCAATCACGGAGCTCTATTTCCAAAGTAGAATGCTGTGATTCGCTGAAATTTTCGACGCGCCAACTGATCTCAAATTACATAGTCTTGTGTTTAATTATCTCAGAAGGGGTACGATTACGGTGAACTGTTGAAAATTTATAACACATTTTTCTAATTATGGGTATGTGTTTACTCTACTGATATATATGTGGTTAACTCGAACGTTAGATCTTAATTCATCCATTGGGTTGCGGTGGCAGAACGGTGAAGCTCTGGCGCTTGACGCTTCGTCTTCTGTCCGCTGGCGCCAATATTATCGCCCTCGTGTTGTGTTGCATCTAGACATCAGAAGTAGAACGCGTCGTCTTCCCGTGTGGAGGTCTGGCAATCGGGATCCATCGATATCATTCAATCGAAAATCAGGTATATATTGGTGAATTTTACATTCCATAGGTTATCAGAAATTGCCGCGAGCGCTCAGTTTGTGACCATTCAATTTATTATAAGTTAATGTAGCTAGGGTTAGGTTTTTTATTACGCTTTCGGTACGATCCTCCTTCTTGGACGCCATGCCAAACAGAAAAAAAAAATATATATATTTTCTTTAACTGATCGTCAAAGAAGACGTAGAATAGTACAATACATGCAATCTTTTGATAATAATAATTCGGTTACACCATTATATGAGGCTGATCAAGCTATTGATGTCGCTGATACTGACAATGAGCCTAATCATATTGATGATGTCGCTGATACTGACAATGAGCCCAATCATATTGATGATGTCGCTGATACTGACAATGACCCTAATCGTATTGATGATGTCGACACTTTAGTTGAATCTGCTGCTATCGATTCGTGTTTGGATAACACACACGAAATAATACCGTCATCATCTAATCAGACTGTTATCAATACAAACAATTTGTCTCTGGATAACGATTCACATGATTCATCAGTTTTTTTCACAGCCTTTGATGACTTTCGCTTTTACAACATTGGCGAAAATGTAAATGAATTAGATGCATTGAAAAATCAGTTGGTATTGTGGACGACAAATCATAATATTTCACAGTCAGCATTGAGCCATTTGTTAGTGATTCTGAGAGGTGTAAAATCTTTAAATAATTTACCGCGTGATGCTCGAGTTCTGATGCAAACACCCCGGGCGTCGTTCAAGGATATTATCGATATAGATAAGGGAAAGCTTGTTCATTTTGGTCTGGTGGATAATATCAAGCGTCATCTGAAGAAGTATTATAAAAAGACTCCTGATACTGTAAAGATAAACGTGAACATTGATGGAGTTCCTTTGGCAAAAAGTTCAGGCAGTCAATTCTGGCCAATCTTAGGTTCAATAGTCGATGACTATGCAAAACCTTTCGTGATCAGTATGTTTCATGGTTATCATAAGCCACAGCTCTGTAATGAATTTCTCAAACCTTTTGTAGATGATTTGCGAAATATTCTCCAAAATGGTTTTCTGTTCGATAACAAACATATAAAAGTAGTGTTCAATTGTCTCATCTGTGATGCTCCTGCGAGATCGTTTGTCACCGGTGTTAACGGTCATAATGCCTATTTTGGCTGTCCTAAGTGTATACAGGAAGGAGAATTCATCGATAACCGCATGACCTATCCAGAGTTGAATTCATACTTGCGAACGCATGTCTCTTTTATAAATCGATTGTACCCGGAACATCACAAAGAACGTTCCTATTTAGAGAATCTCAATATAGGCGTCATTCAAGTATTACGTAACGCTCTCAGGGGGGAGGGGGGGTTGGCCAAAGCGTGACTATCTGTTACGGAGAAGGGTGGGGGGGGTATCATCAGACGTTACGTTACAGTACTTTTTGATTTTTTTTTAGAAAAAGTCGACTTTTGCAAGAAATTATCATTTGAATCGCGCGCTCTACGGTACAGTGGCGCCCTTCCAACTCAAGCTTGCGTGAGGTTTGAGATGGCCGCCACTCATTCAGCCGCGTGTTGTAGTTGATTTTTGTGGGTTCAGTGGCTGTCAACCTTATATCGCTGTCAACACAACCACGTGTTTAATTTGAACCGTGGTGAAAATGTCGTCTGCAAGCGGTGATTTATATCAAGAACTGTTCGGTGCGTTTAAAAAGAGCTTTCCTCAGAAGTCTGCTGCAGAATGCCAAAAAGAGACGAATGAGTTTTGGCGAAAAAGCAAAAGTGAATTTATTAAAGTGGGTACAGTACCGTTCACTAATCACGTAAAATGCCGAATAAAGGAATTGTTAATTGCCGCCACGAAAAAGAAGAGTAGTAGTATTTTGAGTTTCTTTACACCTCAGGTATTATTACGTTTTGTTGTCTGTAATTTTATAGGTAATATCGCTAGGATTTCCATATGTTTCTTCTTAAAATATCAAGTTCCCAAGTTCCGTCAAATACTCGATTGTTTCAAACTTACGATCGATTGAATTCGAGGTTTTTTAGAAACTCTTTCAATCGTTTTTCCTATGAAAAAAAAAATTCTTGAAATTCAATAAAAAGCCTTACATCTTTGGTGAATAAAATACTTTCAGTTACTTGTGATTTAATTATGAGTTCTACTGATCGAAATTCGTAATTCCTTCTAATACTGTTTTGTTTCATATATCTACAGCATTCTGATGTTCGCGGAATAAGCGAACCCAAGCCTTCAACTTCATCGAGTAGCATTGGATTGAAGGTATTAATCAAAAAGCATAGTGGTAATACTGTGAGCTATTCATTTCAATAAAAAAAGACACTGTTTATAAGTGCTTCTCACGAAAAAAAAAAATCATCAAGGGCGTTAGCTAGTCAGAAAGCGCGGGCTCCTCGGGTTCCCGCGCAAAGATAGTCTACTTTCAAGCATTTAAAGTACGTTTTCTCCAGAGTTGGAAGGGAAATCAAGAATTTGGCTTCGGATATAGCGGAAATCTATTATTTATCTGTAAAATGATTCCCTAAAAACCTTATTATTTTGAAAAATGAGGAAATGAAAAGGAAAATTGTGACCATCTGTTCATGGCCCGCGCTCGCCTAGGCATACTTAGCCAACGCCATTGACACCGTTGGTACTAAAATTAAAATGATGGCATAAAATTATCTCATTGATATGACAATAGATCTACCACTTCTGTATCGAACTTGTTAAATGTAACATATTTTATGATGAAATATCAAAAAATAATACGTTCGTCAACAGAAAATTGGTCAGCCATTGGAAAAAGTGCGTCCATCCACGTCGAACCTAGTTCCATTGTTGAGTTCATCTGGTAAAATTTTACCGACTGCGGACCGCGCTAAGGAGTCAGAAACTCAGAATCTAACCGATAAAGAAAATGAGGATATTTCATTAGAAGAGGAGTCGGATCGGGATATTACTGAACATGCCGAACCACGCGAGTGCCCAAAGCCTGCCCAGGTGAAAACTCTTCAAATGATCGAAATTTATAAGAACGAAATAAAACACCTACGCAACCTTCGAGATTCTAATTTGCTGAGCGAAAATTTCGAAAAGAAAATCAGGGATACCACAAAAAAACTCGCAACAGAGAAAAAGAAATTGCATACGCAAATGAGAAATGCTAAGAGACAGAAAAAACACCGTAAAACTATGAAAGAAAAAATAAAAAAAATTTGTGTAGAACACCCAGAAGCTCTGAAGCTGTTAGCGCCTCGCGAGAAACCCGGTCAACCACCCTTGGTCGAACAGCAGCCTGCTCTTCTGGAGGCAATTATAAATATAGCTATTTATGGTAGTTCAGCGGATGAACGTCGCAGATCGACGATGATTAGAAGTTGTCGTAATCTGGCTCAGTTGCACGAGGAACTGCAAGATATGGGGTTCAACTTATCGCGCAGTGGAACCTACTTACACCTATTACCCCGACTGTCAAACTCGATTGAAGGAAGGCGACACATCAACACTGTTCCAGTAAAACTTCGTCGTGTTCGAAACGATGTGCATCGGCAGCATGTTGATACAGAGTTTGCTATGGCGACCATAAGAAATTTAGAAACACTGGCATCTATTCTAGGCCCTGAACAAGTCATTTTTCTATCTCAGGACGATAAAGCACGAGTGCCTTTAGGTATAACAGCCGCCAACAAAGAAACACCCATCCTAATGCATCTGGAATATCGCGTGAGACTTCCAGACCATGATTGGGTCGTCGCCGAAAAACACAAGTTCATTCCGTCCGTTTATGCTGGAATCGTAATCAAAAAACAAGAAATGGGGCGTCCCGATGCAGTTTCATATTCTGGTCCAACCTACATTGCCATTAGAAGTGGAAAACACTCTTCTTCGACGGCAACGACGCATGCGACTGATCTTGACAGACTTTTAAATCTTGATAGTTTTAAAGATCTGACAAAAATTAAAAAAACTGACGACCAGACATCAATCGACCAGAGCGAGGAAGCAGTTAAACCCGTTCTCATAATTACAGTTGATGGTGGACCCGATGAAAATCCTCGATACGTAAAGGTGATAAATCACGCTATCAAACATTTTCTTGATTATGATTTGGATGCCATTTACATTGCTACCAATGCACCCGGAAGAAGCGCGTACAACCGAGTGGAACGGCGCATGGCACCTCTAAGCAGGCAATTGGCTGGTTTAATTCTACCTCATGACCACTTTGGAACGCACTTAGATGCAAGAGGAAGAACCGTTGATGAAGACTTGGAAAAACAAAACTTTCAACATGCCGGAAACGTTTTGTCTGAGGTGTGGAGCAATATCTCTATTGACACCTATGACGTATTAGCAGAATATATCCCTCCAGAAGAGAAGACTAATATTCAGATGCCTGAAAAAGATGCTGCCTGGTACAGCAAACATGTGCGTGAGTCGCAATATCTTTTGCAAATCTCTAAATGCGATGACGAAAAATGCTGTAAAACACGTCGCAGCGGTATCAAGTCTATCCTGCGAGATGGTTTTTTACCTCCACCCTTCCCACTATGGCAAACGTCATCCCGACTGGTGGTACCCAATTTAATTGATTGCAAAGAGGCGAAATTTGCCCCACTTTTCATAAGACTCTCTGTGGATTTGCTACCGGACTTGGGCAGCTTTACGATTATGCCGTACGACTTTTATTGCCCATCCGTTCAACAGCAGCTTTGTGACCGGGCATGCAAAAAATGCGGGCTCTACTTTGCGTCAAAAAAATCAGTAAAATTTCACGTTAAAAATGTACACAATGAGTCGATACAGAGAGCTGCGCGAACACGACCAGTACGTGTAGCTGCTCGCAGAGCAAGAGAATTATTGTGTATCTTACGAGATCAAAATAGCCAATCCGAAGATGCTGAGTGGGTTGAAGAAGAGGATGTCGACATGAATAATATCTCGATTCCCGTCAATTCAGACGAAGAAACTTCGATACCGGTAATCGATTCGATTCAAGATTGGATTCAAAACCCGTGGACCGATCCATTGGAGCTGATTTAAGATTTAAGACAGCATATTCCTTTGCCATTTTGAAATCACTAATTTTTACCAATAACTGAAAAATAGTCATTCAATATCGTACTAATGAGTTCCTATTACTTACCAAAAATTTTAATAAATATTGATATATAAACGTATTAACCTTAAGAAATGAATAAAATTACATAGAAGATAAAATATATTTCTTCACAACTATAAGAAAATATTAAATCAAATGTATAATTTACCTAATAAATAATAATAATGAAAAATGTAAGTCAACATGTTTAACTTTGATCAGCCAGAAATATTATTCACTTTTTGAACATCACTCTAGGCCTTCTTGGAAATCCTGGCAAAAAGTGGCGTAACGTAACACTTGAGGGGCAGGGGGGGGGGGGGGGGGGGGGGGGTAAACGTTACGATGTGTTACTACGGGGGAGGGGGGGGTGAAAAACGGCGAAAAACGGCGTTACGTAATACTTGAATGACGCCATAGGTATGGTAACTGAAGTTCCAAATGATCCTATGCATCTTCTGTATCTTGGTGTGATGAAACGTTTAATTCAGTTCTGGGTTAGCAGTAATAAAAGTGTTCGATTGAGGCGGGATCAGCTAGAGGAGGTATCGGCTCGGTTATTGTCACTCAGCAGATGCATCACAAAGGAATTTGCTAGAAAACCTAGACGGATCCAAGACATTGATCGGTGGAAGGCAACCGAATTAAGGCAGTTTTTATTATATACAGGGCCTGTAGTAATGAAAGATATTTTACCACAAGATAATTATGATCACTTCTTAACTCTAAGCTTAGCTGCTCGAATTCTGTCCGACAAGCAGCGTCATCTTGTTTTGAATAATTATGCTAATTCCCTTCTGCATTGGTTTGTGAAAAATTATAGTATCGTATATGGAGAACAGTACATTGGTCACAATGTACACAGCTTGGTACATGTAGCTAAAGATGTGCAAAATTTTGGACCGCTTGATAATTTCAGCGCCTTTCAATTTGAGAACTTTATGCAAAATATAAAGAAGAAAGTCAAAGTATCTCGTAACCCCTTGCAACAGTTTTGTAATCGAATAGCAGAGGAAGATGAATTACCAGCAGTTTACGATCAACCCAATTTTCCAATCATTAAAACAGCCCGTAGTGCAATGAATATCAAAGAAATAATTTTTCCATCATTTTCCTTGTCTCCCAAAGATTGTATTGAACATGTGAACGGTTCAAAATATGAGATCGCAGAGATTCTGAATAATAATAATAACGTATCATTCCGCTGTAGAAGGCATCTGCATACTGAATGTTTCTTCAAGTATCCGCTAGATTCAAAAGTTCTGGGTATTGTTACAATCGAAGGATGTTTGTCCGACGATGTTTCCGAAGTAGAATTAGTCGACGTAAAACAAAAATGTTTGAAGCTCACGGTTAATGCTGACTTGGAAAAATATGTAGCTATACCAATATTCAGGGCTGGGTAACATTTGAAATGGTTCCATTTAAAATATGCATTTGAAATGTAAAATGGCATTTTGCATTTTCATTTTAAATGGTATTTCCAAAAGCATTTTCATTTTGTATTTAAAATGGTAAACTCAACCCATTTAGCCATTTATAAAATGCTAAATGGTAAATGGCGTAGCATGGATGATGCTGAGTTGTAAGATGCAGTTACTGCAGCTTCCAAACAGACTAATTTTTTCGAATATATTCCGGAAAAATTACAAATGCAATATTATTCACTTTTTTATATGTTTTTATGTACATCTTGATGAGTATGTGTGAAAATTGTCATGAAAAAATGTTCAAGGTTTCACACGCTATTCGTCTTCGTGTCGGCTGATGTTTCCCGTGCGCGATCAATCAATGTACACAATTCGGCAAATATGGTTGGTTTTAAATGAAAAAAAAAAAAAATATCCTCACCAACTACATGGTATTAGCTATGACGTGACGAAGGTTTTTTCGATTTTTCTTTTCGGTTCCCAGAAAAAAATTCCTGAACTTTTTTTTTTTACAACTCTGGGAGTTTAATATACATTGCACAAAAAACATATCGGGAAAACCGTCCATCACGTCGAAACACGTATTCCTTTAAATATGTGTACCTGAATTTTGAGTCGATTCATCAATCACAGTTTGAGATATCGTGTACACTGTTTTTAAAAACATAGTTTCGATAAAAACGCGTTTATTTGACCAGGCAGGCCGGTTCGGTTGTCTACCTGCGCCTCAAATTCTTATTTCGCTACAAACGCTATAACTAAAAAAAATACTCTAAATATCTATATGTGACCCTTTGCATAGTATTCTGGACACTTCAAAGTATTTTTTGAAAGAAGATACATTTTTTTTTGTTGTTTGAAAATTTTACAGTAGGATTCCCATTAACGCAAACGCATTATTGAAATCTTGCAAGTTGAGAGTCGATGTAAATAACTAAGATTTCGTTGTTGGAAAATATAATGATTAAGAAACTATTTTGCATTTAATTATCCATTTAAAATGACTATTTTCCATTTTGCATTTAAAATGTATTCTGTAAAACTATTTCCATTTTGCATTTCAAATACTTTTTCTCAACCATTTTCCATTTTCCATTTCAAATGGATTCGAGATACCATTTTACCCAGCCCTGCCAATATTGCATACTCATACTAAGATATAAATTCTAACAACATGCGGTTTCTTGTTGGGGCACGTTGAGCATTCCATCTCAAACTAGCAATATCATTTAGATTTATCATAATATTTATCCGAGTTATGTAAGCAATTATTGAAAGACGTGTACTTTTGTGATTAGGCGTAGATTCATTACCACTATTTTGCCTTCCGCGTACAAATTTGGCACCAAACAAGATGATGCTATACTAACGATAAGTAATTCGAATTCTAGTTCGTTGCAATAAATTCGTGAATAAATATCTGTACGACGTGAATATCAGGGTCAGTAAAAAAATCGACTATTTT
Source organism: Tenthredo mesomela (assembly GCA_943736025.1). Lineage (NCBI taxonomy): Eukaryota > Metazoa > Arthropoda > Insecta > Hymenoptera > Tenthredinidae > Tenthredo > Tenthredo mesomela. The sequence goes on from OX031019.1 coordinate 19,118,057, forward strand.
TTTTATTCAAATTACACATTCAATAGCTGCTGTGAGGTGAAGCAAAATGCCTGTTAAAATATGAGCCCTTAATATTATTATTTAGAGGTCCCTGATCGCAATTCTCCATTTCCCATTCATTTAACATGGAAAACTTTGCTTGTTCGTTCTGAATTTTATAACTCGCCACCCGGTGAACATACACAAATACCCAAGACATATTTTTGTACGGAACTGAATGCTCTAGAAACAAGATCTCTAGTCATCATATGATAAATCTACTCAATTAAAAGTTATTAGCACTATTTTTGCACTAAAAACGAATTTGTAACGAGTAGATTCTGAACGAGTAGATTTATCATAAATGACGACTAGAGATCTTTTTTCTAGAGCATTCAGTTCGCTACAAAAATATGTCTTGGGTATTTCTGTATGTTCACTCGGTGGCGAGTTATAAAATTCAGAACGAACAAGCAAAGTTTCCCATGTTAAATGGATGGGGAATGGAGAATTGCGATGAGGGACCTCTAATAGTATATTATGTGGCATGCCCGTAAACCAAGTGTTTTTCGGCGAGAATAATGATTTCAGGACGAGCTAAAGGCGAGCCGAAGGCGAGCCGGAAGCGAGTTCTGAAATCATTATTCGAGTCAAAAACGGTTTACGGGTGCGCCCCATACTGTATTTTTTTCGAAATAGGCATGAAAAGTCACTTTGACGCCTGTTGAGATTCACTAGACGAAGAGTCAGGTTATGGTGCGATCTGTCGCGCACTTCGAACCGCGCATCGAAACTGCCGTATAAAGACTTTATATGGCAGCTTTGGAATGCGCACTTCGAACTGCGCATCCAGACTGCCGTATAAAGACTTTATAGGGCAGTTCTGAAACCAACCGTATAAAGTGACACTTTGTGGATCGAAAACAGGCGTCAAAAAGTGACTTTTCAATGCCTATGCCGAAAAAATAATAATATTGAGGGCTCATATTTTAACAGGCATTTTATTTCACCTCACTGCAACTATTGAATGTGTAACTTTGAAAAACAAAGAATAGTCGATTTTTTCGAATCACCCTATAGTGAATATACTATAGTGAATCCGTTTAACACACATTCAAATATTATTATTTTGAGATCTCACAAGAAACATGAGTGGCAAGAAACAAAGCTACGCTGTTGTGCGATTTGAGGATGCAGTAGTGTCGGAGATCCCCAGCAAGTGGCTGATAGACAACAATACTAAATGTTGGTGGCCCCCAACGAGAAACGTTTCCACACATATATTGAAGGAGACTAACCCAACAGAAAATTGGAAAAAATACCCTATTCAAATTGAGGCTTTCTGTGGTAAGTCAAATCAGTTTTATATATACAAACAATTTCCTCATTTTCTCAAATCTTTGAAGTATTACATCTCTACAGAAAAGCCTATCGCCTCAAACTTTTGACTGGAGCTCTTTCAATTAATAATTTATTTCCTAATCTTGATCATAGTGAAAACATGATGGAGTAAGTTATGTTTATTTTCATAACATCTGCTCTGAAACATCAACTTTCGATGCTTGTTCGGCCAGTCGAAAGAGGCTCGTTTCAGACTAATGTTGTATAATACTGTTGCGCTTGCGCAGCAATTCAGTGAATCAGCAAGATGCGATAGTCGTTTGGAATCCCTTGGCATGTAATGAGTAGTCTATTACATCCCTTGGGATTGTAATGAGTTATTACTGCCCTGTTGCAAATTTCATACTATTCAATTATATTCTTCACGTCAAATTAAATGACAGCTCTTTATAAAGCATAACAATATCGAGTTAAATGAATATAATATTGATTGTAACTCACGCCACCAGCTTTCCTTGCCATGTATACCTCAAATTAACTTACATCGTCTAGCCTCAAGCATCGAAAATTGAAGTTTCGATCAGATGTTATGAAAAACACACTGTGAAAAGAATATGAATGCCCAAGCTGAAGGCGAGGGCTGGCATTGCCCGTGCCTGCATTCATATCTTTCATCCCGTGTCACAGAATATACTATTTAGCTTTTTCTGTAAACAAATAGTAAAATGATTTCAAAAGGAGCATCGCGATCTTAAGGGCTTACACACAGTTAGAAGGCTTTAAAAAGACGGATTTTCAAGAATTTTTTTCGCGCAGACTATTCAATTTATTAATTTGAAAATTGGTGTACATATTATAATAACCTTATAATATATTAACATATTTTTTATTTGTAAAAATAATCATCGCGAATGTTGCTATCGCCGATCTCCTAGAGCTCCGCAAAAAAAACCAATTTTGCGGTGATCACGATATCTCTGGACCGGATTATCTGAAATGAAAAAACCAAATAAATTTCGTTAATATAATACATTATCTAGTATTTAATCGAAGGAATTAGCGAAAAAATAATTTTTGACAAAATGGCGACTTCTCAAAATAAAAGACTCGATTTTGAACGAAAATTTAAGCCTTAAATTGTTTATAAAATGGAAAATATTTATCGGAGAAAAAAAAACTTCGATTAATTACTAAAAAATCTAGTTAAAAAGGTTGTGTTAAAATTTGAGACTGATCGGTTCAGCCGTTTTCGAGAAATCTTGATCACCGATTTTGAAAACATAGTTTTGAGAAAAACGCGTTTAAAGTTTCAAAAGCGTATTACATGTGGTAAATTTTTTTTTTTTTTTCAACTTACATGGAGTCATCTATTCCAGGGCCATATAATAATTCGTTCGCATCGTTGGCAGCTTCTAATAATTCGATTTGATGCTGTCTACGATTTTTTGAAAATTACAGGTGTATGTAACCCCTTAAACATTTGTTATCTACGATGCTGATTTTCATAAGGGATTTTTCTCGTGGTGGAATATACACTTTTGAATGGAAATATCAACTTTTCTTTATCCAAGGTTATTCGTATAATTCACAAGATTTTGAAGACGAAATTTTCAGATTTTCAATGCTTTCTTTCAAATATTCTCGGATTTTTTTTCAATCTTTGACTCAAATCAAAGATTTACAGCATAATTCACGCGAATTGAAAAGATATTAATTGTTTTGTGCTGGAACCTAATGCATATGCCTCTATGAAATTATAACTTTTACAGATTCGCTAGCCGTTGCGAGGAAAAAAGCAGAGGATATCAACTACACTGAATCAGAAGAGATCCCCACAGGAAGAGGTCACCGTAGAAGAAATAATACATTAGTCAACGAGCAAGATGGCGATATCTCTGATAGTGATCATGACAAACGTATGTATGCTTCTTATTGACATAATTTTTTGAATACACGTTGCATCTGCGAGTAACTGCTCTTCTATTTACATGAGCATGGGATAGCCTAATAGGAAAAAGATTTTCTCTGGCTGTCAGCCTATCCAGGTTGTCAAAGCGATGAAGGCAAAGCAAGTTATATATAATGGTTGAAGATTAATCGGTTTCATTGATTTTATTCAACCTAATTTCGTTGAAGTATTTTTCCAAATATAGTTTAAACCAATACCAGTTAATTGATTTTTTCGGCATAGGCATTGAAAAGTCACTTTTCCACACGGCGTGCGCAAAGTTCAATTTTGCGCACGCTTCGCGTGCATAAAATTCAACTTAACGCGCGCTGTGTTGAAAAATGAAGTTCGATACACGTGCGAAAGATGATTCTTGACTCGTGTGATTGTCAACCTCGCTTCGCTCGGGCGAAAAACTTCACACTCGTCCGAGAATCGACACTTTCGCACTAGTATCGAAAAGTACTATTTTGACGCCTGTTTTCGATCCACAAAGTGTCACTTTATACGGTTGGTTTCAGAACTGCCCTATAAAGTCTTTAAACGGCAGTCTGGATGCGCAGTTCGAAGTGCGCATTCCAAAGCTGCCGTATAAAGTCTTTATACGGCACTTTCGATGCGCGGTTCGAAGTGCGCGACAGATCGCACCATAACCCCATTCTTCGTCTAGTGAATCTCAACAGGCGTCAAAGTGACTTTTCATGCCTATTTCGAAAAAAATACAGTATGGGGCGCACCCGTAAACCGTTTTTGACTTGAATAATGATTTCAGAACTCGCTTCCGGCTCGCCTTCGGCTCGCCTTTAGCTCGTCCTGAAATCATTATTCTCGCCGAAAAACACTTGGTTTACGGGCATGCCACATAATATACTATTGTTGGATTTATGAAAATCTCTCTGTTAGGAGTATTTTTGGAAAACCAATCATTCTTTCCGTTTCTGTTCGTACTTAAGGCCAGATTTTCTGTAACATATATGTAAGTACAGCATTATGGAAGAGTAGGTTCACCATTGTCCCTATATCTCAGAAGACAAATCGTTTAATCCCTGATTTTTATACATCCGAGTATGTATGGGCCATGCTGTATAAGACTATAAATTATTCTACATTGATTGTCGATTTTCTTCTCATTATTTGTAGGAACACTTGGAGCACCACCTCGCTTGAATGAGGACCTTTCAATTTCGTCCACTGGTAGACCACCTCCAGGATCAAGTAAGTTTCCAAATTGAATGATAGTCAAATAACAATAATTTCTCTTACTGACAACTGTCTTCTATTTTTTATTTTCATGTGTGATCTTATCTATGGTACTGACAATAATTTGTCGACCAGTCGTACTCAATGCTCTGAATTATGATATCAAAGTGTAAATTAATGAGCCTCAATGAGTTGATGCAATAGTTTATGACATTTGTAATTGATTAGTAAGTGATTAGTGTCATCAGGTGGTGGAGTGTATGCTATAATATAACTATGTGGGCTCTTACAACCTACTGTTTTACAATGATTATGTCACATATCTGTATCAATTCAGGTGTCGTGCAACAGATTGATGGTTCTACTCTTCCTTCAAGAAATATACAGACTATCCCTGATAAAGAAAATACTTCTAGTAATAATATTACTAAAAATCCTCCGAACACTGTCGCGATCCCTTCAACATCGGAGAAGACGAATTGTCAACCAGAAGGTAACAATTATTCTATTATCAAATACCAGTACCTCCCAATCTAGAACAATCATTGCTATTGTATATTACTCTGGCTATGAAATCAAATACAATCCATTTCGTTTTCCCTCATATTTCATTATCTGTGTTATTATGCACCGATAATTGATAAGTTCGTTCAGTGTCAAGGGGAGATGTCACTGAAACCATGTCAAACCAATTTTAATTTTTTTTCAAATACTAAGCAAGGTAAATTTTAAAATCCTCCCTACTGTGGTAGTATGTGTATCAAAAACTAATTTCCACCTTCTCTAATGAAACTGTATGCGTAGAGGTACGCAAGAAGTCTCACACGGAAAGTACCCTGTGCCTACACTCTTTTTCCATGTATATTAGGATGCTTTTTTTGGAACGACTATTTTTTTTTCTCAACTCCCACTTGAAAATCTTGTTGTAGTACACGTTGAAAAAGAAATCCTTTCCAATTTTTAGCTCTTAATTCCACTTTTGAGAACTCACGCTCTTCTTTTTAAGTTTTCCCATGCTCAAAGCATGTAAATAATGATTGAAATAATAAATGATTGTGAGAATATCTAGCATGATTCAAGGCTTGGCTTTTCACCGCAGTAAATTGAACTAGATGATGATCAGTAGATATTGAATTTTTATCTTCAACTCTACAATTTCTCGAATTCGACTGGTCTGTATTCATATAAATTCACTCATTTCATTGTCATCTTTCCTTAGCAACACTTTATTAGGTTTACAATCCTCTTTACGGTGCATAATATAGAACATTGCTGATAAAAGTGCGAACTGTTACAAATTCTTCAGCTCTGAACAAAATCTGGAAAGCTCTAAGTGAAATTCAACTTAAACTAAATGGCCTGGGTGAAATGATTGACGCCACTGGACTTTTCACACGGGTTGATGCACATGAACCTATTAAAAGATTCTTACCTATCAAGAACTTGGAAGCATTAGCACAATTTGAAGAACACCTCAGCGAAGAAGACAATAGGAAACTATTTGTAAACTCATTTTATTTTTTTTCACACCACACCAACTGTCGGCTTTGTGTATCAGTTGAATATATACATATATATTAGGGTGGCCCTTATTTGGTGAAAGAAAAATATTTGGTTTGCCGCCCCCTCAATCGGTTCCAAATTGAACAAAAAAAAATTCGGACCTAATTTTAGGTGATTCGGCCAATGGGAACACGTGCCCCAAGGACGTTAATTTTTTTAATTCTTTTTCTTCTTTTTCTTCCTTCGCAGGACATAGTATAACAGAAAAGGAAGAGAAAATGTTGTAACAAATTTTTTTTCACCTTCCGGTTTGGTAGGAAAAGTAATATTTTGGAATTCCGTTAGCAAAAATCGATTAATACGTGTAAAATTACAATCAAAATGGTATGAATTCCTCTTAATGGAAGACAAATTTGCTACAACCTTTTCTCTTCCTTTTCTGTCATACTATGTCCTGTGAAGAAAGAAAAAGAAGAAAAAGAATTAAAAAAATTAACGTCCTTGGGGCACGTGTTCCCATTGGCCGAATCACCTAAAATTTGGTCCGAATTTTTTTTTGTTCAATTTGGAACCGATTGAGGGGGCGGCGAACCAAATATTTTTTTTTCACCAAATAAGGGCCACCCTAATATATATATATATATATGTAAATGACGGTTTTCAGGAATCTTATATTAAACTGATAGGCGGGAACGGCCGGAAGGACTCCATATCTAGGGCATATGAAAGCACATTCACGAATGAAGTAGCCGTGCTCTGCTCTTGGTTAGGGCTTCGTAAAAACCACAGAATATCCGACTCAAAAGCTATTAATACTATCAAAGGTAAAAACTTTGGGCTAGTTCTGATTACCTCCGTGAAATAATTGATAATGCGTGCCATTTTATGCACATGACTCATTTCTTAATATTTGACTAATTATTATTTATTTGATTGAGTAGTGACTCTATCGTTCGAAACCTATTAATTCATACCATATGTGAATTTCAAGTAAAGATTCCTCCAGTCCTTCAGTGGTCTAATTGGACAAGGCGTCGCAGTACAAATGCGGAGGTCCCGGTTCAAACCCGGGCTGAAGGAATTTTTACTTGAAAAAATAATTATGATGCACTTCCGTTTTTTTCGGTCTATCTGAAGATTGCACGCTCTATATAGAGGTCAGCTTCAGTTAGAAGACTTAAAAATTTGGTTCGACTGGTCCGATAAATTCACATATGGTATGAATTAATAGGCTTCGAACGATAGAGTCACTACTCAATGAAATAAACACAGACCTGGGACTAAGAAGGTCAATGACAATAACATGAATTTCAAGTAAAGATTTCTCCAGTCCTTCAGTGGTCTAATTGGACAAGGCGTCGCAGTACAAATGCGGAGCTCCCGGTTCAAACCCGGGCTGAAGGAATTTTTACTTGAAAAAATAATTATGATGCACTTCCGTTTTTTTCGGTCTATCTGAAGATTGCACGCTCTATATAGAGGTCAGCTTCAGTTAGAAGACTTAAAAATTTGGTTCGACTGGTCCGATAAATTCACATATGGTATGAATTAATAGGCTTCGAACGATAGAGTCACTACTCAATGAAATAAACACAGACCTGGGACTAAGAAGGTCAATGACAATAACATGAATTTCAAGTAAAGATTTCTCCAGTCCTTCAGTGGTCTAATTGGACAAGGCGTCGCAGTACAAATGCGGAGCTCCCGGTTCAAACCCGGGCTGAAGGAATTTTTACTTGAAAAAATAATTATGATGCACTTCCGTTTTTTTCGGTCTATCTGGAGATTGCACGCTCTATATAGAGGTGAGCTTCAGTTAGAAGACTTAAAAATTTGGTTCGACTGGTCCGATAAATTCACATATGGTATGAATTAATAGGTTTCGAACGATAGAGTCACTACTCAATGAAATAAACACAGACCTGGGAAAGAAGGTCAATGACAATAACATGAATTTCAAGTAAAGATTCCTCCAGTCCTTCAGTGGTGTAATTGGACAAGGCGTCGCAGTACAAATGCGGAGGTCCCGGTTCAAACCCGGGCTGAAGGAATTTTTACTTGAAAAAATAATTATGATGCACTTCCGTTTTTTTCGGTCTATCTGGAGATTGCACGCTCTATATAGAGGTGAGCTTCAGTTAGAAGACTTAAAAACTTGGTTCGACTGGTCCGATAAATTCACATATGGTATGAATTAATAGGTTTCGAACGATAAAGTCACTACTCAATGAAATAAACACAGACCTGGGACTAAGAAGGTCAATGACAATAACATGAATTTCAAGTAAAGATTCCTCCAGTCCTTCAGTGGTCTAATTGGACAAGGCGTCGCAGTACAAATGCGGAGGTCCCGGTTCAAACCCGGGCTGAAGGAATTTTTACTTGAAAAAATAATTATGATGCACTTCCGTTTTTTTCGGTCTATCTGGAGATTGCACGCTCTATATAGAGGTGAGCTTCAGTTAGAAGACTTAAAAATTTGGTTCGACTGGTCCGATAAATTCACATATGGTATGAATTAATAGGTTTCGAACGATAGAGTCACTACTCAATGAAATAAACACAGACCTGGGACTAAGAAGGTCAATGACAATAACATGAATTTCAAGTAAAGATTCCTCCAGTCCTTCAGTGGTCTAATTGGACAAGGCGTCGCAGTACAAATGCGGAGGTCCCGGTTCAAACCCGGGCTGAAGGAATTTTTACTTGAAAAAATAATTATGATGCACTTCCGTTTTTTTCGGTCTATCTGGAGATTGCACGCTCTATATAGAGGTGAGCTTCAGTTAGAAGACTTAAAAATTTGGTTCGACTGGTCCGATAAATTCACATATGGTATGAATTATTATTTATGTTTCCAGGTATTCTCATGCCACAGTTCAATACTAACAACAATCACTGCAGTGTCAAAGATTTTGAAGTGATTTCATCCGAATGATTTCGTCATCCAAAGCAACGACTCAATCGACAAAAATAGCGTGTCTTCGTGAAGCAAGCCAGACATATATATATATATTAGGGTGGTCGTTAAAAATTAAATTTCATCAGACGCCCCCTGAAAAGTTTTATTTTTGTCTAAAAACACGCGTGCAATTTTTTGTAGATTTGACGAATAACCCATCGAAATTTCAAAATTTCAAATTTTTATCTTTTTTCGATGGGTTTTTCGTCAAATCTGCACATTAGGTAAGACATTTCCAAAAAACTGCAGGTTAAAAAACAAAATGTTTGATCGTCTTGCGGCACGTGTTCTTTTCATTTAAAAAAAAAAAAAAAAATTGTACGCATGTTTTTAGACGAAAAGGAAACTTTTCAAGGGGCGTCTGATGAAATTTAATTTTTAACGACCACCCTAATATATATATATATATATATCGACAGCCTAATAACATAATCCCGTAAGCGCCAAAAATGGCCTATTTTTCAAACAATTTCTAATAGACGCCAAAATTTTTTTGGAGAAACGTCTGTCAGTTTGCGAAAAATTTTTTTTTTGGCGCTTACGTGACTATGTTATTAGGCTGTCGATATATATATATATATATATACTGTAATCTTTCGATTCCCTGCAGTCATGCTATAGGTTTTTGAGTTTTCTTTTTTTTATTTTGTTTGTAGCTTAATCTATGTATACAATCGTGAAGATTTTTTAAATGTACCTCAGAGTACTTTGGTTTATGATTCTCATTAAGGTTGCCTCAAATCCAAGGTTGGTATGGCACCATCGACTGCGTATTTCATTAGCTTCCTGAAATTGCATTCGTTTCCAGTATTTAATATTAAAGAAACATTATAAAAAGTTTTTCGTTCAATGTTATGGTGTACTGCCATGATATTTTATCATATGCGTAGTAAATGAACCTCACTCAAATTGTCGGCACTCCGTTGATAGTGACATAGCAGCTAATGTTCATAATATTATTTCCTTTACGTTTTCATCATTTATATTATAAGGTAGTATTTCTCCAATCTTATAGTCTTCTTTAATTATTAAGAGTCGAATGAAAGTCTATTTCGAATATCGCGAATTTATTTATATTTTGTGTGTTTTAAAAGTTTATTCGTACTATTTATAGAGTTCGTATGTAAGTAATGTTTATTAATGGGTTCGCGGTGGCTAACTGTTTTCTTCGGAAACGAGACTCCATTCTAGTCGTATTTCATGTGCCGATAGCCGAAATTATAATAATGACAATTATGACCCCTTATAAAAATAATATAATATTATTTTATTTGATTGTACCCGAAAAAGTTTAATTAAAACAAACAGCCACCTCGGACCCATTAATGAACATTACTGTACTTGGAATATATGGACTCCCTGTTTTTGTGACTGCGTGGTCTGGATTTAGTCAAAAAACTAGTCAATGCATGTTGAAGCCCTAATGGGGGCCCTCTTTAGTCATTACAATTTTATCGAAGGAAGACTCTATTGAAATCAGCACCAAACCTACTTTTTCGAGTTGATATCCGTGAGAAGTTCATTCAGAAAACGAATTCCACAATTTTCAAATTAAGCACATGGTAGTATATGTATTGAAAAAAGATTTTAATCTTTCGAATCTCAAAGTGCAAGCGCAGAAAACCTTTCATGAAAAATGTCTGGCGTCCCGCTGTAAGACGTTGCTCTGTGCTTGTACTTAAATCAAAGAAAATTGAAAATATTTATCAATACACATACTACTATGATTTAAAAATTGTGGACTGCGATTTTTGATTGGACCTGTTTTAGTTATTTGGCAAGCCAGGTATTGAAAATGTATTTTGTCACAATTTCAATAAGGTCATTGTTTTAACAGTTCATGTTTCCTGTATTTGTTTTCTAAAGTGACTTGGACACATGGTATCCCCAAGTGTACGGATATACATTGAATCATACCGAAAATTGTACACGGATCAGTGCATAGCGTATATGTGTATAGCGGGATTAGGACAGAGTTACAGATTTTATTGAGGAGTCAACCTCTATATTAGTTTTCAGTCTTCATTTGAGTCAAAACGTTTAGTCAATTAAGTTACTTTTTATGTATAAGTAAGATTTAAGTGAGACTACAGAGTGTCTTTTCAAGCCAAGTATGTATGTACACTAGGGTGCTTCAAAAAAAATCTTTAATTTTTTTTTTCAACTCTTACCCTCCCAAATGCTTGAGATGGATAAGACAAAAGTCCTCGCGAAAGTCGATCCCTGTTGCTCAACTCTAAGAGGTCGCTATTTTCATTTAATTTCCTATTCATTTAACATAGGAATTTTCGTTTTTTTATTTAAACTGAAATAATACCTATTCATTTTAATTTTTTGAAAATAACCATTGTATATTAGGGTGGTTCTTAAATGGGGTGTTTTTGAATTTTCACGCTCCCAAGGGTTCAAACGGATCCTTTTGAAGAAAAAAAATTTGTCCTAAATTTTGAATGCTCTATCTCAATTTTAACATCCCGCGCACGACCGCCGAAGTATTTTTTTTTTTTTTTTAATTTCCTACAAAAAACATGTATGACCCAACTTTATCAAGTCATTAACGTCGAAGTTTCAACATTCTGCGTCCTGCGTCGATTTCAACATTCTACGCAGATCTTTTTTTTCAAATTACATACAAAATATAAGTGATCGGGTCAACTGAATTGAAATTGAAAAAAAAAAAAAAAATACTCCGGCGGTCGTGCGCCGGATGTTAAAATTGAGATAGAGCATTCAAAATTTAGGACAAATTTTTTTTCTTCAAAAGGATCCGTTTGAACCCTTGGGAGCGTAACAATTCAAAAACACCCCATTTAAGGACCACCCTATTGTATATTCTGAAAGCTGGTTTTTTAAGCTTTCCAAACCTATATAATAAAAGTCGATTACCTTAATTAGAAGATTGAATAAAGTCATTTAAAATCTAGAGATTTTTCTGTAGCAACAAAATTTCTAGATCTTAAATGACTTTATTTAATCTTCTAATTAAGGTAATCGACTTTCATTATAATATAGGTTTGGAAAGTTTAAAAACCCAGCTTTCTTAATATACAATGGATCTTTTAGAAAAATCAAAATGAATAGGTGCAATTTCAGTTTGAATAAAAAAACAAAAATTCCCATGTTAAATGAATAGGAAATCAAATGAAAATAGCGACCTCTTAGAGTTGAGCTACAGCGACCGACTTTCGCGAGGACTTTTGTCTTATCCACCTCAAGCATTTGGGAGGGTAAGAGTTGAAAAAAAAAAAAAATTAAAGGATTTTTTTGAAGCACCCTAATGTACACGTAGATATAAGCTGTATCTCAATTGGTCAAAGGTGGTAAGGGTACTCTTGTACACTTGCCCTCATGGTAGAAATACATAGAGATATATCCATATATACCGCGATAATCAGGTGAAAGAGAATGGTCCATCCGCCCAGGCAGACAATATTTCGTATTTTTAGGGGGATAGCCACTCGTTGCACTGAAAATCCCTAGGGTGATTTTGGCGCGCGGTCGATGCAACTCTGCAGCCATTGTTGATACAGGCCGGCTGACTGTCAATACATCGCGGAAGGTAGACAAGTGTGGTTATGTTCGTTTATTTGAAGGAAATGATAAATAAAGTGAATGAAACCTACGTGAATAAGCTAGGAATATTTATCAAAAATCGATCAATTAGTTTTAAATGATAATTCCGTTCAAATTAGTTGTTCTCGATGAACTTTTCGATTCTCATTAATTTCCAGTTATAGCTTCGGTTAAGTCGTTGATTGCATTAAGATATCATTTAAAACTAATTGATCGATTTTTGATAAATATTCCTAGCTTATTCACGTAGGTTTCATTCACTTTATTTATCATTTCCTTCAAATAAACGAACATAACCACACTTGTCTACCTTCCGCGATGTATTGACAGTCAGCCGGCTTGTATCAACAATGGCTGCAGAGTTGCATTGACCGCGCGCCAAAATCACCCTAGGGATTTTTTCAGCGCAACGAGTGGCTATCCCCCTAAAAATACGAAATATTGTCTGCCTGGGCGGATGGACCATTCTCTTTCACCTGATTATCGCGGTATATATATATATATATATATACTAGGGGGGCTACGCCCCCCTGCGCGCTACGCGCGCCAACCCCCCATTGTGTATCATCTGTTGAAGTCAAATAATCTGCGGATTTTTTCGAAAAAAAAAACCATTTTGTAATGAAATCTAGTGAAGGTTTTGTCACCCGCGATTATTCATCTTTATATTGGCTATTATTTATTTCTTATTATATAGCCAATAATCATTTTGGTAACCAAACTTGGCGCGCCAAGCCCTATATTATCTTATTATCAATGTTGGTTTCAAAGCAATGGAAATTTTCAACGGATCTTTTAACGTATTATATATTATACATATAGCTATACTGTTTAGTTAGTTTTAGATCCAAACGTTTTTCATTCATTGTCTTAACTAAATCTTTCTTTCGCTTTTGATCCAAACGCTTTTCATTCATTGTCTCAACTAAATCTTTTTTCCGTTTTTGATCCAAACGTTTTTCATTCATTGTCTTAACTAAATCTTTCTTTCGCTTTTGATCCAAACGCTTTTCATTCATTGTCTCAACTAAATCTTTTTTCCGTTTTTGATCCAAACGTTTTTCATTCATTGTCTTAACTAAATCTTTCTTTCGCTTTTGATCCAAACGCTTTTCAGTCATTGTCTCAACTAAATCTTTCTTTCGCTTTTGATTCAAACGCTGTTCATTCATTATCTTAACTAAATCTTTCTTCCGCTTTTGAACCAAACGCTTTTCATCCATTGTCTTAATTAAATCTTTCTTTCGTTTCCTATCCAAACGCTCTTCATCCATTGTCTCAACTAAATCTTTCTTTCGTTTCTTATCCAAATGCTTTTCACTCATTGTTTCAACTAAATTTTTATTTCGTTTTTTATCCAAACGCTTTTCATTCCTTCCCTCAACTAAATCTTTATTTCGTTTTTTATCCAAACGCTTTTCATTCATTCCCTCAACTAAATCTTTCTTTCGCTTTTTCTCCCCTGGTGAAAATAATTTCTACGCCAAACTACGAAAATGATCTACGAAAAAGTAGAGGATTTCGGACTTTTCGTAGTTTTTTTTACGTCAGATTTTGCACAAAGTAGTAGTTTTTCGTAGATAGTTCTAGAACGAAATTCGATATGATTTCGATCTTTGTAGTGAATATCTGTAGTTCATTGTGGTTTTCCGTATTTTGTCATAGTTTTTCGTAGATAGTCGTAGAATGGAATAATACTGTATGCGATATTTGTAGTAGATATCCGTAGTTCGCCGTAGTTTTTCATGGATAGTCATAGAATGCGATACGATAATATATATATCATATATATATGGGGAATTCAACGTGAACTCGACCAATGTTTTTCCCTCACCATTTTTGATTCGCTTCACGATTTTTTATACCATTCTACGACCTCGAAAAAGCATTGCTGAATTTTTTTCAGATTTTTCCCTCCAACCGTTAATTTTCCATGATTATTCAAACCCATTTTGAAATTGGCATTTTTCAAAAATTTCGAAAAATTCTCGAAAATCTTTTTTTTTTCTTTCGATCATTTCGACACCCCTTCCACGATGGGATCATTATTTCTTCTTTTTTTCTCAGCACTTTTAACATTTTGAACAAACGAAACACCATGTTCCAACGTTTCGAAAATTCTTGAAAAATTACGAAAAATTCTGTGTTTAATTCTGAATGTTTTCGCGTGAGACCTACGATGACGGACGAAAAAAAGTTGTTTTGATCCTGCGTAGCAACGAACGGGCCAAGTTTTGCACAAAAATCTGCAAAACTTAGCCCTCTCGATGCCACGCAGCAAAACAATCGGGAAATATCCGATAATTTTGAAGGTCTTGTGGTATTACTACAGACAATATTTGAGAATTGGTCTTGAGAGTTCAACACTATATCGGCATTGATTTGAGGCAGTGGAACCTATTTTTTATACTGTGGGAACGAAGAATAATAATAATTCCCTCTGCGGGAGGCTTGAAAATCCTTTTTTTTTTCGCCCGACATCATGGGTCTCTACAGTCCTCAAACAACGGAATATCAATTATACGAATATCTACGAAAATTTACAAAGACCTACGAACGAAATGAAGCTAAATCATTTTTCGTAGTTTTTCGTACATACTCGTAGAACTGATATTCTGGTGCTTAAAGACTGTAGATTTTCGTAATTTGTCGTAGAAATTTGTAGTTTTCTACTTCAAAAACTACGATAAATTACGGAAAACTACGAAAAACTACGAAAAACTACGATTCTTTACGCTTTTTTACGCTTTGAATGTTTTCGTATTTTGGCGTAGAAATTATTTTCACCAGGGTCTATTCGCTCTTCTCCCATACTTCGAATAGTATCCCTTAACCTTTTTTCATTCAATTCATTCTTGGAAAGATTTTCTACCCGTCGTTTTTCATTAATTCGCTCCTTGTTATGATAGTAGTGTAGTCTATTAATTCTATCTCTACCTGTTAAACTCGAATTCTGTGAATTGATAATGTCATAGTGACCTCTGTCTAAACAGCCAGATAATAAAAGAATTAACTTATTTATATTCATTTCATCCCCATATTTTCTTGGATCCTCAAAATGATTTATGTATACCGATACGTGTATATTATAAATCTTGACGAACGACTCTATTTCTACTTCCCCCCCGTAAACTCCTGTTTTAGACATATGCGATTGGTATGCATATTTATCTAAAATTTCTGAATTGTACGATTCATCGCCCACAATAAATGATTCGTATAACGCCCAATTGTGTACTACATTAGAAACAATTTGCAACCTTATCGTTTGATGTTTTTCTTGATCATTATATAAAAAATACGAAAAACATCTAAATAAACAATTACCGTCTCCCACTATACGTACACTGTTAAAAAAATCTGTATTAGAATTAATATAAAAATGTAGGAAGTTTTTTGGCAGATACCGTATATGAAATTCCAATCGCTGTACTGAAAATTGAGGTACTGGTATTCTGACAATACAAAGATCGAATAGTGATATTACTATGCCCATGTATGTGTTGAATAATACACATTGGAAGGAACTTTGCGTTGCAAGTTATGAAAATTAAGAAACTTTTTCTAATATCAATATACAGATGTACATTGAATTAACTTCACCTATGTATTGTTTTCAATGAAAGATCGTGAAATGAAATATATTCTTGTCTTGGAATAATCTGAGTCGAGACACTATTATTAATGCGCTGTATAATACTGTTGTGAGACCTGTGTCTATGATAATTTCCACAGAAACGTTTCATCATAAATACTAGGTGTATTGAAAATAATATTCCAGCATGGTAGAATCACGACACTCCAGTATTAGAAATACGTTTGCACCTTCCATGAAAATTACAATACATCTGCCGATATTAATGTGCGAATGTATGCCAAATTCACTTTACACGCGGATTTTTTTTCAGTAATTACTCATGCCATTAATATGCCATTGTCCAACAATTTTGCGCAATCTGATCATACATTTATTATACTGTGTTGGAAAACTAGAATGTATTTGTACATAAAAATCATTCCCTATAGGGCAATATTTATTACTCAGTGTAGTGAAAATCAGGTGATGAACTTGAGATGATGGGCAATTATCGTACACTTATAATATATTGAAATTATTGCCTTAAACTTTATTACTTTTCTATATACATATATGTGTATATTACAAAGGTAGCTGTTTAGCGAAAGAGCATATGAGGTATTCCATACCAACTCGACCAATGGTTTTCCCTCACCATTTTTGATTTGGTTCATAATTTTTTCTACGGGTACTCCAACTCTAATACAACCACTCATGAATTTCCCTAGATTTTTCCCATTGACCGTTATTTATTCATGAATTTTCGAAACTTCAAACAGTGCGACACCTTCCATTTTTTTGAAAAAAAAAATCTCAAAAATTCTGTTTTCGAAGACGATCATTTTGACCCTTATTCGAAAGTGGAAACTCTTTTCCTTATGTTTACTTTGCTTATTTAAGAAAAAATTATTAAATTATTATTATTATTACATGGTGGATAATGGCTCCCAGAATTTTTTCAATGTGATACGTCTGATGCATGCTTATATCAATATAGTATAATGTCGTACTCACGGAACATTATAATTTAGGAAAATGAATGAAAATAATTTATTGTACGACGATTAAAATTTTCGAAATAATAAAATCAAACTTATCTCTGATGGTTACGACCCATTATCCTGAAAATACAATTAATTTTTCAATTTGCATCGAAAAAATTCTGGGAGCCAGTATCCACCACGTTTACGAAATAATTTTTTCTTAAATAAGCAAAATAAACATGAGGAAAAGAGTTTCCACTTTCGAATGGGGGGTCAAAATGATCGTCTTCGAAAGTAGAATTTTTGAGATTTTTTTTCAAAAAAATCGAAGGTGTCGCACTGTTTGAAGTTTCGAAAATTCATGAATAAATAACGGTCAATGGATAGAATCTGAAAAAAATCATGAGTGGGTGTTAGAGTTGGAGTAACCGTAGAAAAAATTATGAACCAAATCAAAAATGGTGAGGGAAAATCATTGGTCGAGTTGGTATGGAATATCTCATATACAGATGAAATGGATGAAAAAATATTTAAAGGAATAACATAATGATATATGACCGTTTAAGTTATATATAACGTGTAATATGGGGTGATATGCATCTTATATATGTATTTTATATGTCCTTGAATCCCTCCAGGGCGTTTACCAGCTTCATTACTGCTGCATCGAATGGTAACGACTTGCGTCTTTTTTCTTTTCGTTTCGTCCCAGTTTTGGGGTTTATTTGGAGAAAGGCTCTGGAAATGTAATAAAAATGTAGATTAAGAAATAGACTGTACAAGTTACAAAAGATATTAATCATATAAAAGACATTCACGTTAAGAACTGCCCAAGAATTATCGAAGTAATGGTGTCATGCAATTGAACAAGCAAAATTTTGAAACTTCGTAAAAAAAATACCACGCAAAGAGAATATAACAATAAGGTAACATTTTCTTTGATATATGGAATAATTCTTTCACAGCCAAGATCATTGGTGCAGATATTGCTTCATTTTTATCCCGTTGTAAGGTTTAGATTCCAGCAAGGAACCAGGTACGCTGCACAGAGTTTTATTATTTTTTGGAGAAGATTGATTCTGGTCGAGCATGAGTGTCAAAATTTATCGCTGAAGTTCTTGCGCATAAGTTACAGCGCAATCTTTATAAAATTTGACATGAAAAAAAAAAAAAAAAATTTACTACAAAATTCAATATACCTTCTACGCATGAGCTTCATGTGGAAATTCCTGTACTCATATTATGGGAAGAATCTTTTTAGGCGAAGACTGAAAGCTTGATTATATAAAGCTAATGTAGTTTTTCGATGTAACCTAAGCGTTACAATGAGTTGAAAATGGATTATCTGCACTGATGAACTCAGCTGGAATAACTCCATTTAAATCATGAGAATTACTAATTATTTTTGTGTTTTTCGAATAGTTTTTTGTAGCCCTGAACGAGATTTGATGGAGATCGAAATATATGCTCAAAATTGAGTAGACACAAGAACCAGATTCGTATTTTCTGAACATTTCAACTGTTTGTGAGATAATAGAGAAATACTCCACCTTTGTATAAACTCCAGAGTTTTATGTATTTCCGGCGGATATACATATCCGAATATGTAGTACGTTAAAAACGTAATCAGAAACCCATCCAGCACACCCCGAGCGCTGACAATTGTCTTTCCCTCTAGTACAACATCACACTTAGCCTTGTCGTCAAACAACGATTTTCCTGTAATTCATACATTAAATTCAGACAAGTGATATGAGTTGTTCGAATTCTTCAGGTGTCTAATGAAGTAACATGAATAATTGTAATTAATCTTTTCAAATTTAATCAAGGAACCCTGCTTTAATCCTTATGGAAATTCGCTTTAGGCAGAATTGACAAAAATTTTTAGAAATTGTGCCAATGGTAACTATTGATCAGCACGCCAAGAACTACCTATCCTGAAATTTTTGGCAATTCCGCTGAAAGCTAATTTCTATAAGGTTGGTGCGTTCCTTTTTCATGAATTACTACAGCATATTAGGCTCGTACAAGTTTCTTGCCTCTAATAATCAAGATCGGTGATTCTTGTTTGGCGAAGTCTATCAAATCAGTGTTTTCCACATCTTCCTGTAAATAAAAGTGAAGCGTACAATTCAATTAGCAATAACAAACTAAGTTCCAAAAACTGATTCTAAACTAGTACAAGCTGCGACAAAGGATGCTCAAGGATTGCAAGAAGTACATGGTTTCAGATATGTTACGGTGATGTCTGCGCTCTCTCTTTTTGTTGATCTGCTGAAAATTAATAGTAATACTAATTATAGCACTTACGGGTATGACCCTAAAAAAGTATTGCGGATCTTCCTGTAGCTGCTTGGCGATTAGAGGGAACATCACTGCTGTCAATGCGACATCACTCTGAGAAGCTTTACTCGATGCTTTTGCCTCAGATATGAGTTTGAGGACATCATTTTCAAGTGTGCTAGGTTCTGTTTCGCTAGAGTTCTTCGATTGCCGTAGTTTGATCATTTTAGATTTCTCTGTGTAGACAACGTATTGTCTTAATGGCTTGACATTCATAACCAAGCTTTCTTCCCATACTGTTTGAATCGATTTTCCTAGAAGACGTGAAGCATGGTCTATGAGGTACTTTGGCATCCGCAGGTATGGCCAATCTTGGAAAAGCTGTACCAGGTTCCTAGTCTTTTTATTGATGTTGATTCTTTGTGTCGGGTAGGTGTCGTCCATTAATGTAAATATTTTTTTGTCATCATTCTCATTTAACTCATAGAATTTAATGAGTTGTAACTTCTTTTCTGTTTGTGAAGCTGCTGACTCGGTTGCTGGTAAAAGTGGTTGATAGTCAGTACAACCATATTTATCTTGTTTTCTCGGCTTCAATGGTACGGGATCAGGATCATCTGTAGCAGTCTCGTCGCTGAGCCGCATCGCAGCGCGTCTTTTGGTTTCCTTATCCACTTTTCGATAGTTCACAGCGTTATAAATCTGTTGCCGCAAACTATCCAGTCCTGACCCCACGACTTCGTTGCTGATAACATCGGAAAAGGTTTTGGGGTACTTCTCCACGATTATTTTCGCAATATCTTCAGCAGTACCCCTTGAGAAGTCTTTTAGATCTTGTGTCATATAGTCTGCAATACTAGCTATCATTGTTCGTCTGTCAGCATCGAAGGCTCTTTGGCCACTCTTGCAACAGTCAGTCAGACGCTTCGGAAATTTATTCCATATATTGCCCCCGAATCTTTCTTCTGGACGTAACGAAGGACTCTGATTAACGGGATCTTCAGTAATACTAGTTGAAGTAGATTCCTTATCGATGGAATTCGCTGCGGCAGAGTTCTTGTCCAGTGGTTGCCATGAAGAATTTTCTGGCAGTAGAACGAGAATTTTAGCAGATAAAGAAAGCTTCGAAATTTCTAGAAGAATTTCATCGTCGTCAATTTCTGTTCCATCGTCATCCAATGCTACCTGCATGAGAACGTTGTAGGAAATGAAGTAAGTTAATTAAAATTGTATGAATGTATGGCTAGGGTGGATGTTAAATACCGTCTTGAGGAGTTGAAGCCCCCACAGTTTGAAGATGAAAAAAAATCAATTTTGGTCCCAAAACGAAGTTTCTAAAATGAAGTCAACCCGTGCCGGTAAGATCTCAAAGTTTCCCATTTAAAACACATGCATTTTTACGGATCTTAATTAAAAAATGCACTGTGCGGCTAATTTTAATCAAACAAATCCTAAACTATGTGAAAGTATCAGGTATGTATACTATACTACATGAGGAAAAATTGAGGATATCATACCGTTGAATCTGATCATAATTTCACTCCAAACTAAACTTCTCTTCATCGATTCTATGGCCGAAAATTCTAATTTTCAGTAAGTATCCTGCGGATGAAAATTCTATGATTTGAATATCATTTCTGGCATAACATTTCTCGCGGAATCCAGGCAAATCAACAAACAAAACTCTCCTCTCAATATTCTCTGAGATATATCGATTATCATGGAAAAAAAACTGTTGAAAATTGAATTTTTCGATGTATTTCTTATTCAAGAAGATGAAGAGAAAAAGAGAATTTTAGTTTGGAGTGGAATCATGATCAGATTCAACGGTATGATATCCTCGATTTCATGTAGTAGTACACAACACGTACCTGATACATTCACATAGTTTAGGATTTTTTAATTAAAATTAGCTCCACAGTACATTTTTGAATTGAGATCCGTGAAAATGCATGTGTTTTAAATGGGAAACTTTGAAACCTTACCGGCACGGGTTAATGTCCATAAACTGTGGGACTTCACTCCTCAAGATGGTATTTAACGTCCACCCTATGGTATAGACGTAATATGGAATATGGTAGAAGTACGTCTCAATTAGGTAACCGAATAATTTTTTTGGAGCGGCAATATAATTTATTTCAGCTCAGCTGAAAGGGCTTTGTGCACATGCATCAAACTATCATGCAACCAATGCAGAAAAAGTGATATGCCAAAGGTTATGATGCTGAAGCTAGCAGGATATTCTAGCAGACGTATTACCATGCCGTTGCAGATATTCACAGCTGGCGCAGTCGCGTCTGCTAGAAGATGTGCTTGCTTCAGCGTCAATGAAAGTTTCGAAAAAAAGAAAGCGGGAAAAATCGTGTTAACCTTGCACGCGTCGTCAGTTATTTTCAATTTAGTTTTTGCACAGTTGATTAGCTCTTGCAGCGTTGCTGCTTTTACCAACACCTTTTTTGACCGATCGGAAGAGTACACTTTGAACAAGGACATGCTGCGTGTGACAAGATCTGCGAATAAAACAATATTACAATAACAACACCAAAACGTAAAACAATTAGAACGAGGTGATTTTTCTTCTTATTAGTGCAGTCGTTTAATACCAAAAAATCCATTCCAAGCAATAAGAAGTGGATTATAAGTAGATTGGGTGGTATGAATTAAACGAAGCATATGCTTATGCTCATACTTCTACGTGCTCCTACTATACACAATTGTATAGTCTAAGTACACAAAAACATGAGCATATAGGCATTTGCTTCCTTCAATTCATACCAACCCTTATATAAGTATTATATTAGTATTTAATTATACCTTAAGAACTTCACGATCTTTCTAAATGGGGAACGTATCATATATGCACAAGGTATGGTAAAAAGTAATATAGGATGCAATTATATATGAATTCATAGTGCACCGCCAGCAGTCTTGAAACTCAAATAACTTGTTTGAATTTTTCTTACAAACCAACCTTTGTTATTAGCTTTAATTCCACAGAGGGCATGCAACCAATCCGTAGCCAGGTTTTACGTATATGTGTGTACCAGTATTGTACATGTCCAGTTTCTCTGTACTTGGTAAATCATCTAACAACAAACATTCATATCTGACACAACTCCCAACCTCATAAGCGCGAAGATGTGGGATAAAAAGCGTCTGCAATACCTCAAATACCATGTATACACTTTCTTCGTCGCTCAAAAGAAGACATACTTTTCCAATTTCAATACCGTATTGATAACTTTTCTGTCGTACCACTAAACAATCTTCCTTGCGGTATACGATGCCTTTCACCTTTATCTCATTGCATTCTTGAATATTATTTGGAAGAAATATTTTTTGTACTGCTGCTTGAATGCCATCGTTATAAGTAGATTTTTGAAAATTTGAAGTTGCTTTCTGGAAATCAATTACCGCTGTGATATCCGCGCCTAATCTAAGGAGACTTTGAAATAATTCATGTTTCTCGCTCAAAGATTTAGTGATATTGATGTAATTTCGACTGTATCGAAGAATTCGTTTGAAATACATATGTTTGCTTTCGAAGCGCATAGTCCAGACCTTCATCAATGGCCCAAATCTATTGATTAATTCAGGGTAATGTAGTAAATAATGGTGTTTTGGACGAAGTTTCGGTCCTATTTTCCTTCTTAAAACAATATATTCACCTATGATTGCTTCTAAGTATGGTAAACAAGAATTGTGGATTACAGGGGCACAAATTATTTCGACTATTTCTATGAGAAGAAGAACAGCATGCCATGTTTCATCCATAGCATCGCGAACTTTATCCTCTACTAGTAATGGGAATAGTTTGGCAAAAATGAAAATTTGCCAAGCCCCACCAACGATTCTTTTTTTTTTTTTAGAAATTGGGCATGGCTTATCTCTCCGATCTTGTAGTGAATAGTTGAAATCATCAATTCGTTTGTTCAAAAGTGATAATGAGAACCATTTTTTTTGGACAAGTTCATCAATGTAAATCTTCAAATCATATGCAAGAACTCCTTCTAACGCATCATGGCCGAGGCAAGGCGGCAATCCTGGATCACAAACATGGTAATTGCTCAATTCATTAAATTTGGAATCGAACTTTACACCTTGATGGTGAATTTTGTCTTCTTTCTTTTGTAACGCGTCATTATAATTTTGTATCGTTCTTTGTTCATACATCCCAGGCCGAACGTCATCACTATGAAATTCATCTCGAGTAATCAGACAGTAGCGACAAAAATATATCGACACACTAAAATTTTCAACAAATCCCCCAAGTCCATGGCTTCCAAGATTGTCGCCTGCAATGAAAACAAGTGAGCCTTTTATCACTTTTCCCGAAGGCATCTGTATTCCATCTGATTCAATTTTTTTCAAATCATTTACGATTTTCCCATATACTTTATCGTGATCAAAAACCTTTTCTTTACAAAGTGCAACAAGTTTAATTGAATTCACATGCGATCGTAAATGTTCCGGAAGGTTGCCGATGCTTAAGTAGATTCCAATCAGTTTATACTTGTGAACAGCGGTTCCAATCGGATTTACAACTTCGAATCCGTCTTGATACAGAATCAATTTCAGCGCGTCTGAATTATTTTGAAAGAAAACAGAGTTTTTGAACGCAGATCCATCAGTAAAATCTCTTCGGACATCCGGTTCGCAGCTTTCCTGATTGTGACGGAGCTCATTGCTGAGAGACTTGTCAGAAAAAAGTTCTTTCAAAGTTTCGTGAATTGGAACATAGTGGAAAAACACTCGCTGCCCGTGATCTTCGCTCAGAATGACTTCGACAGGATCTACGTACGCACAATGGTCTTTGTAAAATTGTTTACGCTTGTAATGTGTATCTAATTTTCTGGTCGATGTGTGGAAAAGGTCATTAACAAAAACTTGCTTTATAATCAAGTCTACTTGATCTGGTGAAACGTTTTCTTCACATAAGCGCGTCTTTAAATTTGACTTCAGTATTTCCTGACCCTGGTCATGCGCATTCAATGTTCCTGATATGATTTTCTGAACTACTGATGCCGGCACCAATAATTGGCATTCTATTTTCAAAAACAATTGTGCCAAGTTTAAGAGGAATGCATCTGTAGAATTCTGGTTTTGTGTATCATAATCATCGTCAGAAGAGTGTGTTGATGGACACTCTCCGAAAGGGTCTGGTTGTTCTTCACGGAAACTCTCATCTTGAGCAACATTTTCACTTTCTGATACACAAGTTCCAAGAGCGAGGCGTAATGTACCGGCAGACGGATCCTTGTGCTTCTTTGATAGATGTCCAGTAAATGAATGCACAATATCATATTCAGCTTTACAGTCATGAAAGGGACATTTAATTTTATTTTTTTTTCGAATGTGAGATTTTAAATGCTGAACAATTGCTCGATATGAGGTAAATTGTTTCGCGCATAAAGGCATTGAGCAGACCAAGATTGCATTCACAGTATCAGGAGTGAAGTAATTATGAGGTTTTGCTCCATTGAGGATAACTTCGTGTGTTCGTAACAAATGAGATCGCAAGGATGATTGCAGGCGGAACATTTTTTTACATCCATTGTAACCACAATGAAAATTAGTCGTTATGTTTAAATGTAATTTTCTATGCTCTAAGTGATGTGTTAACCGTTGAAACTGGTTGGTACAAAACTGGCACACATACATTTTGCCTGAAAAACGTTTAAAAAAAAATGATGTTTTGAAAATTGTTGGAAAAATTTTAAAAGTAAAATAAAAATAATCAAAGTAAAACAACAGTATAAAAAATTCAAACGAAAATCAAAACTACGACAAATAAGAATGACATGGAATGCAAAATAGAAATATGATGTACAAAACGAAGATTACAAGTGTAAAAAAAAAACAAAAATTAAAATCGATCAAAATATGAAACATCAAACGAAAAACAAGTATAATAAATAAAAGGAAATGGGTTAGAGGTTACTCATCCGCACGTGATTTTGGTGAAATCGCTTTCATTGATTTCAGATAAAAATTCGAGGCTATCTTACCACGTTCAACCGAGTCAGTTTTTATTATTCCAAATAAATGTTCAATTGTTCAGTTACTTACCAATTTTTATTTCTCACCTTCAATCTATGTACTTAATAGAGAGCACCATGAGAGTACGAAGCGACGATTTAAGAGATAATGGCGGATAGGCTAATGGCGAACACCAAGCTCCGGTTGCGGCGGGCCCAGGAAATAAAACGCAAATCAAAACTGTAGAAATATAAAACATGAAACAAAATTTAGGATACAAAAGATAGCACAAACAGAAAACTGTAAGAAATATAACAAATAAATGCTGTGGCTATTCCTACAGTCGTGAAGTGGCGTCGGGAGGCTATAGGACTCCCTATGGTATAGTGTTTTCCACTGGTTGCACTGAGTGTACAGTGAGGGCGCGCTGGCGTGCGCGTGGAACACGTTTGATACGCGAACGCACGCCAGCGCGCCCTCAGTGTGCAATCAGTGCAAGGAAAACGCTATTGTATATACAGTCATCGTTAAGATGTAGAAAAACCGTTTCAAAAACGAGAATTGTAGATTTTAGCAAACGCCCCGATCGATTTCGATGAAACTCTGAGAATTGAAAAAAAAATAAAATAAAATAAAAAAAATAAATAAATTAAAATAAAAATAAATTAAAACACTGATCGGATTTGATGAAAAGTAAATATATCCTGCCTATGTTAGTTAGATTATTGCCGGCGGCGACTCTGGAGATAAGCGACATTACAGGATTCGCAAGATATTTACATTGATTAATTTTAGTAATAACAAACTATTGCTAAGATCTTATGGTATTCAGGAAACTAGTCCGCAGGTAAAAAATAATTTACATTTTTTATGACGTAGTCCAATGATATGTACTATGCAATGCAGTCTCTTTGAAACTGCGTCTTATGTCACTACCTACAGGTAGTCGGATGAATAATTTTTATTGTTCATTCATACAACTAGTCGTATACGAATACGCGTCCACGTTCGTACGGGTAGTCGTACGGATACTTCAAAAAACAGCCACAGCGAAAAAGCAAGGAAATAGGTTAGAAATTATTTATTCCAGTTCATTCTACCCACATGAAAGCAGGTTAGGTAATAACAAAACAGGTTAGTTTTCATCATTCCAAAAGAATGTTTAATTACTTACCAATCTTAATTCCTCACATTCGATTGTAATCTGGCAAACAACACTTCAGGAATATCTGTAATTGTTGAACTTTCACAAATCACAGATCGCGGAGAGCACGTGTAATTTCTTCCCGACCGCCAAGCCTAATGGGGAGATGGTGCGGGGGAAGAAGCAGTACGCAAAACGATCAGCTGTGTGCCAATCGATGCGCGCGTCGCTCTGTCCTCGATCGCGCATCGATCGGCACACAGCTGATCGTTTGGCGTACTTGGCGTGTGAAAAACTTTAACAATTTATTTTGCAAAAACTAGGGATCCTAGAACATGAGTTCTCACCTTAATTTTGTAAAGAATTTCCGCCGCTACAAGAGGGTATTTTTTTTTTTTTTTTTATTTGATATGGTTTACAATCACTTGCAGTCTTTATACTATATATGCCTATGCGAATCAAGTTTCAAACCCATCTTGCAAACATCCCTGCACTTAATTTTGTCTTGGACGTTATATATATATATATATATATATATATTGTATAATATAGATATCTATTGTAAAATTTTTCCTTTGGCACAGTTTTGAGTGATGCCAAGACATAACTTTCCCGCACTATTAGAATACGATCCGCGAAAATCGACCTTTTTCACTCCGGCCTAATATATATATATATATATATATATAAAAGTTCCAGTGATGATTTAAATTGTTCCTTCACGTGTTGTACAAAATTCTATGCATGTTTCAATTAAATATCCAACATATTTGTCTAAATGAATTCAATGTGTGGGTATGGCAATACATAGGTACAGTTATGGAATTTTAGTTTCGTTTCTCGTCTCACATTTTCAAAATAAAATGTACTGAATATAAACTATGCGTATTGTAATGTTCAGTTTCACGTGCAATGTATTTTTCATTCAGCTGCAATTAAAATCCACAGTCGTATTGTATTCTCAATACGATGTCAACAGCAAATGGGTTAATATACAAAGATTGTAGTTATCGGTCACAAGAAACGTATTATCACGTTACGTGTTCGAAAAATTCTTACATGCGTTTGCAATATTCAATATCGTGTTTATTAAATTCCGAGTCAGTCTATTGAAATAAGTGTTCGATTATTAATTTAACTATACGGGGGTATGAATTCTCATTCCATTTACCTTGTTTGTGAATTTCATATGACAATGTATGGTACATGTATTGTAAATTTCATATCTTTTTTAACAGTGTACTGTGATAGCCCGGTGATCATTCATTTCGATTAACTATCTCCCTAACTAAGTTTTCAATTAACTATCTCCTTAATTAATATCCGCAGTTAAATACCTACGCTTCATAAAGTAAATATGCAACGGAAAAATAAATCAACCGCAGTAAACAATATGTCTATTCTACTCTCACCTTGGCTATTTGACGGGATATCCCGAATATCTCTTCGGGATTCAAAATTCAGGATCAGATAATCGGATGTATTTTTCGATATTTCTTCAAATCTGTCAAAATTCCACGGGATCTCAAGTTTCGCTGAACAGTTGGCTTGCGTTGTTTCCCTACCTATTGTTTTCCGCAAACTGTCAAATTGCAAATAGGTTCGGCTCCCGTCTCTCCCATTGGAATAGGTTCGTTCCCTTAATATTAAGGCCCGATTCCGAATTCTTAATTCTTATTCTTTTCATGTCCTACGTATATCAAAAAATGTTCTCAGAATCCCCAAGATTACCCAATATATTTTTTCAGATCTATCAAATCTCCAAATGTCAAAAGTCCTAAGGCTTGAGTCTTACGTCTCAAGTTTCAAGTTTTAATAGTATTGCTCCCAATATACGAATGAATAACAGCATCTAGATATCTAAGTTTTTATATATGAGATGACAAAATTATAAATATGCATTCATAGTGGTGAGTATCGGCGAGAAAAAAGAGCAAGGTGTATCGGGCGAACATCGTATTAACCGTAATTTCCAGTGGCACGGACGAATATGGAACTTTTCCAGTAGCACGGACGAATATGGAAATTTTGGGTAACCCGTAGAAATTATGAGGAATTCATGAGTAAATCCTGGGAAATCACCGGAAAACCCATTGGAAATCTGTGGATGCGTTAGTTCGGGAGAATTCCCGCATCCGTGGGAAACCGTGCTAATTTCCATGGCAAGAGAGAGGCAACGGGGGGGGGGCAAAAAAAGCCGAGTGGGGTCAGGAAGGCCTAGGTTGAGGGGGGGGGGGGGGGGGGGTAGCGAGCCGGGTCGAGGAGGCCATGGAAAGGGGGAGGGGGCAGCGAGCGGGGTCGAGGAGGCCATGGAAAGTCTGACACGGCGGCGGCGGCGGCGGCGGCGGCGGCGGCGGCGGCGGCGGCGATATATCTTTATAATATAGAGAGATATATGTTAGACCGGTTCAAAAAAATCGACTATTCTTTTTCTTTCAATTTTCGCATTGAAATACTTTCGGGGGGCTGAAAAAAGATGCCTGTTAAAAGCGGAGCTCTTAATATTAAGATTTAGAGGTCGCTCATCGCGGATTTCTATTTTCCATTTGAATAGCATAGGAAATTTTTTTTTTTTTTTTACTAATTTTGTAGCTCACAAACCAATAAACAAATCAAAATGACTCAAACATATTTTCATAGGAAATTGAACACTCTACAAAAAGCTTCTCTTATTATTTTTTGATAAATTGACTCCTTCCAAAGTTATTCAAGCTCAAATTTCAATTTATAGTTGAGTTAACTATTTTTTTTTGTGATTTTTTTTTCCACAATGATAGATACATTTTTTAGAGTGTTCAATCCCCTATCAAAATATGTAAGAGTCATTTGGATTTGTTCATTGGTTTGTGAGCTACGAAATTCTGAAGAAAAAAAAATAAAATTCCTATGCTATTTAAATGGAAAATAGAAATCCGCGATGAGCGACCTCTAAATCTTAATATTAAGAGCTCCGCTTTCAACAGGCATCTTTTTTCACCCCTCCGAAAGTATTTCAATGCGAAAATTGAAAAAAAAAAGAATAGTCTATTTTTTTGAACCGGTCTAATATATATGAGTCAGTCCACGTCAAGCGGGACGGATTTGGCCAAAAATTTACCTCGATGTTTTTGATTCTTTTGTAATTTTTTTTACGTATTCTCTAGGTAAAATGAATGCATGAAACATTTTTTTTTTTTTTTTAACTCGAAGGGCTTAGAAGTTACAAGGGGTTGAATTTTCGAAAAAAACACCAAAAATCGGAATCGCACTCTCCTTTAAACGTTAATATCTCCGGTTCCCTTTGTCGTACAGACATCATCAAAAACTCATTTTGAAGCTCTTGAATTGCACTTTCATCTTATGAATTTTAAATTCATGTAATAAACAATCTTCTATTTGTTATTAACAATTATATCTTTAAAACGTGATTTTCGAGATGAATGCCCCCTTCGAATATTCTGAAAAAAATACGACCGTGTTCCTTGATTCATTCTCTACGAAAGCTGTAAGTTTAAAAATGGAACTCCGATGGAAACTATACTTAATAAGCGGTTGATTCATGCGGAACGTCGCGCGCGGGCGCGCCGAGACAGAGGCTTGCTCGCTTTACGTGCAAGGTATGGGGAGCTGGTATGCGTTTAAATTCATTAAGTCCGATAATTTGCAAAATTTTTATTACATTCCATACTGAATACTCGACTTGAAACAACAAAAATATAAATATAGAAATATACACTTAACTAAAATCTTGAAAAATATCACAAGTTCGAAACTCAAGCTCCTAGTCGTCAAAAATAAGTGGTAAATATAAAGTACTTTATGATTCCATCAAATGGAATATATCACATTATTATTTACATGATTATATACTGAATTAATTAACTAAAAATTACTCAATTACAAACTTCAGAACTAAAATGTATATATACATTTAAATAAAATCTTAAAGTTAGCCGCAAATTTAAATCTCTACTAGTAGTTAATTTACTAGTGATATTTTCGATTTATCGAACTTGTGATATTTTTCAAGATTTTAGTTAAGTGTATATTTCTATATTTATATTTTTGTTGTTTCAAGTCGAGTATTCAGTATGGAATGTAATAAAAATTTTGCAAATTATCGGACTTAATGAATTTAAACGCATACCAGCTCCCCATACCTTGCACGTAAAGCGAGCAAGCCTCTGTCTCGGCGCGCCCGCGCGCGACGTTCCGCATGAATCAACCGCTTATTAAGTATAGTTTCCATCGGAGTTCCATTTTTAAACTTACAGCTTTCGTAGAGAATGAATCAAGGAACACGGTCGTATTTTTTTCAGAATATTCGAAGGGGGCATTCATCTCGAAAATCACGTTTTAAAGATATAATTGTTAATAACAAATAGAAGATTGTTTATTACATGAATTTAAAATTCATTAGATGAAAGTGCAATTCAAGAGCTTCAAAATGAGTTTTTGATGATGTCTGTACGACAAAGGGAACCGGAGATATTAACGTTTAAAGGAGAGCGCGATTCCGATTTTTGGTGTTTTTTTCGAAAATTCAACCCCTTGTAACTTCTAAGCCCTTCGAGTTAAAAAAAAAAAAAAATGTTTCATCCATTTATTTTACCTAGAGAATACGTAAAAAAAATTACGACGATTTTTAAGAACATGAGGTCAAAAAGGTGTCCCGCTTGACGTGGACTGACTCATATATATATATACAGGGTGTTCCAGACCTCGCGACGAATATTTCACAGGGTAAATCTTGATCAAAAATGGGATCGAAATTTCCTCAGCCGATTTTTTTTAAAATGCATATCTTTTCCGTTATAATTAATTCAATTTCAGTCAATGACGCGCGGCTTACGAATGGCCGCACGTCGGTGTGCTTACCGCTCGGTTGTGTGCACTTTTTTTCGTGGCGACAATAGGGCGAGAGACGCGCACACAACCGAGCAGTGATTACACCGACAAACGGCCGTTTATAAGTCGCATGTCATTAGCTGCAATTAAAATAATTATAACGGAAAATCCATGCATCTCCGAAAAAATCGGCTGAGGGAATTTCGATCCCATTTTTGATCAAGATTTACCCTGTGAAATATTCGTCGCGAGGTCTGGAACACCCTGTATATAGATTAATGGTGAGGGCAAGTGTACAAGGGTACACACCTTTACCACCTTTGACCAATTGAGATACGGCTATAGTTAGATATGTATTTTCATACATATTCAATGTGAATAAGTTTGTATTTTGAGCATATATGTATGTTTCATAATTGAGTTATGAATATGTATGTTTCGCAGTTGAGTTCTATTAAACTTATTTTTTTTTCAACTGAATCTTCGACTTTAACGAGCCCTCCCTGCTTCCACAGTATATCGCATAATATTGGTATATAGCATGAATGTATACAGAGCAACATTCAATGTATGCAACAGAAGGTATGTATTGGTAATATTAATGATGTGATATCCTGAGTACATAATTTAAGCATACGTACAAATGATGTCCATGAAGTATCATCCCAGATATAAAGTACAGGCATGTACTGCCTACCTAAATAATGCGATATTCCGGGTGTATAGTTTGAAGACGTCGAACTGATGTCCATTGAGTAGCGTCTTAGGCCAAGCAATAGAGCTAACAAAAGGTCGATTTCGTGACACAAATACTACCTGAAATCTGACTGTGCAGTCATATAATAGGTAGTGCCTAGATGTTTTTTTATCATAAATGCCACTCCTGAATCGTCTTGGTTTTTTTTTTTTAGAAGCGAAAAATAGCCAAAAAAAGCAAAATTTTTGCTTTTTCGCTTATAAAATGTAAAGTATTGATCCAATCGAGAAGCTACAATGGCACTTTTTGTAGAGAATTCGAAGACGAAAAAATTGAGAGGTGACGCGTCTCGATCGGATCATTAGTTTCGGAGAAAAGTAAAAAAAACGGAAAAAATCATCAATTTTTCAAAAATTCATAACTGAGTCAATTTTTGAGATGAAGCGTAGTCCCTTCGGAATTAAGTTGGTATCATCATATACTTTATTGGTGCAAAACCTGGAAGCTGTCGGATAAATAGTTTCTGCACAATTGCAGTTTTTTGAATTTGATGTACTTTTTTCAAGAAGGTCGTGATGCTCGGCTAGTTGTCCGATTTGAATTTTTCTAAAAGCATTTTGAAGAAGAGAGAAAATACTTGAAATCGTATATTTTCCCAATACCGACAAATGATTTTTAGTGGGTGAAAAACGGTGCCAAACAGGAGCGAAAACGCTCGAGCGCGTCGAGGTAGTCGTAGAGTGGGGGTCGCTCGCTACGCGAGGAGAAACCTATGTATAGTATAATATATACGGTATAATACAGATAGGTTTCTCCTCGCGTAGCGAGCGACCCCCACTCTACGACTACCTCGGCGCGCTCGAGCGTTTTCGCTCCTATTTGGCACCGTTTTTCACCCACTAAAAATCATTTGTTGGTATCGGGAAAATATACGATTTCAAGTATTTTCTCTCTTCTTCAAAATGCTTTTTGAAAAATTCAAATCGAACAACTGGCCGAGCATCACGACCTTCTTGAAAAAAGTACATCAAATTCAAAAAATTGCAATTGTGCAGAAACTATTTATCCGACAGCTTCCAGGTTTTGCACCAATAAAGTATATGTTAATACCAACTTAACTCCGAAGGGACTACGCTTCATCTCAAAAATTGACTCAGTTATGAATTTTTGAAAAATTGATGATTTTTTCCGTTTTTTTTTACTTTTCTCCGAAACTAATGATCCGATTGAGACGCGTCACCTCTCAATTTTTTCGTCTTCGAATTCTCTACAAAAAGTGCCATTGTAGCTTCTCGATTGGATCAATACTTTACATTTTATAAGCGAAAAAGCAAACATTTTGCTTTTTTTGGCTATTTTTCGCTTCTAAAAAAAAAACCAAGACGATTCAGGAGTGGCATTTATGATAAAAAAACATCTAGGCACTACCTATTATATGACTGCATAGTCAGATTTCAGGTAGTATTTGTGTCACGAAAAAAACCTCTATTGCTTGGCCTATCTGAGGTATGGAGTACAGGGTATGTACTGTCGATGTCGACAATATGACATGACGGGTATATACCGTGATACGTACACGTGATATTTACAAAGCAACATCCCACGTATAGAGTGTATAGTAGGTACCGCTAATGTCGATGATATCGAACTTCCAGTATGTAACTGTGTTACGTAACAAATATGTAGCTTTGCCCTATACCAGAGACATATCATTCGGGGGTACATGTTGCGGACATTTGGAGGTACCAGGTATGTCAGTGATACATATTTGGTACGTCCCAAGTAATATCCATGTTGGCATTGTTATGTAAAAGGTACATCTCATGTATGTCACTGTGTTTGCTGGGTGAACACATGGTAAGGGAATTGATTTTAGAGTCTAACAAGTATAACTATATTCAAGCTTTTCTCTGTTAATTTTTTTTTCTAAGCTACTCGATACGATGAATTCTGACTTCTGTCAACTGTAACATCTTGACTATTATTTTTTGATTTTCCTATGTTGTTCAAATATCAAGTTTAAGAAAAATTGTTTGTCTAACTCCACGCTAAAACTAAGTCCCTTGCCATCGTACAAAACGATATACTGATAATCAAATCCGCTCACAAACAGAATAATAACAATAGTGGACTTTGCTACAATATAGGTAAATATGAAAAGCCATAAAGAGTTCAAAGAAATACTAAACATATATAATATATATGGGGAATTCCACGTGAACTCGACCAATGTTTTTCCCTCATCATTTTTGATTCGCTTCACGATTTTTTATACGATTCTACGATCTTGAAAAAGCACTGCTGAATTTTTTCAGATTTTTCCCTCCAACCGTTAATTTTCAATGATTATTCAAACCCATTTTGAAAACGGCATTTTTTAAAAATCTCGAAAAATTCTCAAAAATGTTATTTTTTATTTCGATCATTTTGACACCCCTCCCATGATGGGATCATTATTCCTTTTTTTTTTCAGCACTTTCAACATTTTGAACAAACGAAACACCATGTTTCAACGTTTCGAAAATTCTTGAAAAATTACCAAAAATTCTGTGTTCAATTCTGAATGTTTTCGCGTGAGACCCACGATGACGGACGAAAAATACTTTTTTTTGTAAACCCGCAGAAAAACCTTTTTTTTTTTTGTCCGTCATCGTGGGTCTCACGCGAAAACATTCAGAATTGAACACAGAATTTTTGATAATTTTTCAAGAATTTTCGAAACGTGGGAACATGGTGTTTCGTTTTATCAAAATGTTGAAAGTGCTGAAAAAAAAGAAGCAATAATGATCCCATCATGGGAGGGGTGTTAAAATGATCGAAATAAAAAATAATATTTTTGAGAATTTTGGGAGATTTTTAAAAAATGCCGTTTTCAAAATGGGTTTGAATAATCATTGAAAATTAACGGTTGGAGGGAAAAATCTGAAAAATATCAACAGTGCTTTTTCGTGATCGTAGAATCGTATAAAAAATCGTGAAGCGAATCAAAAATGGTGAGGGAAAAACATTGGTCGAGTTCACGTGGAATTCCCCATACATATACTGTGGGTAAAGTTAGATGTGAGAATAAAAACGTATTAATGTATACACATTTCAAGTTAAAGCTCTAAAATCAGGTTGGCAAATTATAGTCTAAAACTTTCTCTAAACTAACCGGGACTGCCTATTTGACAAATTTGAGAACGATCGTTTTAGGAAGCCTTAGAGGCATTCAAGAGGCCTTGGTACATTCTCTCACGTAGCGTTGATTAGCTTGGCGAAACCATTCGCTTCCAACTTCTTCGAATTCTTTGTCAGTAAAGCTATACTTCGCTGATACTGCAGCTGAAGACAGAAGTGAAGATGTTTTACAGGTCATTACGATGTGTTATGATTAAAAACTCAATTTTTCAATTTCTGACACAACAGGAGCATATATAAACAATTCTGCATGACTTTCTTGTCATACATATTAGAAGTGCATGAATATTAACGAATACCTTTTATACATTTCATCACTTTCAGATCACAAACTTTGAAGTTACGACGCTGCCCCAGCCAGGAAGATTCTTTTGCAACTTTATTCGTAAATACCCTCCTCAGAATTCGAATGAGACAGTCTTTCATGCCATTTCCACCGACTCGTTTCAACCACAAAATCTATAATTTAGTCAAAAATATCCATTTAAGATATGACGTTAGAGTCGTTACGTGACATCGTTTAAGGTTGTTGTCGTGCGACAGTCCGACCCAAAACTTAAAACCCATAATATTCGTACTAGTCAGCGACAATGTATGGCTCTGTGAGAGTGAGAGCCAGGAGATATTCACTCGAGAGCAAGAGAGATACGCGCCGCTTCATGTTTCAGTTTTAACTATAAAATCCAAACGAGACGGTCGAAAATGCTGAATGATGAATCAAACGATTCAGAAGATAACAATTTACCACTAGATATTTTTTTTATCAAAAAATTTCGAGTTGTTCGTTTTTTAATAATTAAAACCGGTGAATTTGCATTTAAACACATTAAAATTCGAAAAAATTCAAAACTTTTTATCTCGAGTTTGAGACGGTCAATTGCGATCATCCTAGGCTTATTTTGTAGCTAATTATTGGAGCTATTTACGATAAAAAATTCAAAAAACATTGTCGAAAAAAAAAGTTACAGGCCAACAACCTTAATATTTTCCCAGCAAACCTCAAGTATGTCTGGTAGCTGAATTTAAGCGCGGCATTTTGGAGTGAAATTACTCATGTAATTTACACACAAATAGAATGTTGATTATTATCGAAATTTATGTTACTGCTAGATTTAGGGTAAACCAAAGTGCACTTATTGAACAATATCCTGAATTCACTGCATCAATAACTTGATTGCCATATATTAAAATTACATGAAACTATAATATTTGTATTTGAAGTTTCACGTATCGACATCAATTGGCAACATTAATCCCTAACAGTGCTATCTCTATGCACATGCACAACTCTTGAGTCGATATAGATAATGCTAAAAATTCTCACCACGTCAGACTTTAAAATTATATCCACTGCTAAATCAGCTTCAAATTGGACAATATCTGTGTCTCTGCGAAATGGAATAAATGTCTCAATCATGTCAAATGCAGGATTCGAACGCATAGATGTTTCACCAGATCTAATTTGTAATTGTTTTACGCGATCATTGGTGGCTTTTAGTTCTACCCCCATTGCTGCCATCGCTTTAAATAATTTATCAAAATTCACTGAAACAAAGAATACACAACTGCATAAATCAAATGCAGTGACAACTTTGATTAATGTATTTGTAAAACACTGTGATACGTACATTCCAATAGCTGGCGTATGGTCATGGGTGGCGGAGTATTATCTGTAGGTGAGTAATAATACAGTTTTACAAAGATTTACATGAAAACAGATCAATCCGAACAGAATGTATTGAGCGAACTCACCATCACAGTTTAGATGTTGCAAGGATATGTTTGATGTCGAAGCGGAAATATTACCACCATCTACCCTGACTGTTACAGTGGTATTATCAAGGTTTGGATTTGAATGAAAATCTGAAGAATCAAAAAAATATGAATTTCACTGTTGAGTATATTCTAAAAAGATATTGTAGTCTATTTCAATCAATTAAAAATTTACCTAGCCAGTATTTGGCAAATATTTGAGAAACTATTGAATTGTTGGGCAAACATGTTTAAAAATATACCTGTTGCAGATGAAGCGTTAGAGTGAGTTTTATTTGAAGATTCATTTGAAGATTCATTTGACGATTTTTTTGACGATTCGTCTGAAGTTTTATTTGAAGATTTGTTTGAAGATTCATTTGAAGATTTATTTGAAGTTGTATTGTTAGATGTAGACGGTAGTGTCGACGAGGCTGTCGTCGATGAATTGTTATATTTCATGCCATGCAATATAGAATCTGTAAGAACATTTTTTACATTTATTTCAATAGAGCCATCAAATATTCATAAAATGAATAATTTAAAACGCAAGAACTCTAACAATGGTGCGGCCAGAATTTGTTACATGAGATGATATTTAATATGACAGTACCTATCCCTCGAATTGGTTCCTGCAATATTTGTGAAGTCACTATTTTTGGTTTTCCGGTCAATGGATTACTGTTTGACCCTGAATCCGAAAAGGCGCCATGGTCTGGGGAAAATGATGTGTTCAGTCAAAATCAAACACGCGATTTATAGGATTCTTATCATGATCAAGGGACAGAGTCACCACTGGAACTTTGACATAACTTATTTTTCTTTTGTTTAAATTGATCAGAAAGGTTTAATTAAAAATCGCTTTCTACAATTTTCAGATTACGAGGTATGTGTGTTACAAAACTTAAGGCAATATTCTGCGACGAAAGTGCATCTACAGTAGACCGTTTACCCAAGGTATAGATTTTTTGTGTAAATACAGATACTCGCGTAATCTAAAAACTGTAACGATTTCTGATTGAACCTTTTTTGCCTAGTGAAAAAAAAATTGAAAAGAAAGTTTTATCGAAGTTGCAACGGCATATTCTCTCAATCAGATCAGGGATACAATGACTGCAATAAATAATGACCTGATTTTGTTGCTGGAGAATTCACGTTATATTCAGCAATTACTTTGCCTAAAAGTGATGTGCCTAGAACAAAAAAAATCTCAGGTCTAAGAAGTGCTTCTTCAAAAATATTGGAATATTATACTAAATCGCTTCCATCTGATCATCTATTTTGGTTAGGTATGCACTTGTTTTCTATTCCGTTCCTGAATAAATCCCCTCAAAATTTCAATTCAATACTTGAACATTAACCGATGACTCAACGTCATCAGAAATAGAGTTCTTCCAAAAACCTAAGAATACTAATTATGTTGTAAATGCCTGATATCAATGCTCAACTGCTTTCGCAGGCCATGTCACATGTTGGCCAGAAATTTGATATCATATTTGGAAATGCAACAGTATGAGTCTAATAATTTTCATCGATATCTTTTTTACTCGATCAAAAGTTATATTACACCTTTTGATTCCATTCCAATTCCCTTGAAACCAAGTATCTACATTTTTTTATGGAAGAAATCGAAGTTTCTCAACTCAGTTAGTATCTAAATATAGCTTTGAAGCTCAAGGAGGTTCCATTTAAGGCGAAATTGAAATATTAATACAAGTAGATGAATTCAGATTATTGAGAGAGAATCACATTTTTACTACCATCTTAAGGAGGGTGTCCCGTGGCATTGAGGTCAAATGAACGTCTAATCACGAACGAGTTAAAATTAATAAATATAAATACTTTGAACAGTGTGAAAATAATTAAATAATAAAATTAAATAACTAAATAATAAAATTTAATAACCTAACCATATATTTTGAATAGTCGTTTTATGTACGGTAACTGTTTTGATTTCGGAGTCAACGACCCATCACAGCTGTGATTTAAAATTACTCTGGTTTCGCTATAGTTTTCTTGAATTTCTTGAAATATCTTTGCCAAATATCCAATAACCCCATGTTTTTCTGGGCTCGTTTGAATCTTTGAAAACTTATGCACTAGCAGCAACTTTATTATAGGAGAAATCTAATCGTTAAGTGTGTGAAATATGTGTTTGAAAGGCTAATTCAGCATGACATACCTATAACCCTATGTTGAATTAGCAATTTTCGTTATTCAATTTCTCGTAAAACATTTCGATAAGAGGCCCTAGGATTCAGTGACATCAAAGAGGATTACATAATCTCTAAAATATTTCAAATTCGTCACTCGATCTAATACCTCGCGCCACGAGACAACCTCCCTAATCAATCGGAACATTATTTACAGTAGATACATATGTACACTACAAAATACCTGCTGATTTGTCTCCACTCTGTTCTATAATTATTGGAATATTGTCAATCAATACGGTGTCGAGATCAAAATCAGGTGGTTTGGGAATTTCTTTTCCTTTCATGTTTCGTAATGTATTTTTACCAGGACTTTCATCAGGACTTTCGGGTATACGCTTTAATGACTCAAACTTTTTTCTTCTACTGCCGCGCTCTTCGAGTTGTACAGCCTGTTCGTCACCGGATGAGTAGGATGCCGCTTTTTCTCTGGCTTTTTCTAAGGTATCTATACGCCAAATAAAACTTCACAATCAGTTTCTGGGATTGCATTGGAATTCATAAAATAGAGTATCTTCTTTCTTATATTTGGTAATTTTGAATGTGTTATATTAGTCGACTCTACAGAAAGCCTACTAAAGTACTAACTGCCTATCAAAAAACTAGTGGTGTTTGTAAGCAAGGGTGGCAAGAGAATTTACATAAGCGATGATAGTTGTGTATAGAATATGCTCAACGTGAAAAAAATCAAAATATATGGATTTTTAAAACATCAGAATAACGCGTTAAGGTGGTTCTCCACCTACAGTCCCACCAAACGTGGGTTCCAGAGCAGATTTCGAGTACTTCTCGATGGGGAAAAAATCTGAAAAAAATCAAGCATGTGGAAGATCTTCGGGAGATTGATTTTGCATAATAATAATTCAAAAAAGTTATTAACAAATTGATGGAAAAAAAAACTGTTCAAGAAATTAGCCGATGACCCAACTTTTTTTTTAGGTGAGAATTATTTTTTAATTTTTCTGAATATGTATGAATTTTTTCAGAATTTTGGTAAATCTTTGAAAATTGCGTTTTTTCATACTTGACAAAACGCGATTTTCAAAGATTTACCAAAATTCTGAAAAAATTCATACATATTCAGAAAAATTAAAAAATAATTCTCACCTAAAAAAAAAGTTGGGTCATCGGCTGATTTCTTGAACAGTTTTTTTTTCCATCAATTTGTTAATAACTTTTTTGAATTATTATTATGCAAAATCAATCTCCCGAAGATCTTCTACATGCTTGATTTTTTTCGGATTTTTTCCCCATCAAGAAGTACTCAAAATCTGCTCTGAAACCCACGTTTGGTGGGACTGTAGGTGTAGAACCACCTTAAAAATGTTAGAAATGGCAGATTTATGAGTACGCGCTATATCGGTGATGGTTATGGAAACGATGGAGACCAATAGACTAGAGAGACACTATATACTTGAACACGTGAGAAGTAAGCTTACCATAATAGCCTTGAAACTCAATTTCATGTGATTCCCATTGCGGACTATTAATTTCTGGTGAAATTCGTTTA
This sequence comes from Tenthredo mesomela, assembly GCA_943736025.1. Taxonomy (NCBI): domain Eukaryota; kingdom Metazoa; phylum Arthropoda; class Insecta; order Hymenoptera; family Tenthredinidae; genus Tenthredo; species Tenthredo mesomela. Next base: position 19,158,708 of record OX031019.1, read on the forward strand.
GAAATAAAAGTGTTCAAATTCTTAGATTTGGGCCAATAGCATGTTTTTCTATCGGTAGACAACCAGCTACTGGGTACCTCTGAAGCAACTTCCTCATCTCCATAAACGTCATTTACAAATGATATGACGGCATATGGACGATCCATTTTTTCCTTAAAAAACATATGTACATAAATACGAAATATAATACTACTTCAATTGGTTTTCAAATTTTATTATTTATTCACTAGAAGACCAACTAATAATACTGTAGGCGTATAAAAAAATTAAGTCGTTGCTTCGTCAGGTGATTCTCCATGTCGAAATCAGTGAAGAATTATAAAAACTTGTCCTGTAAAATTTATCTTGACAAGCTTGAATTTTTTCGACTTTAAAATTCCTACTCGTTGAAACGAACAAGAGTAACTGCGTAACTATGTATCGCGATCAAACGCTTCTCAACGAAAAATTGCTCGTGAAGTTGATAAAGATTTATCCAAATGATGAATGAAAAGAGCGACCGCTCTTATTCCACATCAGAATCAGCTTTTCATTTATTCAATCCTTCTAGTATGTATACGAATTTTGATTTTAATTTTAATTGACCCTATTTCAACGAATTTCTTTTAATTTCAGAGATATTCTTCAGAGGGAAGAGTTTGATTGCAACCTCACACTCGTCAGAAAAAGTTTTACCGGACTCGTATCGTCATGTACTATTTCTGATATTCACCGATTTTGAGCTGGAGAATTACCTAGTAAAGCAGTGACTCAACTTTTTTTATATACCTTCCGCGAATGAAAGAAAGATCCTGTCATACGAAATATTTTTATCCCGTCGCTGTTTTTATACAGTATTATCACGTTGAAAAAAAAAATGGATGGTTGCAAAAAAAGTAAAATGAACTTCTATGGATTTTATTAAAAAAAAAAAAAAAAAAAAAAATTGATGGGTGCAGAAAAAGTAAAATAAACTTCTATGGATTTTATTAACTGGTATCGGAAGTGGTGGCTGCTTTGTAGCTTAACGTTAAAAAAAAAAAAAAAATCCCGCAAATACAACGCGTCTGTTTATCTTGGATTAATGCATGCATCTTTTCAAGGTTATGTTCAAGTCTGCCGCGTGGACACATCTACAAGATCAAGATTATCATTTCGATTTCAGTCTCGGTCTCGGTCTCGATTTTTCTCTCTCTCTCTCTCTTTTCCTTTGTATTGACTTATGGTATAAGCAAGATCTAAACACAGATCATAAACTATAAATGTTAAATAATTACCTGTATTCAACGGATCTCAATGACAAGGACAGACGATTATCACGTGAACACCACGAAACCTAGTGGATGCTAGCTTGTTAATCGGTAATAATATGATTGCTGATTATCGACAATTCGATTAAAAAATGTATTAAAATTGAAATAGACTTAGATTGTAATAATGATTTTCTCTTCGACCTTCGAAACTGGGAAGCCAGAAGCACAGAATATTTGGCGATTATTTGCGCGGGAAGAGATAGAAACTTCCGACGATCTGATTGGCCCATACGTATCCCTTGACAACAGCTAATCAAAAGCCACGCTTCACGAGAAAATGCAAAGTCGTGATTGGCTGAATTGTGTTGGCGTCAGTTCCGCCGGCAGCGACGAATTAATAGATTCGGAAAATAATACAAGAAGGAGAATTCATAATTAGCCGCTATTAGGAGGCGAAGCATCCCATTAATATCATTACGACGGCAGTATGGAAGAACGTGCTATGTCAAATTATGCCAGGAAAACGTACTATCTCGAATTGTGCTAGAAGAACGTGCTATCTTGAACAGAGACAATATTTCCATTGATACGGCACTGAAATTTGGGGTGCACCAAAAAAAAAAAAAAAAACTTTTACTATTTGTTTTTTTTTTTTTTTCCATTTGGGGTGGAGTATAAAAAGCACTGTTTTTAATAGATTAATCAATTGTTCATTTGAATACAAAAACATAAAATTTGAGATAAGTTTGAATAAAAAAAATTTTGTTCATTGAAACTTATCTTAAATTTCTTGTTTCTGTATTATAGGAGCTAAATAAATGAGGAAATAATTGGAACAATTGATTAATCTATTAAAAACCAGTGCTTCATATACTCCAGGTACCTCAAGTTCCAGTGCCATATCAATGAAAATATGGTCCCTGTTCGAGATAGCACGTTCTTCTGGCATAACTTGAGATAGCATGTTAACGCTTGCATCCTGCCATCGATTACTACTTACATTACAAATATCTATTCTAATTATTTACACCAATTCCAAAGTTTCTGTTTTGTTAATTTGAGACATCGATCGATGTTCAGAAGTATATATTAGTGAAAATTCAAAACTTTACTAACGAAGAGTCTTGAATGTTCTAACTTTACAGGCTCCATAGAATAAAATATGTAATAAAAATCTTTAAAAATGATTAGGATACTATTAGGAAAGCAAGCTTGTAGGAACTAACGTAATATTCAAATCTTCATAATATTTCTTTTCTAAAAGTAGAGAAAATTGAACTGAATTTTTGTCTTGTATAAATCTGCTTTTAGGTGTTCATTGTGAGCGATGTATCAAGGGCAAGATTACACTTTCGTCATGTGTGAATACCTCGGTTGATAAATATTTGAGACATTGGCATTTGATATCAGACTGAACGAATTGCACCATTTGAGAGTTTATGTTAGATACAACGGTTACACCTAATTTTGAGGAGTCACAAGGATTACTGAAGAAGGATTCAGAATTGGAAAATGTATTACCAATGAAATATATTTGTTTGTCTTGAAGATAAATCTGTTTCAGAATAACAACTGTCCCATTTTTTAGGTAGCAGCAATTGTTTGGTTTTTTTTACTTAAACAGAAAGCATGATACTGAATTGATTTTATTTCTTTTTTGACAAGAGAATGTTGATTGCTACTATATTGAATGATTGGATACTCCGATTTTTTTTCAGTTATACCTGAAAAATTCAGATCATACTGTTCTTTGTGGCGCTTAACAAATTGTTGCAAGGGGTTACTTGACGATTTTACTTTTTTTTTTAATTCTTTGCATATGATTTTCAAACTTGAAAGCACTGAATTTATCTAGTGGACCTTTGGACTTAACATCTTCAGATAAGTGAACTAAATTATGTACATTATATGAAACGTACTGATGACCGTAAAGTAATGGCAAAGTTTTCACAAAATATATTAACAAAGCTCGAGCATAATCGTTGTACTTGAGATGTAACTCTGGACTAGCCAAAATTCGAATGGCTATACTTAAAGTCAGAAAATGGTTATATTGATCTTTTGTTAAAGTAGCTTTAAATATTACCGGTCCAGTATATAATAACAACTGTCTGAATACGGTGGCTTTAAATCTCTCTACATCTTGTAAAGGTCTTGCTTTTCTCGAAAATTCTTTTGCCAATGATTTATTTAGTGATAGTAAATGATTCGAAGCTTGTATCAAATTTGTATTTGTCATTCGAACGTCCCGCTTTCCTTTGACCCAGAACTGCAGTAACTTTTTCATGACTCCAAGACAGACCAGATGCATATAGTCAAGTGGAAAAGTTGAAATCATGCAAATTAATAATCTTTCTAAAATAGATGACTTTCTATGATGCTCTTCGTTTAATCTTTGTCGAAATGATTCGTTTGTTCTCAAAGTTGAAGTTACTTCAGGATAATTTACACGGTTCTGGATGAATTCTCCTTCTTGTATACATTTTCCGCAACCGAAATAGGCATTATGACCCTTAGTCCCAATTATGTAGGATTTTGCAGGTGCATCACAAACAAATGCATTAATTTCAATTTTGATAATTTGGTTTTTTATCATCATACCTGTAGCGGAGACATCTTCAAAGTCATTAACAAAGTATTTAAGAAACTTATTACTGTCATATGGTTTTTCGTTACCGTGATATAATCCAATCAGAAATGGTTCCGTCTGAAAGTCAGCTACTATAGCTGCTAAAATTGGCCAAAACTGGCTGCCGGAGCTTTTGGTTAGCGGAAGTCCGTCTACGTTAATGTTGATCTTCAACTCAATGGGGCAAGTGCTAGGATAATATTTTGAAATAGATTGCGATAAGCCTTGTCCCAGTCCAAAATGAAAATAGTTCCCCGGATTCATTGTAATGACTTCAAGATTTCTCGGAGTTTTAATTAAAGTTCTACAATAAGCGGGCAAGTCAAAGCCATGTGCACGTAAGACTTCTAATAATGCATTGGTGTCTGCATGACTTATATTCCGAGTGACCGCCCAGTTTCGAAGGTCATCCTGAAGATTTGTTTTATTAATATTATCTAACGGTTCGACATTTTCGCACGAGTGAGTAGGACTAGCGCTACCACTACTCGCTCTCAAGTTGTCATCTACATAATCGTCTCGACAGGACGCATTGGAAATATCATCACTAAAGTTTATTGAATCTAATGACACAGCCCGATCAGCGCTAACAGCCACAGGTAGTGGACATTCAAGAGAAATCGATGAAGTGTCCTGATGAGTATCACACAGATCATTGTATTCCTTTCTTACTAGCCGACGCCGTTGTCTCTTGGATATATTATTTTTATCTTTTATCTTGGGCATGATGCCAGGTAGATCATAGTGATATGCGCTGTAGCCTGTAAACCAATGCGTAAGACAAGTGGTTAACCCCTTTGCAGTGTAACAAAAAAAGCTCTGATGAAATTTTTCACATTGATTTAATTCATAATAATGAAAAAAGATATCCCGACTGATTTACTCACTAGTTTAAAAAAGTTTCGCATTATTTTCGCTAGTCACTAGTTTCGCATTATTTTTCATCGAAATTTTTTTAGGTACAATTTTTTTATCTAATCAAGAAACTTTGCTAATTTAAGTATTGGAATTATTCAACCGAAATAAAAATATAACGTCACAGCATTGAAATTGATGCCTCCTCCCCTCCCCGGTGTAGGTGAAATTATGGAATTAATTTGATATCAAGATGTTTTCGATAGCAATCCAAGTTAAAAAGCATCGTAGTCTTCACTATCGACCGATTAATCATGCATTATTACTTCGCGATGAATGCGATATAGAAAAATTGAAACTTACCTTACACGTGGTAGATATAGGTGTAGCAGAGAATCTCTTCAATCACAACACAGTTTGATAAAAATTTACCCACAGTATATGATATATAATTATATATGGAAATATGTACACAATTTGTATTTAAAAATTACATCAGTCAAAGTTTGATTGATGAAAATTAAACAAAATAAACCCTGATTGCGAACGGCGTGCGGGCACGCAACCGGCGTGCCCGCACGCCGGTACTTCAATGGCCGTTCGTCGGGTTTCCCGATGGAGCCAAACGCAGCCGGAAACGGAAGTTAAAAGCCGACGTTTGTTTGGCGCGCTGCAATTAAGTTTTCCAGAAACAATATAGAAGTACAGAATCCGGAAAACTACAAAAATCGATGTAATACGCTATAAACACATTATACATATGACAAGTTAAATTTTATATCAAATATGATTTAAGCCGGGATTACGATGAACTTAACGTAACGTAACTTACACCATGGAACGTACCTATTAGTTTTGGAAGTTAGCGAGCGCGCGGGCATTTTTAAAAAACGGTGGTCGTGATTATGGTGTTTTAGATTTATAATTATATTATTGAAAACACTAATCAACCTGTAATTCTAAAAATATACTTTTATACAACGCAAGCATAATTTACGCGTTTTTCATGCTCGATCTCGGTACACAAAGTGGGGGTTTTAGTGACAGCTGAGCGGGTTTGCAAGTGCGCATGTGCAGAGTTCTCTTTTAGCTACTTTTAAGTCCTATAGGAGTTAAAAGTGTTAAAATTGAAAATGTGCGGTTTTCATATACTCAACACGTATGAAAATAGTATCATCTTCGAGTGCAATTATCTCGCGTTTCAGACGGTCGAAAATTCTAAAAAAAATCGTTTAGGTAGTTATTACGTTAGTAAAATTAGTCCAAATTTCAGATGATTCTATAGAAAATGCATTTCGCGGCACAAATACCTTTTTATTATACGATAAATCATGTATGTATCTTCTTCGGTAGGGTGATTATACAGGGTGATTCAGAATTCGTGACGAATCTCTTGAGGGGTTGTTCCTTGTCAAAATTGGGATCGAAAGTTTCTTAGCCATATTCTTCCGAAAAATGAATTTTTTCCTTGGTGATGTAAAATAGCAACGTCTGCGTTACATGGCAGCTACGTCAAGCATATGGATTGCTCAAGAACAGTTCCGCGTGATGTTAATTTTAAGAACTAGTTGCGCTTTCCTTGTGATATCATATCGTGATGTCTTTGTTACATTACAGCTACGTCAAACTTATGGAATGCTCAAGGACAGTTCCGCATGATGTAAATTTTAAGAACTAGTTGCGCTTTCCTTGTGATATCATATCGTGATGTCTTTGTTACATTACAGCTAGGTCAAACTTATGGAATGCGCAGGGATAGTTCTATGTTATATAACGTCTACATGGCAATTTGCTTTCTATGCGATGTAACACTGTTACAGAACTAGTACATGTCTGGTACGTCTAAGTCACAGTGATACGTCAGTATTATCTAACAGTTACGTAACCAATGATATGTAACAATGATTTTACAGTGTGATGGCACAGTTATGCACTTGTACCAAGTGTGCTGGCTGGGATATTATGAACCATTACAAAAGATTAACAGTTAGTATTTTTACTTAAACTTATCAATAAACTTATGACTTCCCCGAATATAGGAAGAAGGGTATATCATGGGCCTATTAAACTGGCAAAGTGGAAACTGGTTGAGTCGTTAGGTACTCAGCGAGTCAACTTACGGCTAACCTCTAATTAACCACCTTGACTGTTACATCTACAGACGTATTAATACCTGTATAAAATACACCCTTAGGGTTAGGTATAGTAATAGCTTTGTAAACGTTGTTAGATACTAATCGAGCGAGGCCGGGATAAAGTAATAAAGTAATAGTATAAGGTGCAAGAATAATTACAAGAATAGTCACAGAAACACTTATGTTAGGATTAATGGAGGAGTGTGGTAATATCAATAAAGTCACTATATTAATATCGAGTGCTAGGGACTTTCTCGCTCTTATAAGTCACTAGACACTCACTAGACCTAAGCGCCATCTTGACTTACTCCCTCTCTCGTGGAACGTCCGGTTTGTCGGTTGTGTTAAAAATGAATGTCGTTAGAAAAGTTGATTAAAATAAAAGATAATAGTATACTATATATATATATAAAAGAAAGAACGCCTCGCTTTATTATATCCTCCGCTGCCTCACAATCCTGCTGATCACAGGTTATGGGCCCAGAAACCGCGGATGGACATAAAAATTAGTGGATTATAAAAGTGAGGTTATAGCACGGCGTGGAGCACGCCGGTCGTTGAAGCTACCGAGCAACATTAAACTTAGCAAAAGTAAACATGGAGAAAATGTACTTAAATACGGGCGTTAAATTAGAGGGCAGCAGAAACTGGAATGTCTGGAAATTCCAGGTAAGAGTGATATTGCAGGCCTTGGGCTTGCTTGCCGTAGTTGATGGAAGCTCCCCGCGTCCAGCCGAAGGCGCAGCAACTTATACCGACTGGATCTCGAAGGATGGCAAGGCTCAGGGGATAATCGTAACACACCTCGAGGAAAAAGTCATGATACATGTAATAACTACAACGTCGGCGGCGGAAATGTGGGAAAAGCTTATGGCGGTATTCGAGAGGTAACTAACCAGAAACTAGCTTGCATCTTGAGCAACAGAAGTTCTTCGCGCTCAAGTGCGAAGGAGATGATATCTCGGTGTTTTTCGCGAAGCTGGAGGAGATCAAGGATAAAATAGCTCAGCTAGGCGAAACAATATCAGATCGGATGATCATCACAAAAGTGCTAACTTCGTTACCAGATAAATACCAGCATTTCGTCGCAGCCTGGGAGTCTGTGCCTACCAAGAGTCAAACTATCAGTGAGTTAACAGCGCGATTGCTCGTTGAGGAGGAACGGGAGAAAAGTAGAGATCTACCGAGTCAAGTGGAAAAGTCAGTAGCACTGGCGAGCGAAAGTTCTCAGCAAATCAAGTGTTTCGGGTGTGGAAAAGAAGGTCATTATAAGCGCGATTGTCGGGTCTCTAGAAGTCCATGTCATTACTGCAAAAAACCTGGACATCATATTAGTGAATGTAGAACGCGATTGTACAAACTGCGCCAAAAGGAACGGGGCAAGACGCCAGAAGCAGGAAACAGTAACAGAAGCAATGCTTTCGTGGCGGATTTTCAAGATAGTCAAAACTGGCTAGTCGATACGGGTGCGAGCGAGCACATGTGCTATGTCAAGGGTATGTTCACTACCTACACCGAAGCAACAAATAAGAAGAAAATAGTGATAGGTGATGGCAGTGAGTTAAACGCTGAGGGTTACGGGACTATAGAACTCGAAGCGTACGACGGTGCTCGGTGGATACACACAACGTTAAGTGATGTGCTATACGTGCCTAAATTAACTGTGAACCTTTTCTCTGTAAGAAGCGTTATGGACAAGGGTTATAAAATGACATTTGATACTGAACAGTGTAATATAGTAAAGGATGGTAAAGCATGCGCTATTGGTTATAGGCGACAAAAATTATATATAATGCATTTTAGACTAAGTGAACGAGCTGCAGTCAGCTGTTCTAAGGAGAGTTTGTCAGCATGGCATGAGCGATTAAGCCACCAGAATTTAGAATATGTAAAACAGATATTAGATAAGAATAAAATAGCGTATACTCAAGATATAACTAGTTGCGAAGGTTGTTTAAAAGGTAAGATGCATAGAGCTCCGTTCAAGCGAAGCGAAGCTACAACATCTCGTACGTGTGAACTGATCCACATGGATGTTTGTGGACCAATGGAAATTACCTCACTTGGAGGCTCCAAACATTTCTTGCTCATAAAAGACGATTACTCTAGTTATAGGTACATATATTGTTTAAAAAATAAGCATGAAGTGATAAGCAAAGTCAAACTTTTTCTGAATTTAGCCGAACAAGACACGGGAAATAAAGTGAAGACAGTGAGGACAGACAACGGCACCGAATTTGTTAAGAACGAGCTGAAGAGCACATTCGCTGAAAAAGGAATTAGGCATCAGACGTCGGTTGCTTATACTCCCGAACAGAATGGAGTAATAGAACGGGATAACCGCACTGTTGTAGAAGCTGCGAGATCGATGATGATGGCTAAAGATTTGAACAAGAATCTATGGGCAGAAGCGGTAAATACGGCAGCGTTCGTACTCAACAGGACGGGAAAAAGCAAGGTAGCCGGGCAAACTCCATACGAGGTTTGGTTCAAAAAGAGTTATAATATTAGCAACCTACAAATCTTCGGCGCAAAAGTACATGTTCATGTCCCACAGCAAAAACGAAGAAAATGGGATCCAAAGAGCGTAAGCGGAATATTGGTTGGGTACGGCGAGAACATGAAGGGATATAGAATTTATTTTCCCGAAACAGAGTCTGTAGAGGTTAGAAGAGACGTAATCTTCGAGCCCGCCAAACCCCGAAGCTATCCCATATTATACGGAAGTATAACTGCAGAAGAAGCTCGAGAAGAAGAAGACATCGGAGACTTTCAAGGCGAAGAGTCAGATCGACAATCCGATAGTAGCGTCTTCGAGGAGTGTAAATCACAGATCAGCGAGTCGAGCGAATCGGAAGAACCCCCCGATCTAGATACAACTATAATTAGAGAACCTGGAAAACGACAGATTAGAAAACCTGCGTGGCATACAGAGTATGAAACAAACTACATGAGCATAGTGGAAGAGCCAAACACTTACGAAGAAGCAGTGAGCAGCCTGAATTCTACACAATGGAAGGAAGCTATGGAAAGTGAGTTAACGGTACTGCTCGAAAATAATACATGGACGATGGTACCTACACCAACGAATAAAAAGATCATAGACAGTAAGTGGGTGTACAAGGTGAAACAGAGCGACGAAGGAAATCATTCAAAATTCAAAGCGCGTCTAGTAGCCAAAGGTTTTCAACAGAAGGACAATTTTGAAATATATGATATCTACGCCCCAGTGGCAAAAATCACAACATTTCGTATGGTATTAGCTATAGCAACTAACCTTGGTTTACCGGTCCACCAAATGGACGTTCGAAGTGCATTCTTATATGGCGAGATAGATGAGGAAGTCTATATGAGACTACCTCAAAATGTAAACACTGAACCGAACACTGTGTGTAGATTAAATAAGTCAATATACGGACTAAAGAAATCACCAAGGTATTGGAATTTAAAATTTGATCAAGTTATAACCCAAAAGGGATTTGTACGTTCACAAAATGATTTTTGTTTATATACTAAGTGTAGTTCTGCTAGTAAAGCATACTTGTTGTTATTTGTAGATGACATTTTGATTTTCGGTACAGATAGAGAAGAGATTCAAGATTTGAAAGAATATCTAGGCAACATCTTTTCTATGAAGGATCTGGGGATAGTAAAAAACTACCTCGGTATCGAAGTAAATCAAAACTTAGAGACAGGGACTACCGAACTGTGTCAGACTACCTATTTGAAGCAAGTACTAAAAACCTATGATATGGAAGACTGCAAACCCATGTCAACACCAATGGAACATAAGTTCCAGTATATTAAACCTGAGGTTAGCCAGGAAAACCTAGAATACAAGTGTAGGAAAATCATAGGGAGTCTCATGTACGCAGTCTTAGGAACGCGTCCCGATTTATGCACCAGCGTGTCCTATCTGAGTAGGTACCAGAACTATGCTAACAGTGAACTGTATATAGCTTTAAAAAGAGTGCTCAGATATGTAAAGAGCACACTAGATTTAAAACTAATCTTTAAGAAAAACAATGAAGATAAAATCCTAAGTGGATACGTTGACTCCGACTGGGGAAACGACTTAAACGACAGAAAATCCACTTCGGGTTTTATTTTCAAATTGTTCGGTAACACAGTAGCCTGGTCCTCGCGAAAGCAACAAACTGTAAGTCTATCATCGACAGAAGCTGAGTGTATTGCCTTAAGCTCAGCAGTTGTTGAGGCGAGCTGGTTGATCAAAGTGATAGACGATTTTAAATTGTTTAAAGTCACTTGTGTAGATATTTTCGTAGACAACCAAGCAGCCATAAACTTAGGAAAGAACCCTGAAAATAACAGACGGGTAAAACATGTAGACATTAAGTTTAATTTCATCAAGCAAAAACTAGAAGAAGGAACTGTAGCTTTACAATATATAAAGTCAGAGGACCAGGTAGCTGATATCCTAACTAAGCCATTGGCAAAGGAAAAATTTGTAAAGTTTGTAAGACTGTTAGATTTAGTGTAAAACTGTAATAAATAAATGTATGAATGTTAAGTGCTCCAAATTCAGGGGGCGCGCAAATTAAAAATAAACAAATGATATGTATATGGCATGCAAATGTGTAAAAATAAGAAGGACTTTATTGAGGGGGCGTGTGGTAATATCAATAAAGTCACTATATTAATATCGAGTGCTAGGGACTTTCTCGCTCTTATAAGTCACTAGACACTCACTAGACCTAAGCGCCATCTTGACTTACTCCCTCTCTCGAGGAACGTCCGGTTTGTCGGTTGTGTTGAAAATGAATGTCGTTAGAAAAGTTGATTAAAATAAAAGATAATAGTATACTATATATATATAAAAGAAAGAACGCCTCGCTTTATTATATCCTCCGCTGCCTCACAATCCTGCTGATCACAAGGAGTACTCAGGTTTCTTTGTCTGGATGCTTCTCGTTTATTATTAATATTATTCTTTATAATATACAGCGTGATTCCCAAGTCGCGGAAAAGATTTCACATGCAGATTCCTTGTCGAAATCTAAAAATAAAGTTCCTTACCAAAAACTTCGAGGGAGCAGTCGTTCCTGAGTTATGGAAGGTTTAGTCTACCCAATAAGACGGCCGTAAAGTGACGTGCTCAGTCTCGTAGCAATTCTGTAAAAGTGATAATGCCCGCGTCGTATAAACTTTGCCTGAAATTTCGGTTTCTTATTCCATAATTTTTGGTATTTACGTTGTCCGGTCGGTCATTCTCGTGCCCTACGTCGTTCGCCCCGTAGTTGACGTTGTCCAGGTGGTCAAACTGGTGGCTTACATTCCCCAGGTCTTTTGCTTCGTAGCGTACTCGTTATCCAGGTCGTCAGGCTAGTGATTTCCGTACTCCAGGACTTTTGCCCCGTGGTTGACCTTACCCAGGTGGTCAAACTTGTGACTTACGTTACTCAGGTCGTCCGCCTCGTAGTTTTCACTATCGTTGCCATCGGGTTGTTGATTTCCGTCCTCCAGGACTTTCGCCACGTAGTTTACGTTGTCCAGATGGTCAAACTGATGACTCACGTTACTCAGGTCATCCGGTTCGTAGTTTTCACTCCCGTTGTCATCGGGTTGCTGATTTCCGTCTTCCAGGACTTTCTCCACACAGTTTACGTTGTCCAGGTAGTCAATCTGATGACTGACATTACTCAGGTCGTCCGCTTCATAGCTTTCGCTATCGTTGTCATCGGGTTGTTGATTTCCGTCCTCCAGGACTTTAGCCACGTAGTTTGCGTTGTCCAGGTGGTCAAACTGGGGACTTACGTTACGTAGGTCCGCTTCGTAGTTTTCACTCCGGTTGTCATCGGGTTGTGATTTCCGTCTTCCAGGACTTTCTCCACGCAGTTTACGTTGTCCAGATAGACGGAAATCAACAACCCGATGACAACGGGAGTGAAAACTACGAAGCGGACGACCTGAGTAACGAAGCAAAAGACCTAGGGAATGTAAATCACCAGTTTGACTACCTGGACAACGTAAACTGCGTGACGAAAGTCCTGGTGGACGAAAATCAACAACCCGATGACAACGGGAGTGAAAACTACGAAGCGGACCTACGTAACGTAAATCCCCAGTTTGACCACCTGGACAACGCAAACTACGTGGCTAAAGTCCTGGAGCACGGAGATCAACAACTCGAAGACAACAAAAAGTGAAAACTACGAAGCGCAAGACCTGGGCAGCGTAAGTCACCAGTAAAAGTCCTGAAGTACGGAAATCACTAGCCTGACGACCTGGATCACGAACGCTACGGAGCAAAAGACCTGGGAATGTTAGTCACCAGTTTGACTACCTGGACAATGGATACTACGTGGCGAAAGTCCTGGAGGACGGAAATCAACAACCTGATGACAAGGAGAGTGAAAACTACGAAGCGGACGACCTGAGTAACGCAAGTCATCAGTGTGACCACCTGGACAACGCAAACTACGTGGCTAAAGTCCTGGAGCACGGAAATCACTAGCCTGGCGACCTGGATCTCGAACGCTACGAAGCAAAAGACCTGGGGAATGTAAGTCACAAGTTTGACCACCTGGACAAGGTCAACCACGGGGTGAAAGTCCTGGAGTACGGAAATCACTAGCCTGACGACCTGGATAACGAACGCTACGAAGCAACAGGCCTGGGGAATGTAAGTCACCAGTTTGACCACCTGGACAACGTCAACTACGGGGCGAACGACGTAGGGCACGAGAATGACCGACCGGACGACGTAAAGACTAGAACTTACGAAATAATTAACCCAAATTTCGGGCAGAGTTCATACGACGCGGGCACTATTAGTTTGACAGCATTGCTACGAGACTGAGCACGTCACATTACGGCTGTCTTATTGGGTGAACTAAACCTTCTATAACTCAGGAACGACCGCTCCCTCGAAGTTTTTGATAAGGAACTTTATTCTTAGATTTCGACAAGGAATCTGCATGTGAAATCTTTTCCGCGACTTGGGAATCATGCTGTATATTGTTTATTATTTGTATTTATACTCTGCTTACAGCCTTTTCTTTGTATTTATTCTATTCTCGTGGCACGCCACCTTAATCACTTTGTACTTTACTTCTTTCTTTTTTTGCTTACTGCCGCTAGCCGCCTTCACTCCTTCGTTGCCTTCTCTACACTGACTCTCTGTTCGCTCCCTCTCCGCACTCTCCCCTCCTTTCTCGCTCTCTGCGCACGCATACTTTTCTTTTACTCCCAGTCATACCAACTCTGTTATCTTGAGGTTCCTATACGGCTATACCCTAACACTTAGATATTAGCATATAAACAATGGTACAAAGTACAAGAATAATTACAAGGATAATTACAGAATCAACTAGCAACCGTGTACGTGTAGATATTACAAATTGATGCGCCTTATTCCGATCCTGAACCCGAATTTCCTAGGTGCAAAAAAAAATTTTTTTATGTGGGAATCACGATATCGTGTCTAATGGCGTAAGGTGATAAGCGCAAAATTTTTTTTTTTTTTTTTTTCGGATATGCCCAAAAGATGTGATATTGCATGAAAAAGATTTTGCCACCAAAAATAAAAAATACAATTTTTTTTTCGCTTACGAACTTATGTAATTTGACACGCGATATAGTAATTCCTGATGCTGGGTATAATACTGGTGGAATACCGTGCAATGACCCTCTATTGACGGCATCTAAATAGCGAAATGACTGTCGAAATACCCAAGTCGATCAAGCATTTTGACGGTATATTGACCGTGTTATACAGGTTTTGAGACGGTGCAGCGACCGTCAAACAACGGTAGAAAACCGGTGTTGTTAGGGTGGTGACTGTGGTCCAAAAACACAATCGTTAGACGGTGGTCAGACGGAATCTATACCGTCTGACCATGGTACGAACACGGTCGAACGACCTAAACCGTCGTTGTACTAACTTTATACCATCTTGCTACCCCGTTTATACCCCGAAAAAAAGCCGTTAGGGAGTGGAGGACCTAAAATCTGGAAAAATCATGAACTAAGTATCAAAATAGCAATTATCAACTGTAAAAAAACTAAGTCACTAGAATGTTTTCTCAGAGCGTGGCAGTGATTTGAAAAAAATTATTTTTAAGGTGTATGCACCCCATCATGTGTACTAAGATTATCTGCCAGAACTGAACAACTGTCTTCTTTTACAAATACATAGTACTTGGTATCATGGACACGTAGTACATGTTAATATCGCATGCATGATTACAGCATCTCTATTTGGCTGGAATCGGTGGTAATGGATTACGAGATAATATATCACGAATACTAAGAAAAATGTTCACTAACAAGGCTGCTAAAGTATGTACCTGGTGTGGCAAACGTGATAATTTTAAAATACGTCACTTGAGATTTCTACCTATTATGAGAGGTAACAAATACACTTATGAATCAGTAATTATATCGCGTTACTATGCCATAAGGTCGTAGGCGCCAAATTTTTTTTATTTTGCGGATATGCCCAAATGATGTTATATGGCATGAAAAAGATTTTGCCACAAAAAAAAAACGATTTTTTTTTTTTTTTTTTGGCGCTTACGACCTTATGGGATTAGCGACACGATATAGGCTACTCATACATGCTGACAATTCATTCCATAGTCATTCAACCATATGCATCGATATGTTGAGTAAATGCCTTTACTATGCATTTATTGAAGTAAAATTGTTTCTTCGTCGAAACATATCTATTTAATGTTATCTATATTGTAACTTACTGCACCAATATCTCAGCTGATGGCTGGAGATACGGTGCTAGTCCGCGTGAGTGTCTTTGTCACGGGTGTGATTTGGAGCTCCTCTGGTGGAAAAAGTGAAAAACCACAAAATACCATATTACAGACTCAAATCAGCTATCAACCGATTTGAGCTGTTTATCTACTGAGCGAGGATCTGCTTCGCTAACCGAGCCTGTGCACAGACGCGGGTTGTGTTAGCTGTGTGTGAGAATCACAGACACGGGCGTTCCCCATTGTTGTAACCCAGCAAAAACTCAACCGTAGCTGCGATAATACAGAGCTGGGTGTCGCTAGGCGTACCAAGCTTGTTGACTAGACTCGGGATTGGGTTGAGAACCCGCACCGTAGCTGTCGTTTGCTAACTGCGTATAAAGAAAGAAAGCTGAAATATTTAGAGATTGTTAATTTAAAGGAAATAGGAAATTGAAAGAAATAGATGTAGTTTTAACAATAGATAGTATTTAATGAATTTAAATAGTCATTTGGTCATAGAAAACGATACAAAAGAATAAACAGAAAGTAGCATATTAAGCATAGAAATTAAACAATTGAACGAACTTACCTTAAGTGAAGTTCGATCCAAATTGTATGAACTGTCTCGTCCGAATAGATCAACACGTAGTCACGCTAGTTGCACTACTTACCACCACAGTTAAGTTTAAAACTAAATGTTTTTTGGGGACTCCTGGCAGATGTCGCCCCGATACGTGAAGCCATTATATTTTAAAGCTTTAAAATCACAGCTCGAATTGCATTCATTCGGGAAGGGATAAGAAATCTATATTTTTCGGGTGGGACTTGATCTATTCGGACGAGACAGTTCATACAATTTGGATCGAACTTCACTTAAGGTAAGTTCGTTCAATTGTTTAATTGTATTTCACTGTCTCGTCCTCTAGATCAACACGTAGTTGTTTAAAGCGCTGCGATTTAATTATTCTTCCATCCTCGTGTTAAACTTCTTTATTTATTGTTTGACATAAGATTAACAATTATTCTTAATCAGATATAGCTACTATTATATACAGGGTGTCCCAGAACTAAGTACAATAAATGATAGGGGTAATAGAGGGGGCCGAGCTGAGTAAATTGACCCAAAGAACATGTGGCCTCCGAGTCCGCGTTCGCGAGATACGACCGGTTAAAAAATTGCGTTGGGCGCCGGCATGTAGGCAACCGCGGACACAGCAGGCAGCGGTTCGCAGTCTTTTTGATAAGCGCGATCTTTCTGATACGAGTCATAACATTTTTGAATTCGAAAATTTCAAACAGAAACACTTTCGACATTGATTTTCCGCCAAACACAACAACATTACTTGTTTCAATAATAAAATTGCATATCAAAAGTATTTTTGTTTGAGATTTTCGAATTCAAAAGTGTTATGACTCGCTTTAGAAAGATCGCGCTTATCAAAAAGACTGCTAACTGCTGCCTGCTGTGTACGCGGTTGCCTATACATGCCGGCGCCCAATGCGTTTTTTTAACCGGTCGTATCTCGCGAACGCGGACTCGGAGGCCACATGTTCTTTGGGTCAATTTACTCAGCTCGGCCCCCTCTATTACCCCTATCATTTATTGCACTTAGTTCTGGGACACCCTGTATATAACAACTCCGCTCCACGTTTTTTTTTTTTTTTTTTTTTATGCGTTGGGGCGAGTTGAGTTAACATTAACAACAGCCGACGCGAAATCGGCGGATTGTGCGAGTGGACGATTATAAAAACGTCCGAACACGCTAGACTTTTGAGTCCATCCTGCCGCTTGTCTGATAACTTCGATATTTGCTCCGTTGCGGGAAGCTGCTGAAGTTGCTGCGTGCCGCGTGCTATGAGCCTTATATATTGTTGTATCGATTCCGCTTTTTTCTATAAACTGCTTAATCCAGCGGGCAATAGACTGAGAAGAAGCCGCCTTGTGAGGTTTTTTGAAGGTGATTAACAGAGTATCATCTTTGGAACGTAGGCTAGCCGTTCGTTTAATGTAACATTGAAGAGTCAACGCGGCACAGAGGCTTGGTTTTTCACCAAAGAACGGAATGTTCAAAAGTGGTTGATTTCGATTAATTCCTGATGTCTTTATACGATCTGGTATTTTTATTTGAATTAACTTTGCGGAAATTGTTATATTTTCGATTTTAATTTTAGAAAGTGTTTGTACGCGTTGGGCAGTAATTAGTGCTAATAAGGTAACCAATTTTTTGGTAAGATTCTGTAATGACAGATCTTCATTAGGGTACAGAGAAGCTGCATAATCTAAAACTGGACCAGGGTCCCAGGTTGTGGAGTATCTAGGTTGTTGGGGCTTCAGCACTGCAATTCCCTTAAAGAATCGCAGTACCCTTGCGTCTTTACCCAGGTCATTTGACATTAATAGCGATAAGGCTGATCTGTAAGTATTCATTGCACTGTAGAAAGATTCTTGGATATGAAGGTCGTAGTCACGTTAATAAAAAATATTTAATTCGTCAACGTTTCGGCCCTGGTTGTGGGCCCTCCTCAGGACAAAACATTTATTCATCTACAAAGAAATTACATGTAACAGTTTTTTTTGCATACAGAAACAAATTTGAAAAACACAAGAAACGTTCGAACTGACTTTACCTAAAAATATAATTTGGGATATAAATAGTGCCAGAAATCGTCAACAATGAGCAAAAGACGTTAATCCAGACTCATGCTTCCGGAACTTCCACCTATCCATCACTACTATTAATCTATAAAATTTATAAGTTAAATTGAAAAAGGCAAGAAAGGCTGACTTTGACAGAAGTTCGACAAGACTGTTATGAGAGCAACCGCAGAGCATGAAAACTGAGAAAGTAGACTGTCATACTGAGAATATAGACATGGTATCAAAACAATAAACTCAATCGGTACTTATAAATAGACTTAGTAAAGGTTAGTCGCTAGAGTTTATCGATACATGTCACTGGACAAGTTAGGCATCCGAAATCAATCTCACATACGTATCACTCAATTTCTCTACATCTTTCCGCAAATTAACAGACCCTCTATGACTAACGATGTTACACATTTCCAAAATAATTCTTTTATAATAAGACGGTTCCTCGTGTAAGATCTTAACATTATCATAATCAAACTGATGATCCTGCTCTACAATGTGTTGGGTTAAAGCCGTATAATGGTCAACATTGTCTTTGATGTTCTTTTTATGTTCACTGATTCGTTGCGATAAGTGTCTAGACGTTTGACCAATATAAGGCTTTGTACAATCTTTGCAAAGAATTTGATATACAACATTAGAGCGTTTTTCCAACGGTAACGCGTCTTTACCCGAGTCGAACAAAGATCTTAGATCGTTCAAGTTCTTCCCAACAAACTGGACATTGAATTTTTTAAAAGTGCGGTTTAGCGATTCAAATAAACCCGCAATGTAAGGGATCGAGATGAAAGTTGATCTATTAGGGTCCGCTTGAACAATCACATTACTGTTTATTCTCGCAGTAATGTGATTGTTCAAGCGGACCCTAATAGATCAACTTTCATCTCGATCCCTTACATTGCGGGTTTATTTGAATCGCTAAACCGCACTTTTAAAAAATTCAATGTCCAGTTTGTTGGGAAGAACTTGAACGATCTAAGATCTTTGTTCGACTCGGGTAAAGACGCGTTACCGTTGGAAAAACGCTCTAATGTTGCATATCAAATTCTTTGCAAAGATTGTACAAAGCCTTATATTGGTCAAACGTCTAGACACTTATCGCAACGAATCAGTGAACATAAAAAGAACATCAAAGACAATGTTGACCATTATACGGCTTTAACCCAACACATTGTAGAGCAGGATCATCAGTTTGATTATGATAATGTTAAGATCTTACACGAGGAACCGTCTTATTATAAAAGAATTATTTTGGAAATGTGTAACATCGTTAGTCATAGAGGGTCTGTTAATTTGCGGAAAGATGTAGAGAAATTGAGTGATACGTATGTGAGATTGATTTCGGATGCCTAACTTGTCCAGTGACATGTATCGATAAACTCTAGCGACTAACCTTTACTAAGTCTATTTATAAGTACCGATTGAGTTTATTGTTTTGATACCATGTCTATATTCTCAGTATGACAGTCTACTTTCTCAGTTTTCATGCTCTGCGGTTGCTCTCATAACAGTCTTGTCGAACTTCTGTCAAAGTCAGCCTTTCTTGCCTTTTTCAATTTAACTTATAAATTTTATAGATTAATAGTAGTGATGGATAGGTGGAAGTTCCGGAAGCATGAGTCTGGATTAACGTCTTTTGCTCATTGTTGACGATTTCTGGCACTATTTATATCCCAAATTATATTTTTAGGTAAAGTCAGTTCGAACGTTTCTTGTGTTTTTCAAATTTGTTTCTGTATGCAAAAAAAACTGTTACATGTAATTTCTTTGTAGATGAATAAATGTTTTGTCCTGAGGAGGGCCCACAACCAGGGCCGAAACGTTGACGAATTAAATATTTTTTATTAACGTGACTACGACCTTCATATCCAAGAATCTTTTCTACACATTCAATTGAGGTCAAGAATCATTCCCCTATTCATTGCACTATATGAATTAGTATTTTCGTATATCTCCATGAAGAACTTCATAATACATGGGATCGAATAATCAAAGGGAGAGACCTTGGCTTGCTCGCAAAAGTTCCACCATAGCTTAATAGCTTTATCGTACTGTTTCATTGTACTCTTCGTTAAGGATGCCATCATGATTGTAGCCGCCTGTTCTGGGACTCCTTTCATAATGAACGCCTTCCTGATAATTGTGCAGCAACCAGGGTAAGCGTCTTCTCCAGAGGGTGGGATCCTCTGAAAGGACAGGTTAACAATTTTTGTTGTGGTTGAAAAAAGATAATCTCTGATACTGCTAACGATTTAAAGAGAGGGAACCAAGGCTGAGCAGGCCAATATGGAACTACTACTACACCTTGTGCCTTGTCTACTTGAATTTTTTGTAACATCCGTAGAATTAATGAAAACGGAGGGAATGCGTAAAAGAAGAAACCCGACCAGGGTATGGTGAAGGCATCAACTGCCATTGCCTCTGGGTCTCTATGCCAAGATATGAATTTACGACATTTCGCGTTAGCATTGGACGCGAATAAGTCTATGTCAAACTTCGCGAATTGTTGCTTGATACGCTCAAATGCCCAATCAGCTAATTCCCGCTCTGTTTCACCCGGTAATACCCTAGATGCTTTGTCTGCTTCTGTGTTATCGCCTGATTTAATGTATGACGCGAATATCCAAATGCAACGATCTTCGCACCATTTCCAAATCTGCTTGCTCAAGCTACTGAGTCTTGGGTACTGAATACTGCCCATTCTATTAATATATGATACTGCTGTCGTATTATCTATCCGCAAGAGTATTTCGCAAGAGTGGCACGCCTTCGCGAAACATTTCAAGCCATGAAAGGCTGCCATCAATTCCAAGTAATTTATGTGGTTTGCTCGTTCCTCGAGGCTCCACCAACCGTGGGTTTTCTTTTTGTTACAATACGCTCCCCACCCCGATAACGACGCATCCGTGAAAATTTCCAACACAAACTTATTTTGTTTGATTGGGTTATTAGTTACCATTATGTTCGCAATCCACCAGTCTAAATCTGGCTTCAAACTATCAGCAAGTGCCATTTTTTCCTCAAAATTCCCGCCTGATCTTGTGAGGGCTAAAAACCTCTCTCGTTCCAATGCTTTTGTATATAACCACCCATAGGCTACTGCTGGTACGGCTGACACTAGGATGCCTATAAATTGCGCTAATTCTCTAATTCGACATGTTTGCTTATCTCGAAACTTCAGAGCAATTTTCAAAATAGCCTCTCTTTTATTCGGTGGTAATGAAACGCAAAAACTCTCAGTATTTAGTATAAATCCTAAAAACTTGCATTGTCTAGACGGAGTGAGTTGACACTTATCTATGTTTAGAATGAATCCTAATGATTCGAATACCTCTCGTGTTGACTTGACATTCTGTAGGCATTCTGATTCAGATCTCGCGATTAACAAAAAATCATCTAGATATGCTACCGAACTTAGTCCTGTTGATCTTAAGTAATGGACGACTGGCTTTAACAGTTTTGTGAAAACATAAGGAGCAGTGCAGAGGCCAAACGGCATACAATTGAATTCTAGTAATTCTCCTTCGAAAGAGAATCTCAAATATTTCTTAAACTCTGGAGCAATTGGGATTAAGAAATATGCATCTTTAAGGTCGATTGATGCCAAATAACAGTTTTTTGTAATCAAACGCAGGGCCGTTCTGACGTCCTCTACTTTGAAATGTGGAGGCGTGATAAACTCATTCAATTTTCGTAAGTTAAGGATGAATCTTTTATCTCCTTGAGGTTTGTCGACTAAAAAATATGAAGATACGAACTGGCCCTCGCATGGCACACACTGTGAGACTGCTCCCTTTTCTTTAAGCTTGCCTACAGCTCTTTTACAGTTGGCTTGCTCCTGCAAAGACCACTTTGGTTCGATAGGGGTTTTATTTTGAATAACCGCTTGGTCAAACGGTATTTTATACCCTGTGACGTACTGTAGAATGGACTTATCTGATGTCTGTTTCTTCCAGGCTTCGACAAAGTATCGGAGCCTTCCTGATACGCCACTTACCTCTACCTCCGATGCTGGGTTCTGGATTGATTGTGTTGGTAACGAGGCTTTTGCCTTTCCTGACGAGCACCCATGTAGCTCCCTCGGGAAAGGCCCCTCGAGTTTAAACGTAGAGGTCTTGAACTCTGTTTTGCCCTTTCGCCTGCGGATGTCTTGAACGCAGAAGCCTGCCCTTTCTTTGCCCCCGGGTTCGGTAGTGGCTTTGTCAGTTCTTTTCCAGATTGTTCTACTGCCTTAGCCGACTTGAGCTTCTCTGCTAAGTCCTCTCCGAACAGTAACGTATCCACCGTGCCCCCATCCGCAATAGACTTAATTAGGGGGTTAAGACCCGGAGTGATAAAGGATCTTCTGGTCATTGATAGGTCGTGATGCAAATCTGTAAGAATCTTTCCGGCATCACTTAATAAGGCAATCATTTCAGGCATGCTTTTTTGTACTCCAGGAGACCTCTCCTGCTTTAACATTTCTGACAGACATAACCCAACGGCAGTTACCCCTGCGGCTAGTTGGGTCTGCGAGGTAGTTTGAAATTGGTCTTTTTTAATAGATATTCCACCCATGGCTGATTTTACTTCTGGATTTAGAGTTGGTGCCTTTAGCAATGGACAATTTTCTGCTGGTGGATACTTATTTGTTAACTCTTGTTTGATTTCCTTGGACAGACCTGACCTCAAGATTTTTGTCCACATTTCGGCCACCACCGTATAAAACTCTGGTCCTTTTACGTTATCCTTTAATGGATCACCTCCGAGCAAGTTCAAGATAACCTCATTGCTTCCATCTGGGTCTTGGTTATTCTCTGTGTTGAGGGCTCTAGAGGTCTCTTGGCTCATACTGGAATTTGGCACCGTCCCTGTCTGGTTGCCCTGGATTTCGGAGCACATAGTGAATCCAGCTCCACGACCTGGTAGTTCCCCTGCGGTACGGTCTCTGTCTTCTGTGTATGAATAAAGAGAACGATTTGTAACAAGGCTAGGACGTGACGTTCCTCTAACGAAACGCTCACCGTCACTATAAGTATACTGACCACGATGTGACAGGCCTCGCAGGCTTTGCTCTCCATCGTCTGAGTCATGACGGCTCTCTGAACGTCTTTGATTGGAATATTGAGACTGACTTTGATAACTTCCAGAACGACTATGATGTGACAGGCCTCGCGGGTACTGCTCTACATCATCTGTATCGTTATAACCATCTACACTTTCTTCTCGAGAGTCTTTTGATCGCGATCGATAGCGCTTGGCGCGTCGATTGCTCGGCGACGCGTCGCGATTCTTAACCTCTTTCAGCAATCGCCGCAGTTTTCTCAAGGTTTTACGATCCTCATTCTCACGATCACGTCTCCTCTTCTTGCTTCGTCGATATGAATGTTCCGGCGAATTATTCTCCTTTTCTTTTTCCATTTCTTCCTGATTTTCCTATAAAACTTGTGAAATAATACGTTGTAAGATGTGGTAGTGAGATGCACAGAAAAACGTAATGGCTTCACGTATCGGGGCGACATCTGCCAGGAGTCCCCAAAAAACATTTAGTTTTAAACTTAACTGTGGTGGTAAGTAGTGCAACTAGCGTGACTACGTGTTGATCTAGAGGACGAGACAGTGAAATACAATTAGAATAGAATTAACCCAGGTAGAAAATTGACCAGACGATCTGGCCTTTTAACAGATTCTGGGCAGATCATCTGGGCAGAATCTGCCCAGATATTCATGGTGTATTTGGCCAGTATCTGACCAAAATCTGGTGAATGATTCCTAGCTCCTATGTTTGAGGTAATGTAAACCCAATGTTACAAGCTGGAAAAATGAATGAAAATGATCGTGCTCAACACCTCTAAACTTGAAATTTATAAATGTATATTTCAAACATAGTATGCCGATGACACGTGTACCAAAAATCAGAAGCCACGGTTAATTTACCCTTATACATAGCTATAGGTGGATGCGCACGCAGGTATCTCTATCTCTTTCTCACTATTCCTCTTTCTCTCTCTTTCTCTCCCACTGTCTCTGGAAGTTTGCCGTGTGTCACACGTACACGCATACATACAAAGTTCAGGACTGTAGGTTATGTATAAAAAAATAAAAAAAATAAAAAATAAATAAAAAAAAAATAAAAAAATAAATAAAATAAAAAAAAAAAAAAAAAAAAACGTTGACAAAACAATGTATTTATTTCTATTTGATAATAAAACATTCTTTTCTACCATAGTATATCTACGCTCTACCATTATTTATTCAATCTAAAATTCTAACCTACAATTTTGTATTGAATTCCTTGAACAGATCCTACACCAGAATCCGTCGTCAGACCGCGGGGTTTCTGGCCATATTTTCTGCCCAGAATCTGCCCACCGAGCAGAAAATTCAACGGATTCTGGCCATATTCCGTTCAATTTTCTACCAGGGAAATTATAACGAATAGAAACGAGTAGTACAGAATATAAAATATTATGTTAACGAAATAATAAAGTAGAACAAGATTAGAATTAATAGTCTATACGCAATACCCCCTTTCCGTGGTCACTGAGAGGTCGGGGCAGTTTTAAAATGTTACCCTATGTTTTCGAGGGTGAGGAATCCGAATCCGTTGGTCTTTTTCACCTACTCTTGTGCAAACAATTGTTATTAACAATTTTATCTCTTTTTTTGATAAACAAATGAATTTTAGAGAAAACCGTCAGTAGTATCGAAAAATTGTTCCAACAAAAGTTGTTCCTCTTGTTTTTCCGCTTGAGTTCGTTTTTGATTTTTCACAATCGATTGATTGGTTCTCGAGATATTCGCAAATAACCGACCGCTGTCGAGCGGCGTGCGATGGAAGACGGCGTGCGTCATTCTGTTTTCATTACCTGCAATTGGATGCTGAAATAATGTATTTAATAAATTTTTGTAATAATGTAGAGGGTTGGGGAAAGGTGAATGAGAATGTTGGTATATAATTGTGAAAGAATTCTCGTATTTATTTATTAGGATTTTGACACTTATTGACGGAGACATCCACAGTGTGAAATGCAGGACACATTGTTATCTTGACATCCACATGACTTACGTGAACAGTTCTTGCAGGTGCAAGGGGGCATAAGCTCAGATATTAGAGGAATTAATTGAGTTACTAAGCTGGGTTCGAGGGATCCATCGACTTTACAGAATCCAAATAGTTCGGGATTCAATTTTTCTCTCGTACGATTGAGACATTGAATTTGATTGTAAGTAACAAAAAACGAGCGTAAACTATGAAGACGTAACGATTTAGACGTAGGTGGTAACTCTGTTATGGAGCACTTGGGTGAATGGAGGTGTGCCCAGTAACGTAATTGATCAAAAGTCATGCAAGTAGTGCCTTTTTGCCAAGCCTGTATTAAATACTCTTCTGCGCCCTTCAATGCCTCTTCAATATCTTCGATGAATGTGCCCGTCGTTAGAATATGAATATAATGATGAGATAATGAATGAGGAAGAAAAAAATTATTAGGCTGACTCAGGATTGATATAGAGGAATGTTAGAGTGATTAAGAATAGATTTTTGGATTCTGTAAAGTCGATGGATCCCTCGAACCCAGCTTAGCAACGCAATTAATTCCTCTAATATCTGAGCTTATGCCCCCTTGCACCTGCAAGAACTGTTCACGTAAGTCATGTGGATGTCAAGATAACAATGTGTCCTGCATTTCATACTGTGGATGTCTCCGCTCAATAAGTGTCAAAATCCTAACAAATAAATACGAAAATTCTTTCACAATTATATACCAACATTCTCATTCACCTTTCCCCAACCCTCTACATTATTACAAAAATTTATTAAATACATTATTTCAGCATCCAATTGCAGGTAATGAAAACAGAATGACGCACGCCATCTTCCACCGCACGCCGCTCGACAGCGGTCGGTTATTTGCGAATATCTCGAGAACCAATCAATCGATTGTGAAAAATCAAAAACGAATTCAAGCGGAAAAACAAGAGGAACAACTTTTGTTGGAACAATTTTTCGATATTACTGACGGTTTTCTCTAAAATTCATTTGTTTATCAAAAAAAGAGATAAAATTGTTAATAACAATTGTTTGCACAGGAGTAGGTGAAAAAGACCAACGGATTCGGATTCCTCACCCTCGTATACATAGGGTGACATATCAAAACTGCCCCGACCTCTCAGTGACCACGGAAAGGGGGTATTGCGTATAGACTATAAATAGGGTTCATAAATTTCAATCAATGCTTCCGATTTTGATGTTTTAGATTCAGTTTTGTTAAAGCCGATATTTTAATAATTGTGGATTTCCAATCCACGATTGAATTAAATTGCGCCGATAGATCGGTCCTATGACGTCTTTTATGTTTGCAGTCTAATTTATTTAATTATAAAAAATTAGTAAAAAAAACTTTGAAGAGTGTGAAATGTGAATTTTAATTTTAATTAGACTTATATTTTTCAATATCAGAAATCGCGATTGTAATCACTTCAATTTTAGCAAGTGTCGAAATGCGATTTAAGAGCAAATAAAGGTCACGCACTATTTTGGCTACGTGCCTAATGAGTAATTAACGAAGTGACTCGACGGGCGCTTTGCCACACAATCGGTACCTGATGCCTCCACGTACCCCCTTTTATACCGATATTCCGCGGTGCCCGCGGAATCGTGGGATGCACGGAAACGCCGGTTTGCGCGGAATCGCGGGTTGCGCGGAATCGCGGGTGGCGCGGAATCGCAGGTTGCACGGAATCGTGGGATGCACGGAACTCTGCGGTGCGCGTCGCGAGATGCGCGTCGCGGGATGCGCGAGATGCGCGTCGCGGGATGCGCGATGGACACTTGTCCGGCTGCCCTGGCAGTAGCCAGTACAGCCGGAATGTTACAATATACCTATGTAGCCTATGATTCGGTGTTGAAAATTTGTATGAATTATTCGCATAACAAATTCACGAAAGTATTACCATGCAGAACTGATCTAACCTAATATAAGCTTAATCTAAACTAATCTGTTGTGCAATCAATTTACCAAGGATGATGTTACAGAAGCAGTTTCCACGATATTTAAACACACAGAACACGAATTTGATGAGATGGTGTCTGAGTGGTTCCGTGTGGCCAAGCAACGATGTGCAAGGGATGAAGCAAAGGCACAGCTACCTCACATTGAGCCAGTGGTCCGTCGACTACCTGAAAATGTAACTGTAAAAAGTACAAAAAAATAACATACGGTTGCAATGATATAATTAGGAACGTGGATTTATCATAATACTGCCGTGCTTAGGTAAAAGGCAGTAAACGTCATGTACTGCCTTTTATTAATTTTGATGCCAATATATTTTTCCAATGATTCTCTACATATCAATTATAAAATAAATCATCAAGAATGTTATTTCAAGAAAATAATAATTTTTTAAGTTTGTCAAATATTTTAAATCGATTCATTTCCTAAATATAAAAGCCGTACATCCCTTTTTTAGGCATTTTGATTAATTATGATCTGAAATCACACTTGAACGACTTTTCATAAAGTCATGTAATATATTATCAGTCATTCAATAATTGTTATGAAAAAATAATATCATTGATTTAGTTTAAAAACATCAGAAATTTAGATTTCAGTTTTCTCTGATTTCACTTTTTTCACTATACTGCCTTTTACCTAAGCACGGCAGAATACTTACGATATCACTAGTCACGGCAGTCAGAGTTACCTTGCGGAAGGCTAGTAGTTTTTCGTGACCCTAAATGTGAATAATAAATATATGTCAGAATGTGATGAAATCATATTAAGTTCAAAGCAATTGCTTTAAAATAAAAAGTATTTAAAAATAAGTTAACCATAATATAAATGATGCAAGGACCAGTCAATATACTTGTTATCTGTTTCTATTATTATATTGTAAAGTCATAAAAGTCGTACTCACCTTGCAATAAGTAAGGCTGTTTTTCGTACATCTCAGGATGAAACAAGATGAAGTATGAATTTCGTCCATCGATATATTTCCATATGATATTTGTTATTTAAAATATTTTATAGTGCAATATTATGTGAGGTGAAATATACTCGTATTACATTATAGTATAGTAACATACCAATATAGGATATTAATAAGGTACTCATAATATGTAAATTGGAGATATAACTTATCTTGTGTTTGAATAGCCCAGCTGTTATTAAATTTGTGATTTATCGTACCAAGAAGCATTTTTTCAGAATTTTCCAGTGTTTCCCCACTGAACCACTGCCCAAGTCACGAGTAGCATAGCTCAGGTATACCCTAAAGCATTTCATTATTACCATGTCACAGTTATGTACACTGTTCTGTAACTTGGATTACGCAGTGACGTATAGTGTTCTGTAGCGGTAACGTCACAAAAGTGTATCAGTTCCATAATTTAAACTAAGGCGCGGATCCGCCCATATCGTAGTTCAGAAACTGTACATTAACTAAACCAGTGACATAACGGTGATGTTGAGCAGCTCAAAGAATCCGTAAATGTGATGTAAGTATTACAGATCTGGTCTGTAACGGTAACGTCACAAAAGTCTGTATCAGTTCCATAATTTAAGCTAAGGCGCGGATCCGGACATATCGTAGTTCAGGAACTGTACATTGACTGAACCAGTGACGTAACCGTGATATTGAAGAGATCAGAAGATCTGTAAGTGCGATGTAAGTGTTACAAAACTGTGTTTACTGGGCACTATCCTTTTACAAAACTGAAAGGTGGAGCCTAGGGGAAAGCCTTGTGTGACGTGCTGAAAAATAAGTAATTTTTTTTAAATGTTTCACGAGAAAACTACACAAGCGATGCTTTAAAAATTTTAAGAATATTTTATTGCATGTTTAAAAGAAAGATAAGAACATTTTGGTGAACTTTTTTTTTTTCACATCAATTTAACATTTCGTTGTTGAGTGCGTCAGGATCAATAGCATCTGACGGGGCCGCAAGTCATGCTGCATTTTTCTGAAACAAAAAATGTACAATCGGTATTGTTCCCAATGAGCGCACTTATATTCATAGAATCTGAATTCATAACAAAATATGCAAGATTAAAAAACGACACTTTGAGATCTAAAATGCGATTTCGATAAAAGTCTTCGCGATTTTTATTATTTGATGAACAGTAATTCCAAATGCTGGCTTAAAGTAGCTCATCAGCTCCATCAAATTTAAAGATTTTTGAAAACTACAAAGAATCGCCGGAAAATATTACTATAGGTTTTTTAAACTCAATTTTCTGCTCGATTTAATTAATAAAAGAATCAATTTTGAAAAATCAGGATTTAACCCAGCGTCTTATGTGAAAACCCATAACTTTGTTGTAACTTTGTTCTGAATGAAGACTAAAATCTGAATTTTTTTTCATATATGAAAAAAATAATAAAAAATATCGACACTTATTCTATGACGAATCACCGTACAGTTTCGTTCATATTAACAATAATGAATAATCAGTAAAAATTGACGTGGAACGGGAACCGAAAACGACATAGCAACGTCTGCTCGATCAGCTGTTACTGAAAAATCTTATAATACTTGTATTGATGACCTCTATCATACCAATAATTTAGAAATAAAAACAATTGTTTAATTTTCATACACTCAACGACTTTAGCGGTATCTCATGAGCTGCCTTAAGTAATGAAAAACTTTTATTCCTGCAGATACATGCAAAAGCGAAAGTCAATCAGATAATTTACACTCTGCGTTATCTCGCACAAGTAAAGAAATGTAGTTTTCAGAAAAATGCATTCAAGTGAATTGAACTTTTTTGTATCGTTTTCGTGTATATTTTTGGATGGTGGATGGCTCACTTTTGAGATCGGTCAAATGGAAAAAGAAATGGCGTCCAATTAGGTTAAAAACTGAATTTTTTTTCTCGATATTTGAGTAGTTTAGAAAAAAATAATTGAGTTGTATTTTTTCATTTTTCAATCGAACAAATATTGAAGTTGATACGACGGATTGAAAAATGTAACATTGTGACGTCACCCATGTTAAAATATATCTCCCCCGTATCTATAGGGTAGAGCGGTCCCAAACCGACCGGTCCTCTAAAGGTGGTCCCATCCCGACCTCTCCATGCTATTTGAATGGAGAGGTCGGGATGCGACCACCGTTGGAGCACCGGTCGGTTTGGGACCACTCGACCCTACCTATATTACGAAAACTGGAATATTCAATTGCCTATAACTTTCGTAATGACGATTTTTAACAAATAAGAAAAAATACGACCTAATTATTTTCTCTCACTCTACGTTAACCGCATGTAAAAAAAAAAAAATCTTACAACCTAATTCAGCGTTCTAGCTCAACCATGAGCCTAGATGGTTGTAAGAACGAATTGTTTGTTGGACAGTAATCAATCTTTTATATTGATGATGCAAAATGTTTGTGAAAAATGAAAGATAGCTCCAGCCATTTGGATCGTACTTTGGGTTCAGCGGGAAACAGACTATATTTACGAAAGAAAAAAAATTCTGAACAAGTACGAAAAAAAAATTGGCATCAAAATTGCTTCTCTTCGATGAAATAATTTGACATTCGGCACAGATGTTATTAAAAATAGATGAAAATAAATGTTAATAAATGTTAATAGATTTTTTTAAAATTGCACATTTTTACATTTATTATTTCCTTATATATTAGGTGAATAAATATTATCGTAATATTACTCCAAATATTCCAAATATGAACTCATTGGTTTTTTTCGGAAGTTCTGTCAAAAAATATTCTTTACTAAGTAATTAAGGAATTTCGTGAATCGGAAACTCTTCTGATTTTCATCAATTAGGAAAATTGAAGAATAAGCTTTTAATTTTCAATCAGTTTCTAATTATTGCTCAATTATCTACGAAATGATAGTTTTTAATTGAACTTGTATAGGAAAAAAATTATTTCCTATGTTAAATATTCAGAGTAATATTACGAAAATATTTATGGACTTGATATATGTATAAGGAAATGATGAATGTAAAAATTTGCAATTTTCAGGGTTTCTTCCTAACAGTATATAAGCAACAACTGTGCCAAATTTCAAATTATTTCATAGATTTTTATCAGAGTAACAACAAAAAAGAGTACCTAGTTGAAAAAATTACATTTATTCACCAAATTGAACTTTCGAAATTTTGGGCCACGTGTCAATGTTGAAATTAAAAGCTAAAATACTGCAGAACTTTTTTTCTATATATTTGCAAGGTATCAAGGGGGCGCAAGTATTCATTTCAAAAGTAGAAGGAATTCTTGGAAATGTAGGTCAGAAAAACGTTAACGATTTAACATCAATGTCGACGTTTCGGCCCTAAGTGTGGGCCCTCCTCAGAACAGAACAGTTTTTTTTATTCTACAATACAAAAAGAAGTACTTAAAATAAAGAGTTTGACATACCCATACTTAAAGTAATGAATTTAGACAATGAGAACACTATGAACTTATAGATTAGCCGTTGGTTTAACTTATATAATACTGACCTTACAAAACAAAACAATGGAAGCAAAAGACGAGATAGTCAAATCACCAAGCACGCAACGTTACATTGGGCTTTAAATTTTCGGAACTTCCACTTGTCCATCATATAAGATTAGCAGATTAAGGTAGAAAAAGTTTCTTTAATAGAAGAGACAATTACGTGATACAATGGAGGTGAAGAAGAAACCGGAAAGCTAGTTGTTGATGTCGATCGTTGTGTCATGCGGAAATCAAAATATTGAAGTCGATCCCTGGATCATATGTACATAGAGAGGTAATACCAATAAGAACTAGTTCAAAGTCGGTCGCTTATCGTACGGTATCAAGAGTTAGTTCAAGGTCGGTCACTTATCATAAAGTAGTTAGGTGTCAGAGATAAGTCTCACATACGTGTCACTTAGTTTCTCTACGTCCAGTCGTAGGTTGATCGAATCAACATGACTCACGATGTTACACATTTCCAGAATCAGCCTTTTGTAGTATACAGGTTCTTCGTGTAGCACACGTACATTATCATAATCGAACCGGTGGTCATGGTCAACAATGTGTCGGGTCAGAGCAGTATAGTGATCAATAGAATCTTTGATGTTGTTTTTATGCTCATTAATTCTTTGGGATATGTGGCGAGACGTTTGACCAATATAAGGTATAACCTTGGCGATCGAAGCCATCAAGAACCGTTGGCAGTCTCTTTCTTCGGGTGTTCCGGTTACCTTAAATCAGCTGCTACTAGCGTTGAACTTGTGTTTTGATGCCTTTATTTTCAAATTTGATAATACGATCTATTCCTAGACGTTCGGTCTCCCCATGGGTTCCCCCCTATCACCTATTCTTGCTGATTTAGTCATGGATGATTTGGAATCCCACTGTATCAATAACTTGGGGTTTGAATTACCGTTTTATTTCCGTTACGTGGATGATATCCTCACCGCTGTACCTAGAGATTCTGTGATCCACTTAGTACATGTCTTTAATGATTTCCACCCTAGACTCCAGTTTACGTGTGAGACGGAGAGGCAAGGTCGTATTAGTTTTTTAGATGCGCTTATTTTTAATTCCAACCAGATTATTGAGACTGACTGGTACCAGAAACCTACTTGGTCTCAGAGATACCTGAATTACGATTCCCATCACCCCAAATCGTACAAAACCGGTACCATCACTAATCTTGTTGATAGGGGTATCAGGCTGGCAAATCCTCGGTTCCACGAAAAAAATCTATTTATTATTCGTGGTGCCTTGGAGAAAAATGGCTACCCCAAAAATTTTGTTAACCGTACTATTTCTAAACGCCTACTTAAGATTAATACTCCTAACAACAACGTGGCGCCTCAATTGGATCTCCCTAGATCTTCTTTCATCTCTATCCCTTACATCGCGGGGCTGTTTGAGTCGCTGAACCGGGTTTTTGAGAAATTTAATGTTCAGTTTGTCGGTAAGAATGGAAATGATTTGAGGCCTTTGTTTGATTCCGGCAAGGATGCCCTACCGTCCAATAAACGTTCTAATGTTGTTTATAAGATTCCGTGTCTCGACTGTAATAAACCTTATATTGGTCAAACGTCTCGCCACATATCCCAAAGAATTAATGAGCATAAAAACAACATCAAAGATTCTATTGATCATTATACTGCTCTCACCCGACACATTGTTGACCATGACCACCGGTTCGATTATGATAATGTACGTGTGCTACACGAAGAACCTGTATACTACAAAAGGCTGATTCTGGAAATGTGTAACATCGTGAGTCATGTTGATTCGATCAACCTACGACTGGACGTAGAGAAACTAAGTGACACGTATGTGAGACTTATCTCTGACACCTAACTACTTTATGATAAGTGACCGACCTTGAACTAACTCTTAATACCGTACGATAAGCGACCGACTTTGAACTAGTTCTTATTGGTATTACCTCTCTATGTACATATGACCCAGGGATCGACTTCAATATTTTGATTTCCGCATGACACAACGGTCGACATCAACAACTAGCTTTCCGGTTTCTTCTTCACCTCCATTGTATCACGTAATTGTCTCTTCTATTAAAGAAACTTTTTCTACCTTAATCTGCTAATCTTATATGATGGACAAGTGGAAGTTCCGAAAATTTAAAGCCCAATGTAACGTTGCGTGCTTGGTGATTTGACTATCTCGTCTTTTGCTTCCATTGTTTTGTTTTGTAAGGTCAGTATTATATAAGTTAAACCAACGGCTAATCTATAAGTTCATAGTGTTCTCATTGTCTAAATTCATTACTTTAAGTATGGGTATGTCAAACTCTTTATTTTAAGTACTTCTTTTTGTATTGTAGAATAAAAAAAACTGTTCTGTCCTGAGGAGGGCCCACACTTAGGGCCGAAACGTCGACATTGATGTTAAATCGTTAACGTTTTTCTGACCTACATTTCCAAGAATTCCTTCTACATATGCACTTGAGGTCAAGAATTCTGTTTCTACATTATTTTATTCATTTCAAAATTCGTCGGAATAGGGACAACCCTAAATATATGTTGTAATCATGAAATTTATGACACTCACCGTTAATCAAAAAATCCTGGGCCACGAAAGGTATCTTCCACTTCCTAAAAAGAATTCCGCTTCCGCTGTCCCACCCTTAGATAGGTACTGCATATCTTCTTCGACTTGTTATTCCAACGCTCTACACTTCGCGAATTTTAGGAATTTGACCAAAAAACTTTAAGATGATATTTTTCAACTTTGCACTTTCCATCTACGCAAGAACTGTTACACAAAGCCTCCCTTCTTAATTGAAATTATTGAAATGAAATGTATCAAAAATATTGAGTTCATATTGTCTGTAACCAACAATTTTCTTGGCAGGAGCGTGTAACTGTGGTAGTAAGCTACATTGCGAAATAAACGGCACTGACCTTGACGATGACAACGTCAAATTGGTGTGTACCGTAACAGAGGGTCTCGGAACTTGCGGCAAGAGGTACATGAGGGCCCCTATTC
Organism: Tenthredo mesomela; assembly: GCA_943736025.1. Lineage (NCBI taxonomy): Eukaryota > Metazoa > Arthropoda > Insecta > Hymenoptera > Tenthredinidae > Tenthredo > Tenthredo mesomela. The sequence continues at coordinate 19,193,352 of OX031019.1, forward strand.
GACAAGCTATTGCCAAAGAATTGGTCCAAAAAGGGGTACATGTTTGGCGCACGGAAAAGGCGAACGAAATGATGGAACCAGGTGACCCAGAACCATCCACCTTATACACCCCTGCAGTATTAAGCACAGCTAAACACGCGTATCTGGCTTCACAATACTTGGATCGCGACCCGCTGAGAGCCGTATCAATAATGAAGGGTACCTCTTTAAAGAATATGATCCATGGACTTGGTCTGGATCCTTGCTTTATACATTATTGGACGAATCATCAAATTCAAACGTACCGCAAATTTTCGACTAGCTGCGTAGCTATAGATGCTACCGGAAGTATCGTCAAAAAAATCGTGAAGCCTGAAAAACAATACTGTAGGCACGTTTTTTTGTACCAATGCGTGGTTAACTGCAGCGCTGGGCAATTTTCGGTATCGCAAATGCTGACTGAAAGTCACACAACCAACTCGATACAATTTTGACTGATGGAATGGGTCCGATCGGGAGCACCATATCCGCGTGAAATTGTCACTGATGGGAGTAGGGCACTTCTATCTGCAGTGATACGTGCATTCACTGGATGTGGCACAATAGAAGAATACGCCAATGCGTGTAAAGGGCTTTTTCTACCGAGGTGTTACGTGAGCTCGGACGTTACGCATTTCATAAAAACGTATGCGTCATTTTTTAAAAGTGTTCCCCGAATTATCAAAATTTTTTATCTTGCGGCTATTGGAAAATTGATAGTCACACGTGATCTTGACGACGCTCGCACTATTGTGAAGGACATACTGCTTATTTCACGTAGTGAGACAAACGGGACATTAAGATGTGGTCGGGATTCGCGAGCCGAAAAATCAAGATTGAGTCTATAAATTTGATCACGGGCGTGACCGTGGAAATCGAGAACAGTCCTATTCAAAAGCGCAAGATTATAAGTTACAGTCTCCAAAATATAGCTGAGGGTGTTAACGTTGAGGTGCGTATGTAGCCATCTTCCTTCCGTAATTCTTGTGCCAGCCACTTTTTCACCCCCCCCCCCCCCCCCCCCGCCGTATTTCCAACTTTCGAATTTCTACAACTCCAACTTCAACTCCTTCTCAAATGCTGTTCTCCATCTCACATCCAAGATGGCTTCTATCTACCGAGCAAATAGTGCAGCTGCTAATCTCAAGTCACAGAAATCCCCAACCCGACCGACGATAATTCCCAATTTTACCCACGTTAATATTCAAACTACTTCCAAATTAGCCAGATGCAGAATAATAATACGCTAAATTGATGATGACAATGCATGATATGTATCAGATATTTTTATCGGTATGAAAAGTCAAGTACACACACAGGGTGGCCAGAAAAAAACCAGACCATTTTCAAACGTGAATAAAATCTGAACTCGTGGACCGGATCTTAGAATACTTCTTGTCGCTGTAATCGAGAAGAATAAACCCTTTACTTCTTGTTAATCCGAAGAATCTTGGTCTTTTGCAAAGACATAGGCCCTTGATAACCAGGGTTTCAATAAGTTGCTTGGAGGAGGAGAAATCGCAATTTTAGGATTTCAAACAAATTCGCGAATGAGTAGAGAATATCAGTTTCTTTGGTCAACAACAATTTTGATTTGGAAAATTCATATCTTCACAGAAAAAAAAATTCCTCGTTTCAAGAAAAAGATTTCTTGTTTTAAGAAACTGTAGTTTCTTGAATGTTTTTTGATGTCATCGAGGAAATATGTTCTTAATTCGAACTAAGAACATATTAATTTGAATTAAAAATATATTTCCTTGATTTAATCAAAAAACATTCAAAAAACTATAGTTTCTTGAGACAAAAAATCTTTTTCTTGAAACGAGAAATCTTTTTCTCTATGTTAGCCAATATTCAAAAGAAAAGTTGACGGCGTTTAATTTCTCGACCAAAAATGAAGTATGAAAATATGAGGTGACTTTTCGAATATACATGGAAAGTAAGACAATAGTTCATACCATATGTGAATTTATCGGACCAGTCGAACCAAATTTTTAAGTCTTCTAACTGAAGCTGACCTCTATATAGAGCGTGCAATCTTCAGATAGACCGAAAAAAACGGAAGTGCATCATAATTATTTTTTCAAGTAAAAATTCCTTCAGCCCGGGTTTGAACCGGGACCTCCGCATTTGTACTGCGACGCCTTGTCCAATTAGACCACTGAAGGACTGGAGGAATCTTTACTTGAAATTCATGTTATTGTCATTGACCTTCTTAGTCCCAGGTCTGTGTTTATTTCATTGAGTAGTGACTCTATCGTTCGAAGCCTATTAATTCAGTGGTCTAATTGGACAAGGCGTCGCAGTACAAATGCGGAGGTCCCGGTTCAAACCTGGGCTGAAGGAATTTTTACTTGAAAAAATAATTATGATGCACTTCCGTTTTTTTCGGTCTATCTGAAGATTGCACGCTCTATATAGAGGTCAGCTTCAGTTAGAAGACTTAAAAATTTGGTTCGACTGGTCCGATAAATTCACATATGGTATGAATTAATAGGCTTCGAACGATAGAGTCACTACTCAATGTAAGACAATAGTTGTTCGATTAATTTTTGTTTAATCCTCCCAGCAACTTTTTGAAACCCCGCTTTTTAAGAGCGTATATCTAATATTAGCGACGAATGGAAATTCTTTCGATTTTCAAATGCGAAATAAAAGGATTCATAGTTTACCGCAAATTTCTGTTTCCTAAAATCAGTCCGATTTTTTGGGCTACCCTGTAGTTAATATTTTAGAATAAATTATTATTTTTTTTTTCTTTCTATTTGATATCTCGCTTTCTACCCGATTTGCTATATGAACAATATTGGAATTCCATTTTCGGCATTTAAAATTCAAACTTCAAAATTGGTTTACTTCAATTTTAGTTTGCAATATTTTTGACTGAAGTTTGGCGTGCACACTCAGTTCATCATTCCAAACAATTAACGTGGTCGAATCTCTCATATCTTGCTGTGTGCCAAATATATAAAATTGGCAATTTAAATATTGTTTAACTTATGCGCGTTGTGTTGAATAACAAAGTCCAATGCATGTGCAAAAGATGATTCTCGACTCGTGTGATCTTCTCCCTCGCTCCGCTCAGGCGAAAAACTTCACACTCGTCCGAGAATCAACATTTTTGCACTACTAACGAAAATAACAATTTCCCACTTTAAGCTTTACGGCACGTTTTTCGAAATACAAAACAGCATTCAGAAAAAAATCAACAGCCGTCTGCGATGAAGGTGCGATCCCCGCCATCCCTGACTTGAAACTTTACTAATTTTTCAAATTTTTTAAATTAATCTGCATGCCGAATTCAGTGATCGACGTATATTACCTTATCCTTCCTCAAACCTTCCTCACGTTGATTCCACTTTCCCGACAGTTTGACCTTGATGAAGATGTACCGACATCAGAAGATAATGACAGGGAAAATGATGCGAACATCGAAGAGATCAAAAATAACCAAAGTGACTCCGATTACTTCGACAGTACACTATAAACCTGGTCTACGTGGGCGGCGAAAATTGATCAGGAAGTAACGATGGCTCTAAACGAGGTTGGCGACCGTGAGAATGCTCAATACTATCCAGCATTACCAGCGCGCTTGATGAAAGATCTCAAAACACTCCCGCTTTGGTCGGCCGTTACTCGTGATAGATTTGGCTACGGTCGTATCCCTGCAACCAGTGCGTCTGTTGAGGGAGAATTTAATAAAATTAAAACTCACCTACTGAAGAACGTAACGACACCGATGAGAACCGATGTATTCCTCAGCACACACATCGATTATATCAACGGACGTATTAAGATAGTGGACGCTAAGGCAATGAGGGATCAGCTACCAGAAATACATCCGACACATGATGTAATAATAGATACCGAAATCGAATCGCTAGATGGTACATTCGAAGTTTTTAACGAATCGCTCAACACTCAATGCGAAGTTGGTTTGGATGTAATCGCTGAAGATTCTGCAAACGACCTCATGTACGTGACGATCGCGGCGGACAGTCACATGGAAGAAGAGCTGATCAGGGAGCCAGTAACGGAGACAAGCGCGACCTGTAAATTATGTGACTGTTCTGTAAATTTCGATGGCGAGGGATCTGGACGAGTTTGCTTTGCGTGCAGTAATGCCGAGAGCGTCCCGCAAATCCTTGCTACGCGCGAGGTAGAAGGTTGGCGAGGCTTAGGCAAATCACCAAAAAAGAAGAGGACCGCCCGATACTTAGGAGATAATGCGAACGATATTCGGGATCGTTTGACATTTTCAAACAACCGTCACCTTCCGATTATGAGAAATGGCGGTTCGATGGGGCTACGCTCAATAAAAATTGGAAAAGATGAAATGAATCCAATTTTCACCTGTGCGATTGACAGCCTATTTCAACTGATGCTAGCTGCTACCTGTGATTGGCCATCTCTCAGGCGAAGCGTAAATACAAATTGAATCACTTACAATTTTGTTGAGGATCGACATTTGATTTATCCATTATCACAATTATCATAGTCTGGATCATTAGCTTCAAAATGAGTAGTTAACAAACTTAACGATTCTGCCGGCACATTTTATTGCACACCAAAACGGCTCACTTTGAATAAACCCTTACTTCGTACTATTATTTTTGGCGCCATAAAGTCGTACACATATGGGTCAGTTATTATGAATTGTCTAACGTTGCAATGACTAATTCAAATTCAAATCTTTCGAACACATACTTCCAGAAACATGTCTGTTTCATGCGGAAATAAAAATTTCTCATTGTTTTTAAGGTGAAGTGAAACGTTTGTCAGAACCTCGAAAACGGGAATCGTGAATTCTCCGGAACTACTGAATCAATCGCGATGAAACTTTGAGGGATTTCACATAATTGTGGCAAAAAGTGGCTGATTATTTCACTTTTCCAAAATTTGACAAAAATTTTCACAGATTGACGTACCGACCACATAAATCGCGAGATTATTCACTGTTGACGTAGATAATCACATTTTCCCGATAATTAGCAACTCCGCAATGAAGAACCACACACTTTTAGCCTAATCCCGTGTCATTTGATGGAGAAATGGCTGAGAATTGACGATTCTTCGTTACTCATAATTAAAAAACCGACATTCAGTTGAGATCACAACCTGTATCGACATTTAAAGCGTTTTCGATTTGCTGCTTTAGAGTTGCACCGAGAATGCTCTAAATTTTTATGTGACGTCATATTGCTCTACACGGAGCAGACAAGACCGCATCAAGTATCAGTGCTCACTCGTTGATTGGTGCAACTGGGGAGGTGAGCATCAATCTATCGTAAACTGAACATACGTTTCGCGCTCGGAGCAATCGCAGAGCGCTCCAGAGCAGCAAATTGAAAACGCTATTAGTCGAGATCACAGCCTGTACCGAAATTGCAGCCAGTTTACTTGCAAATAATCTATTGGTGGACAGAGGTACCAAACGTTCGGTAGTTCTGTTTTATTGCGGTGCAAGGCACCCAGCCGTGGCCTTGAAACGTTTTACTTCACCTTAAAATTGACATCTGAATTTCTTGAAAACAATGAGAATTCTCTATTCGCGCATGAAACGAACATGTTTTTGAACGTTTATCTTCGAAACTGGATTTAAATTTACGTTGTGCATTTTTTTTCATGAGTTGCGATCGCTGGGCTCGGATAATAATCAAAATGTGTAATGTCTCTCTCCCCTTTTTTCAACCAAAAGGAGGTGGGCGACTAGGGATGGGCCTTAATCGCCAAATACATTACGCGATCGAATTCTCTGACGTGAAATACATTCTTCTTAAGGGGGTATCCCCACCTTTAAATGAGTTAACATTCTAAGAAAGAGATTGATATTTTACAGCGAATTTGAGAGTCTGATCAAATCCAAAAAAATCAAGAAGTTTAGGGAGAGTTTGACCCTCATTATCCATACTTAACATTGAATATTATTTTGAGTCTATTAGTAGTTACGCTGAATATAGAAAAATACAAAATTACTCAGTTGTCGCAAAGAATCAGTAGTACCGTTGGATCGATTTTGGAATTTTTGGTCTTCAATTGTTCAGAAGAGATGCCTCTATCATATGAACATAGAACTTTTTGATATGACTATTTTTGGTTGAGATAATAGGAAAAAATAGAGAAAAAAAATTGAAGAATTAGAAAAATCTCAGTAAAAACTAAGCGAGTCAGGCAATTTTCGCGATATCAAAAAGTTCTATGTTCATATGATAGAGGCATCTCTTCTCAACAATTGAGGACCAAAAATTCCAGAATCGATCCAACGGTACTACTGATTCTTTGCGACAACCGAGTAATTTTGTATTTATCTATATTCAGCGTAACTACTATTAGACTCAAAGTAATATCCAATGTTAAGTATGGATAATGAGGGTCAAACCCTCCCTCAACTTCATGATTTTTTTGGATTTGATCAGACTCTCAAATTCGCTGTAAAATATCAATCTCTTTCTCAGAATGTTGACCTATTTAAAGGTGGGGATACCCCCTTAACAGGTGGAAACGTTAAAGCGTCAGAATTTATTATTTGCTCTGACGTTAGACGTCCTTGAAAAAGGATTAAGGGCACATACTTACGTATTGCGAGCGAAGCTGTGCTTGGAATACGCTCAACCGACGATCAACGAAAATTCTGGCTGCAGATTACTCAATTGCGAAACGAATATCGAGAATCTAGCTCGCCTTTTGTTTAAATGTACCACCAGCTACGTTGCAACTTCAACCTGTCGCCAAGGCTGTAGACCGCGAGTCAAACCGACACCGGTTGTAAATCTTGATCGCGGCATTCTACTCAGACCGGAAGAATACCCCGATTTTCGGAACATCATGCAATATCCGCCAAATATGAGGCCACTCACGAGATGTGCAACTGAGGGTTGCCCTTCGTGGGAAGAAACCGAACTCACCACAATAGGTAACAATTATGATTGAATAAAAAATAATATCCAACCAGAAACTATAATAATATCAGTTGGCATATTTACCGATTCAGCAATATGATCAGATGAACGTGAGACAAAAATTACAACTTTCAATGTGAGAAAATGAGTCGAATACATGGATCGTCGATATCATTTTCGTCGCTGAATTTGGAGCAGAATGCTGGCGAACTCGCACAATATTTATTTATTCTAATTCTATTGTTATGTTTTTCTTTATTTTTGAGTTCTTTTCTGCAAAATTTTTGATGTTTGTTGCTCTATATTCTACTCTTTCTCTATGCTCTGCTCTATATTCTCTGTGCTTCTGCTATTATAATTTTATTAATAATTTCTTGTTCTATTGTTATGTTCTTCTTCATTCTTAAGTTTTCTGTAAATTTTTTGATGTTTGTTGCCTTTCGGCCCGCAGTGGTTATCGCATTAGGATGTGTAAAAAAAAAAATTTTTTTGCTATGTTTTGAACGAATAGTTTTCGTCAAGACGAAGAGATTCCCCGTTCGAAAAATGTCTTATGTCCAGGTTTACTAAGTGGTTCCGAAACTTGTCTTTACTTTTTTTTTTTTGGGTGTTATTTCTTTTGTTTTTTTTTTTTTTTTTCTCCTTTCCGAAAATAGATCTTTTTGTATGTTATATGCAAAGGCAATAAAAAGAAGTTCGGAACCACTCAAGCTTGACGGAAAAAAATTTACTATGCGGGATGTCTTCTTCTTGATAAGACCTAGTGACTTAAAAAGTAGCACCATGAAAATTGAAGAAATCAGTCAAACTGATACACCCTATTATGGCATAACAAATTTTGTTATCTATCTATCTATCTAATATTTCAGTGAGTAGTAGCTTGTAAATTGGTCAACACAACCAACTTACAATTTTATTTTCATCAGGAAACATCGTGTTATTCGACGTCTTCGGAGTTACTGACGACGATAAGTCTCTCAAGTTGGAGAGTTTGCCAGTATACTTCCACGACCCATTGGCACCTGGGAAGCAGTTTCAACTTCTGGGATTGGTGAATTACGTGGGTCCCGCTCGGCGAACTCGACTGTCTGGTGGAACTTTTGGGCATTTTACGGCCATTGCACGTAGACTCGATAAGAAATGGGTCCGGTATGACGACATGTTCGAGAAAAGTGAAACTCTAAACGAGTCGTTCATGGCAAACCCGAAACTACTCATCTATTCTAACGAATGTACATAAAACGCAAAAACAGATTAAAAAAAAAAAAAAAAAATTGAATTATTTTATTGAAAATGAAATATACTTTTCGAAACGCGGTGTGAGAAGTTCGACCTCTCATGCATGGAGAGCGTTTGAGAAACACCTGATTCGCGCACTCTTACTGAGTGTGCGTAAAGCAATTGGCTTCTCGTACGCCGTGCGTAAAGCATTTTGCTTCTCGCACGCTGTGCGTAAAGCACTTGGCTTTACGCCCAGCGATTGGAAGAAAATCTTCGCTATTCGCACAGGTATTACGGATTTACGACTTATAGATTTGAAGTGGTGAGTTGGTCATGGTTTCGAATATCGACACAAAAACACTATCTTTCGGTCGAACTTCTCACGACTCGTTTCAAAAAATAGTATACGACACAAGTGTGCGTACCTGATCCTCACACTCGTCTTTTTGTCACCCTCGCTTCGCTCGGGCGACAAGCTAGACTCGTGCGAGAATCACGTACTTCGCGCACTTGTATCGTAATCTACTATTTCCATGAGGATATGAGTCGAGGATCTATATCGAACCGGAATTTCCACGTCGTGCTCGCTAGTTCGGTCGGGATGGTTCTTCGAGGCGTTTGAGGGTTTTTTTTTTCGAGATAGGTCCTTGGAAATAGGGGTTGGGGTGATATTTCATGGTCTGGTTCAGCATCATTCAATAGCAATTAATTAGCAACAAAATATGCTCTGCTCGTCAAAAAATTTCGTCGACGCGTTTTTGTGGCCATACCAGCTTCATCTATACCTAGCATCGCCACTGTTTGCCCGTGAACGGCTGGAGCAACAAATTCGGGATTACGGAAACTAATTAGCAACAAAAGAGCACTAAATATCTGTATGGGTCACAACCAGTTGTGCCCAAGTGGTTGTGTCAGCTTTATATACATTTGCCAACTTCCAAATCATCGTAGTAAACTAACAATGGCCAAATTATTTCATTTTCTACAAATTTACTGGCATAATGTACTTTCCACAGAAGCCCTTGCATAACATTGCTTACGCAGTTACTTTCGTTTAATAATAGCTTCATCATGTATTCCATTATTTTCTTGTTTATGCCAGGTATTTTTAAAAAGAGTTTCAAGGTTCCTCGCAGTCTCACAGTTGCACATGTTAGCATACGTGATACTTTAACAAGCTTGTTCTCCACATAATCTGTATCAAAAGTCCTTTCCATATTTATTATCTCCGGCTCTGAATAACCATATATTAATATTCATACCATATGTGAATTTATCGGACCAGTCGAACCAAATTTTTAAGTCTTCTAACTGAAGCTTACCTCTATATAGAGCGTGCAATCTCCAAATAGACCGAAAAAAACGGAAGTGCATCATAATTATTTTTTCAAGTAAAAATTCCTTCAGCCCGGGTTTGAACCGGGACCTCCGCATTTGTACTGCGACGCCTTGTCCAATTAGACCACTGAATTTGAATTTGAATTTGAATAGTGCTTTATTGAACAATTGAAATAAGTACAGGTACAGCAGTGTTTAGATACAATTATCGGCCCGTGAGCCTTTGATTACATGCAGCTTAAGGGGTAGTATGTGTGGACTTAAGGCTGTTTGTCAGTAGTATGTATGTGTGTGAAGGGGAAAATTTTCAAAAAACCCCAGTATCAGAAGGTTTGTTTGGTTGTTGGTGATGAATGAATGTACAGTGGGTGAATGAATATATACAATGGATCTTTGACTTATAAGCTAGCTTAGGTAACTAATGTATCAATAAGAGTTAGGGAGGTTTAATGCCCGCTAGGAACCGTTTGTTGGTTTTTTTAGCCCATCTTGAGTGGGAGAAAGGATCAGCAGTTCTCAGTTGTAAGTTTTCGTGTTTTTTAACAGCGATATTAAATTTGAGTGTATGTTTTTTAATCATTTCCGAGATGAGCGGAATGTTGTATAAACTATGCATTTCCAGGACCGACGAGTCTATTGGAGTGCCAGTGGCCAGACGAAGGCATTTGTTCTGGGTAACCTGAAGTTTTATAATGTGCATATTGGCTGCATTATGCCAAATAGGACAGGCGTAAAGCAGGGAGGGGCGAATAATCGCTTTGTAGAGGAGTAGCTTCATAGGTGTGTTGAGGTAGGTGGACTGGAAGAGGTTATAAAGTCTGGAGAGTTTGGCTTTAGCCTTGTTGTTTGTAAGCAAGATGTGTTCGGCCCAAAGAAGTTTTTTATCTAAGGTGAGACCCAGATATTTGACTGAATTGCTGAACTTGATAGGCTTAGCTTTGATGATGATCTCCGCAGGGGGGCCCCTTTCTGATGTAAATAGGATAGCTTCCGTTTTGGACGGGTTGATTTTAATATGCCATCGGTTAAGTTCTGAGGCTATGAGGCTCGTGGCGTTTGCAATACGATTAATAGCCGCTTTCGGGGAGACGCTGGACGAAAAAAGCGCAAGGTCGTCAGCAAATCCCGCGATAGAGACGCCTTTGGGTATGAGCTTGTAAAGGTCAACGTTATAGATATTAAAAAGAATAGGGGCTAGGATAGAGCCCTGGGGGACCCCTGCCGAGATCACCAATGGGTCGGAAGTTGTAGTGTCTACAGCTACCTTAATTCTACGTAATTCTAGATATGAGTTAATGATCTTAATTAGATAGATTGAGAATTTTAGGTTGATTAGCTTGACTATTATGCCCTGGTGCCAGACTGAGTCAAAGGCTTTTTCACTATCGAGTAAGATTAGCGCAGTTGTGTTTCTGCTAGCCGTTTGGTTTTTAATCTCGGCTACTACTCTCAGCAGCTGATGAACGGTGGAGTGACCCTTGCGGAAGCCAAATTGTTGTTCCGGGATAATATTGTTTTGAAGGACGTGTAAGTTAATCCTAGCGAGTATGACTTTTTCAAGTAGCTTGCCTAGCGTTGGGAGAAGGCTTATTGGCCTGTAACTTATTGGACAAGTCGGGTCCTTACCCGGCTTTAAGATAGGGATGACCCTGGCGATTTTCCATGAGGTGGGGAAGTATTCAAGTCTTAGGCAAGCATTAAAAATATTGGTAATCAAAACTAAGGTTTTCCTAGATAGGTTTTTTAGAGTGATGTTAAGAAGGTTGTCATGGCCAGGAGCTGAGGAGTTTTTGAGCTTAGTAATCAGTGCTTTGACTTCTCTGGGAGAGGAATGTGAGGGGATATCGTGAATGTTATAGGTGATGCAGGAGAGTAGGAACCTTTTGCATTCTGCATTAATGTTCTGGTTGAAAGAGGTATTCCCAAGCTTAGTGGAGTTTTCGTGGATGCTAGCAAAATGCTGGCACAGTAAGTTCGCCTTATCTAACGGGTCCACCACCAGTTCATCATCGGATAGCTTTTTGAGAGGAGGTAGAGTGATAGCTCTATTGGTGTTGAAATTTTTAGCTAGTTTCCAGATTGAATTGTCTTTGGTATTTAATTTGCCTAATTTTTCAGCCCAGAGTTTTTGCCTCCAGATGGTTATTTCCGATTTGATTTGCTTGTTTAGGGCATTGTAGTTTTTTTTGTTCGGTCTTAAGCGGAATCTTAACCAGAGTTGGCGTTCCTTGTTTTTAAGACGAATGAGGTTTTTAATAGGGCCTGGGATTGATGGCATGAGGGAAAGGTTGCCGGGGTCCGGTGCAAGCTGGTTTATCGCATCGGATATGATTTGAGTGGAGTTTATAATGGCTTGGTTCACGTCATCCACTGATTGAAGCTTAGGCGAGGCGGAAGCAATGTTTTCGTCTAGTAGGATTCGGAACTGGGTCCAGTCGATTTTGGAGTAATCAACTTTGACTAGGGTAGGTGTAGGTATGTAGGACATGGTGAGTGAGAATAATACAGGGAGATGATCCGACGGAGAGGTGGGTAGTGTGTGAACGTTGGAAATTAGTGTGGGAATGTTTGTGAGTATTAAGTCGATGGTGCTTGGGGTTTCCTTTTTTTTGACTGGTACAAAGGTTGGCCCGGCTGGAAATAAAAGGAATAGGTCAGAGGAGTCGATGGTATTGCGGATGATTATACCTGAGGTATTGTTTTTGATACAACCCCAGGAATTGTGTCTGGCATTAAAGTCTCCTGCGAGGATGAAGGAGCCTGGGAGCCTGCGCAAGGATAACAGGGCTTGTTTGGAGATAGAATTTTTTGGAGGATTGTATATGACTATAAGATTAGTCTTAATGGAGTTATAAAGTATGGATATTCCCACAAACTCCGTAGGTGAGTTGAGGAGTTCTCTAGGAAGAATAATATTGCTAAAAGTGATTGAAATTTTACAAAGGATCGCCACGCCTCCGCCAGATTTGCCGATTCTATCGTTTCTAATGATATTGTATCCCGGGATTCTGACCGTGGTTTTAGGGTTTAAAAACGTTTCCGTGATAAAGGCTATATCAATGGAGTTCGAAGTAAGGATGAGTGAGAGCTGTTCTAGGTGCGCTTTCAGACTTTGTACATTTAAAGTAAGGAGTTGTAAATAGTTATTGCTTACGGGCATGGTAGGTCAAAGAGATGGGCAAAGCTGGCAATAATTTTAATCTTATCTAGAGGAGACGTAGCCTCCTTGAGTTGAGATACCATAACACGCAGGTCTGCTAGTATTTCAAATATTTTGAGTTGGGATAGCTCATTGTGTAGCATGTTGATTTCGGTAAGAGCAGCAAGCGTGGTAGTAAGAGTATTTAACTGGGAGGTGCTAGAGTCAGTAGTTGAATGAGAGAGTGGGGTAGTGGACGATGTTGAACGAAGAGAAGACTTGGTGACTTCGGCAAAAGTTTGTTTGGATCCAGAAGACGTTAGATGAGTAGCGATGGCAGAGGAGATGTTGGTCAACACACGAGAGGCTTGAGGCTTAGATCCGGCTGACTGGGTCTGTTGAGTTGACTTAGCTGCCGTGGCTGTTATGAATTTGGTGCGAGCAGGACACTGTCTATAACTAGCAACATGGTTACCCTTGCAGTTGGCACATGTGGAGTTTTCTTCCGATTTATCCATCGGGCAGTCTTGGATCTTGTGGCTCAATGCACAACGAAGACACTTCACTTTTAGGTTGCAGTATTTGCTGGTATGTCCGAACGCTTGGCAATTAAAGCATTGCGTCACATTAGAGCTGGAGTTGAACTTCTCCGGAGAGAATGCATGGAACAAGATCGTTTTAACGTTTTTGAGTTCTTTTAGAGTAACATCAGGGGGGGTGGTAATCAGGAACACTGGGAGCTTCTTCTGCGTACCGTCCGAATTGTTTTTAATGAATTGTTTGATATGGTCGACTTGAACAGTCTTCGAGAGGTCGTCAGCAATATCCATGGGATCGAGAGATTCGGGAAGTCCATGCAAGATAAATTTGCGTGGGAGGTCATCTTTAAATGCATAAGAGTGGAATTCGAGAGCCTCAGACTTCAACAGTTCAATGCAAGAATGGTAGTCAGGTCTATTAGATAGATGTAGTTGGGTGGCATTACCCGTATATTTGAATCGAAATGAGCCTTTGCAAATGCCAGCAATTTTGCTGGTGAAGTTTCTCACGTTGGCAATGACGCTTTTTACAATAATAGGAGGAATCCGATTTTTAGATCCAGGTTGCGATTGTGTGTCAGGAATAGTTTCAGGCGCATTTGTGAGCGGCGAAAAGCGATTTGCGGTCTCAGTAGCCGGCGGCTCCTTCGTTACAGATTTTGAGCTTGTACTTGGCTTAGGTGAGCTCGTAGGTTGAGCTGGTTTTGTAGCTCTGTTGGAGGGACTTGGTGTTTTGGAGATAACGATAGATTTGTTACTGAGTTTTGCATGCTTCATTGTGGAGGCTGAACTGGTTTTAGAAGGCACATCGCCCTTGGCTGAGGTTTTACTGCGAGTAGCAAGTGAAATCGCGGTATTCGACTCGAGAGCAAAGATAGAGTATTACACGACTTTTGATAAGACCCAACAGCTAATGTAATACGCGTGCGCTGGTCACGAGTGGTCAACGCGAACTGAATTAGACCACTGAAGGACTGAAGGAATCTTTACTTGAATTTCATGTTATTGTCATTGACCTCTTAGTCCACAGGTCTGTGTTTATTTCATTATGTAGTGACTCTATCGTTCGAAACCTATTAATTCATACCATATGTGAATTTATCGGACCAGTCGAACCAAATTTTTAAGTCTTCTAACTGAAGCTCACCTCTATATAGAGCGTGCAATCTCCAGATAGACCGAAAAAAACGGAAGTGCATCATAATTATTTTTTCAAGTAAAACAACAACAACAACAACTTGGACAAGGCGTCGCAGTACAAATGCGGAGGTCCCGGTTCAAACCCGGGCTGAAGGAATTTTTACTTGAAAAAATAATTATGATGCACTTCCGTTTTTTTCGGTCTATCTGGAGATTGCACGCTCTATATAGAGGTGAGCTTCAGTTAGAAGACTTAAAAATTTGGTTCGACTGGTCCGATAAATTCACATATGGTATGAATTAATAGGTTTCGAACGATAGAGTCACTACACAATCATATATTAATATATTAATAAAACTAACCGACTCTTTTTTTTCACACTTTTTGAAATATCTTACTATGGTCATCAAAGCATTCATTAATTTTTGTCAAACATGTTGCTTTATCTTCTTCCTTTTCAAATTTTACAGTATCATCCAAAATTTTCAGAATTTCGGTTTTCGAAAATGGTAAAAACACAGATTTTACAAAAATATTCATAAGACCAATCACTATATCGACTATATTTTTGGGCAGAGAAGGGTTAGCATATAATTGGAGAATAAATGTAACAACATGAGAAAGCTTTACATCATATATTTTGGAATATCCTTATACAGGTTGTTTCTTTTAACTCTGCACATACTGATAGGGTGTGCAGGGGTTGCCTGGACAAGCATTTTGAGGTAAGACACCCAAGGTCGGAAACTCATCCTGACGGTTGTGGAGGGCTTTGAAGGTTTTGGTACCGCGCGCTTGTTCGTAGCTTGTTCATCAAAAATTCACCTATTATGGTGCTGTTTTTGAAACAAGTTTTTTCACTGCTGCATACCCGCACGGAAATATATATATATATATGCGAAAAATATATGCAACATATTGTAACATGTCCAATGTGAGGTTACACGTCAATAGATCCCGGTCAAAAGATCCCGGTAAAAAGATCCCCGAACAACTAGATCCCCGAACAACAAGATTCCCGACCACTAAGATCCCCGACCAACAAGATCTTAGAACAATAAAATCCCAAAAAGATTTTTCGGAAGCCTAATTACACTTCTGTGACAACCACCGGACGCTGATTAGCACTTGTTGGTGTATGGTATGGTCCCTGAAGTCGGCGATCAATATATAAAATAATTTGGGGCCCCAGTAAAGTATGTTTGGGGACAGCGATTTTTCGGATTTTTCGGAACTTTATTAGATCCCTGATTTTTAACAGTGTACAAGTGCCCGTTATAAGATAAATGCAACCCGCATCTGGGATTCCGAAGGAGTTCGAGCGGTATGTTGTGCGTATGACTAACATTGAACTACTGTCGACTATACTCATATTCAATACACGCAACATGGAAACTTTGGATATTTGGAATATGTCACGTGCCTGGACTGCTGACACTTGTTGTTTACGGATCTTATTGTTCGGGGATCTTATTGATCGGGGATCTTATTGATCGGGGATCTTATTGATCGGCGATCTTATTGGTCGGGGATCTTGTTGTTCGGGGATCTAGTTGTTCGGGGATCTTATTGGTCGGGGATCTAGTTGTTCGGGGATCTAATTGTTCAGGGATATAGTTGTTCGGGGATCTAATTGTTCGGGGATCTTAGTGGTCGGGGATCTAGTTGTTCGGGGATCTTTTTGCGGGATCTTTTGACCGGGGATCAATTTGCTTAGGGATCTGTTGACGTAACACCCCAATGTGACAGCCCCCAGGCCTGCCAGGATTGGTCACATTAAATCAGATGATACACTGGACAATTCGCCGTGCTCACCTGTGGCGTCAGAGGCGAGGAGCGAATCGTATATAAACCGGCGTCGACAGAGCTCGAGAGCGCATTCGCGGTAGAGCACCCGGGCGACTCACTATTATTCATACAATCGAGCGTGACCAGGTAAAGCATCGGCACGACTCTTGACACTATTAAATTCTGAGCACATATGTGGTATAGCACCCGAGCGACTCACTAGATTCAAATCACCTTCAGAGCGCATTAGTGGTATAGCACCCTAGCGACTCATAGGCATATTATACTCGTCGTCTTGACTTGATAATTACTTAACTTCATTTCAAATATCGATATTCAAATTAATAAGCAAAGCCAAGAAAAACATTTCAAAGTCTATCATATTATATTATTGTATAGCAAAAGTAAAAAGAATCCATTAGCTAAAATAGCATTGATATCTAGAAGCACATTTAATCAGAATATAGGAAAGTAATATAAGATTTTGTATTATAGTATTAATTAATTGTTAAAACTTATTTAGTAGTTCATAGTAAACAAATCTGCTATTAGAACATTCGCCTGACATTTTCTTATTTAATTCCGTTCGATTCAAAGCCAAAACAAGAGTAGATACCCTAGGCCGGTTCTGGACCAACGCGTGTTATTGCTCACGTACACGCACGCACACACACGCACCCTCCCGTGTCCGTGTGAGGGTGTTGGAGGGGGAGTCTGAGTCACTATTGTTATTAATGACTATTAGGCAGGGATTACTTATAAGGTTTGTGAATAATTATTAAAGCACATTTAACTATAACAGTGGTCTTTTTACTTTATTCTTGCTCTGTCAGCTTCTACACATAAGAGAGAAAAAAAGGTGTGTGTGTTAGTAGTACATTTGCGCATGCGCGGCGCGTTTAGGTATAATCGTTGTGATCAGACTATTTCAACACCCCCCCTCAACGATTATTTCGTGCTGTCGTTTTTCGTCCACAATCAATTGACATCTTTCTCGATGTCTTTTTAGCTTTATTGGTTGTAGGGGCTTTGTAAGCATATCCGCAGTCATGTCTTCGGTTGGGCAATACTGTAGGTCCACGATTTTCTTCTCTATTAGTTCCGTTACGAAATGGTACTTGATATCAATGTGTTTGGTTCGGTTTCGATGCTCTTTGTTTTTAACCAACTTTATCGCGCTTTGGTTGTCCTCATAAAGCTTCGTTGTTCCCACTTTTGTTTCGTGAACATCTTCCAACAGTTTTCGTATCCATAGTAGTTCTCGACTAGCCTCCGCCAGTGAGATATACTCAGCCTCACAACTTGACCAGGCCGTACATGATTGCTTCTTGCTGGACCATGCTATCGCTCCTCCGTTGTATTGGAATAGGTATCCACTGCGTGACTTACGATCTTTTGTATCTTCTGCCCAGTCAGCATCTGCGTATACGACGAGTCCACTCGTGCTACCTCCCAGCTTCAACCGTAGATTTTTTGTTCCTTTTAGGTATCGTACGGTTCTCTTCGCCTCGGTCCAATCCACTTCTGTTGGTTGCTTGATATTCTGACTTAGGATTGATACGCTGGCCATGATGTCCGGTCTCGTGTGTGTTGCCACGTAGAGTAGAGCTCCAATAAGCTTCTGATATTTGTTCCCGTTCGTCATAAGCTCGCTTTTCTCTGATATTTTAAAATATCCTGTGTCTAGGGGTGTTTTTGATATTCTTGCATCCTCCAAGCCTTGGTTTTCGATAATTTTTTGGATGTAGTCCTCTTGGTTGATGCTGTAGATACCTTCTGGATCTCTGTGTACGTTGATACCCAGGTAATTGGTAAGTTTTCCAAGCCGTGTAAGTTCGAACTCTTGTTCGAGACCGTCTGCCGTTTCATCAATCTTCTGGTTGTCGGAGCCCGCAACAAGGATGTCATCTACGTAGACGATCATATATTGGATTTCTCCGTTTAGCTGCTTCGAATACAAACATGCGTCTGCAGTACTCTGTTTGAATCCGAGTTTAACAATCGTCTCATGGAGTTTTTCATTCCATACTCTTGCTGCCTGTTTCAATCCATACAGGCTCTTCGTGAGCTTGCATACTAAATTTTCTTTTCCTGCGGTGACGTATCCTTCTGGTTGTTTCATGTATATTGTTTCCTTGAACTTTCCGTTAAGGAAAGCCGTCTTTGCATCGTAATGGTTAATGTGCAGTCCTCTCTTTGCAGCGACCGTGAGTAACAGACGTAGTGTTTCTGCTCTTACCACGGGTGCGAACACTTCGTCATAATCATCGCCGTACTTTTGGCTAAACCCTTGCGCAACCAGTCGAGCTTTGTGTTTGGAGTGTCCTGTCTCTGCGTTTCGCTTTTTCTTGAACACCCACTTACTGCCAACTGCCCTGCGTCCCTGAGGTAGTTCGGTTAGTGTCCATGTTTGATTCATTCCCAACGAGCGGATCTCATCATCCATGGCCTGCATCCATTCTCTGCGCTCGGGTCCATTGAGTGCTTCATGACGGTCTTTCGGTTCTTGGTATTCTTCCTTCGCTGTCCTTGCCGAATGTTCGAATCTGTCTGGGGGTTTTCCTTTTGTTGATCTCTCTGACTGTCTCCCAGGTAGATTCGAAAGTTCTTCTGCTCGTCCTCTGTATTCAAAGGTGGTATCTCCTTCCGGTAGCGTTTTTTCAAGTATTGGTTCTGTATCATCCAATTCTTCGTAACCGCTTAATTCGTGAAATACCTCATCTTCGTTCTCCAAGTCTTCTAGGTTCTCCTGTTCTTCGGTAGTATTCCTCTCAAGGTCTAAGTCGACCTGTGTTGGTTGTATTGCAACATCCCTTGAAGCTGCTTCCTTCTCGGTCTTGCTTCTTTGTTGAATGACAGATTCTGTATCCGCTTTGTCGTTTTTGGAGTAGTTTTCGTCAAACTTAACGTCACGACTGATTGTGATCCGATTTGTTTCCGTATCTAACATTCTGTAGGCTTTGGATTCTGTCGAGTAGCCTACGAATGTAAGCAAGATTGCCTTATCTTCGAGCTTTTTTCTTTTTTCCTTTGGTACGTGGGTGTACCCTTTGCACCCAAATATTCGCAGACAATCTACACTCGCCTTTCGTTCGTTCCATAGTTCGTATGGAGTTCTGTCTAGTGCTCTACTAGGTAGGATATTCTGTAAGAAGTTTGCTGTATTAATTGCCTCTCCCCAGTACCTTTTTTCCATGCCTGCATCCGCTAGCATGCATCTAGCCGCTTCCATGAGCGTCCTGTTCCTTCTTTCTGCAACTCCGTTTTGTTCCGGAGAGTAAGGTGCTGTATACTGTGCGCGTATTCCTTCTTCTGCGAATAGTTGCTGGACTTCCTTATTGACATATTCGCGCCCGTTGTCAGACCTTATTATATTTGGTGCCTTCCCGAATTTATTCTTCACGTACTGTACATACCTTCTGATATGTTCGACTGCTTCTGATTTGTTCTTCAAGAGATACACCTCTGCATATCGACTATAATCGTCAATCATAGTCATATAGTATCGCTTACCGCTTGGTGTCTCTGTCTGCATTGGTCCGCATAAATCCGTGTGTACCAGGTCTAATATATGAGGTGCTCTGCTCGCATTTGTCTTTGGGAAGGGTTGTCTTGTAAGTTTTCCTTTCGCGCAGCTGCCACAGACTTCCCTAATTCCGCAATCCTGTACCTTGATACCTGATACCATATTTTTATCTTCGAGTAGCTGAATATCCTGAATGTGTCGGTGTCCGAGTCTTCGATGCCATGTATGTTGACAATCTGCTGTATGGTCAAGTTGTTTGGCAGCCATTGCCTTAGGCATTGCCTTTAGTGCGTACATATTTGACGATAGTGTCGCTGTAGCTATCACAATATCATTCTTTACAATTTTGCATAGCTTATTCTTGAATTGTACTATTAGGCCGTTCTCTGTCAACTTTCTTACTGATAGCAAATTGTCAGTCAAGTCTGGTACATACAAAACGTCGCATAGTTTAATATTTACCTCTTTGTTGTTCCCATCGATGCATTTCGTGACACCTGAACCAATTCCCAGAGCTTTAGCGCTTATCCCGTTGGCCAGAGTGACGTCTGGCAGTCGTTTTGACTCCAATATGTTAAAGAACATGCGGTCACTTGTCATATGGCTAGTGGCACCTGAGTCTATGTACCATGTGTTCCTTTGATTCTTCCCTTGGTGTACGCTAAAGCATACGAATCCTGAATCTTCTTCCCTTGCGTCAACCTGATTAGCCTTTTCTCCTTTTTCTTTCTTCGCCTTCCACCTTCTGTACTTCATGCATTCATGTTTGAAGTGTCCTGGCTTGTGACAGAAGTAGCATCCCTTTTCACCTTCCCCCGCTGAACCACTGCTCTTCTGCGAAGCTCTCAATGCTGTGCTATCTGCGGTTGCGTCTGGTACGCCTCTGCGTCTTCTGTACTCATCAATTAATTTTCCTTTTAGTAGATCCAATGTAAGTTCCTTTTCGGGTCTAGTTTCTAGAGCTGTAATGAGAGTACCATAAGTGTCGGGGAGACTACTTAGTAACATAGCTACAAGGAGGTGATCTTTGATTTCTTCACCAAGTGCGGTGAGCTTGTCGACTAGATCTTGCATTGTGATAATGTGCTGTTCCATATTTCCAGTCTCTGCTAACTTCAAATTACAGATTTGTCTCAAAAGGTATACTTTACTAGTCAATGTAGATTTCTCGTGATATTCTTTAAGGGAATCCCAAACCTGCTTCGCTGTTGACGCCTTACGGATGTGTATTAGCTGTGAATCCTCAACTAGCAAGCCGATCGTAGCCCGAGCCTTATCGTCCTTCTTTTTCCATGCTGCGGCTTCTGTGGGGTCAGTTGGTACTGTAGTACTTATCTGGCACCATAATTCTTCCTTGATCAAGAGAAGTTCTAGCTTGAATTTCCAGACTTGATAATTCTCTCCATTTAGTTTGGTTATGGAAGTTCGTATAGGCTCTGCCATGTTTAACCTCAAATTATCCACGTGTTAACCTTGCGCGTGCTTTAATTTGTTTTCCACAATTTACGACCTACCTGGGCCCATAACCTATTGTTATTAATGACTATTAGGCAGGGATTACTTATAAGGTTTGTGAATAATTATTAAAGCACATTTAACTATAACAGTGGTCTTTTTACTTTATTCTTGCTCTGTCAGCTTCTACACATAAGAGAGAAAAAAGGTGTGTGTGTTAGTAGTACATTTGCGCATGCGCGGCGCGTTTAGGTATAATCGTTGTGATCAGACTATTTCAACAGTCACGCTCTCGGACCCCTGACGTCACCCTCAAAATGGCGTCACCCACCCTCAAAAATGGCGTCATACACCTCGAATTGACGCCACACACCCTTAAATTGACGTCACACTCCCTTGAATTGACGTCACACACCCTTGAATTGACGTCACACTCCCTTGAATTAACGTCACATACCCTTAAATTGACGTCACACACCCTCGAATTAACGTCACACATCCCGATATAAAATTCCAACCCTGTGTCAGTGCCTTCTAGAAGCTTCTCCAAGGTCATTCTTGAGGGCAGACAAACAGTTCCTGGAATTATTCGGCACCCTGTGTAAATTTGATACCCCTGTACGAAGAACATGCAAGTCTATTCTTTGATAACTAATAATTCCTGGAATGACCATTGTTGGAATGTCGGGCAGTCAAACAGTTCTCAGAATTATTATCGACACCCTGAGAAGTTTTTGAGTCTGATTATTCGACACGCTGCTCTCTTCGGATCAAGTTACTTAGCTTAATGATTCTCAGAAAAATAGTTCTCGGAATAACTCCTGGAAAGATCTTTTGGAACATTCTAGAAAATTAGTGGAGGGGTTGTCAGCTATAAAAGAGCGAAAAATTCGGGGATGAAAATTAGTATTCAACCGATCTTCAAGTAGTAAAGAATCTAAAAAATATCACAATGGAGATGATTTTGGATATGCAAGGTTTCGAAAACTTTTACGAAGATACCTGAAGTTAGCATATTAACTTTGTAATTTTAAAACTTTAACCATTCCTTAATTTGCCGTAAATTAGTCGTAAAATAGTCGTGGAAACCATTTTTTTTGTCGCACTTGTTTTTTTTTTTTTTTTTATCCGATGGTCTGCTAACTTCATCTAAAATTAGCAGACCACACATGAGCAAATTGATAGATTTGATGGTAAATAAACTGGTCGATTATTCTATTATATGCCTTTATTACGTTAAATGCCTCTGCGAGCTGCACGTGGCTTCAGCCATCTTTTATATAACACACCTCTAGCTAACATCGACCTCACCACATGCGGATCCCCGGTCGGTAAGAACTGCTCGAGTCAAGAAGCGCGTTGATGCAATCTATGATATTTGACTAATCTAATCTAACAGAAATCAATAAAAATAATCGTACAGACCTCTAGTGTAGCTCAGAATTTGCCGTTTTCTAGTCGCAAAACAGTCGTGGAAACCATATTTATGTCGCTTTTTTTTTTTTAATTTTTTTTTTTATTTTCAATTGGATGGTCTGCTAACTTTAATTAAAATAAGCAGACCCGCCTGGTAAAATCGATGAAAATAATCGTAAAGACTGCTGGTTGGGCTCAGAATTTGCCGTTTTTTAGTCGCAAACTAGCCTTGAAAACAGAATTGATTTTGTTTTTCAAATTTGGCCATTTTTTTTGATAATATGGGTCAAATAGAGTGAACTGAAAAAGCTGTAGGTATGTCGAATGCAGAGGTTTCGAATAGGCTGAAATCTTCTTCATAACTTGTCGGAAGTTGCCCACTTTTTCGTCGTGAATGCGGAAAGAATCGTGGAAATAGTTGCGTCGGTTCAAAGGGGAAAAATTTTTTCCTCGTGCACAGGCTGGCCCGCTAATTTGAAAAGGCTGTCGCTCGAAGGCCGATGGTCCGAATCGATCGAAATCACTTCTGAAATTTGTCGAAAGTCGTCTAATATTTAGTCGTGAATGAGGAAAGAGTCGTGGAAATAGTCGCGCCGATTCAAATAGGAACAACTATTTTCCTCGTGCACAGGCTGGCCCGCTAACTTGAAAAGGCTGTCGCTCGAAGGCCGATGGTCCGAATCGATCGAAATCACTTCTGAAATTTGTCGCAAGTCGTCTACTATTTAGTCGTGAATGAGGAAAGAGTCGTGGAAATAGTCGCGCCGATTCAAATAGGAACAACTATTTTCCTCGTGCACAGGCTGACCCGCTAACTTGAAAAGGCTGTCGCTCGAAAGAGTCGTGGAAATAGTCGCGCCGATTCAAATAGGAACAACTAGTTTCCTCGTGCACAGGCTGGCCCGCTAACTTGAAAAGGCTGTCGCTCGAAGGCCGATGGTCCGAATCGATCGAAATCACCTCTGGAATTTGTCGAAAGTTGTCTACCATACAGTTATGAGTATAGAAGACTGGGAAGTTATTGAATAAACTCATAATTTCAATAATTTCAACTATTTTGATACTAGTGCGAAAGTATTTACCGTCATCCTCGCTGAGCTCGGGTGACAAACTTCACTATCGTCAGAAAGTCATTTTTGGCACGTGTATCGAACTTGGTATAAAAACACAACGGGTGCAAAGGCGAATTTTACGCACAGCGTGTTGAAAAAAGAAGAAGGGCCGGGTGGGTCTGTTGATCTTGAATCCAAATTTTAGGGAAAGCAACATTCTTCGCTATTGCTCAACGATAAGTTGAACAATCGTTAACTAAACAATTCAAATATTGACTATAATATGATATTTTGGAATGTCTGTTTTACCGGCCTGGATTTGTAGAAATGTAGAGAAATTTATACAACAATGAAAGTGTTCATTGGATTGCTCATAACAATTTGTCTATTCATATTATTAACGACGTGACGGCCAGTTGGGAAAAATTGAAAAAAAACATTTCTGTCTTCCATTTTCCACGACGCTTGTGAATTTTTATTATTTTTATTTTTTTCACATTACTGGGATTTCGTAAAGGTTTACTAACCGCGCGAGCCATTGTTTAAAGTAGCTCATCAGCTCCATAAAATTTAAAGATTTTTGAAAACTACAAAGAATCGCCGGAAAATTTTATTAGGTTTTTTAA
Organism: Tenthredo mesomela; assembly: GCA_943736025.1. NCBI lineage: Eukaryota > Metazoa > Arthropoda > Insecta > Hymenoptera > Tenthredinidae > Tenthredo > Tenthredo mesomela. The sequence continues at coordinate 19,217,510 of OX031019.1, forward strand.
GCTTAATTTTTTGCTCGATTTAATTGACGTTTTAGTTTTCGAAAAAATCAATTCTGAAAAATCAGACTTCAACCCAACCCAGCGTCTTATGTCAAGATCCATAACTTTGTTGTAAATGACGATTAAAATCTGAATTTTTGATTTAAAATATGAAAAAAATAATAAAAAATATCGACACTTATTTCATGACGAATCACCGTACAGTTTCGTTCATATTAACAATAATCAGTAAAAATTGACGAGAAACGGGAACCGAAATCGACAATGCAACGTCTGCTCGATCAGCTGTTACTGAAAAATCTTATAATTCTTATATCGATGACCTCTATAATTTATATTAATAATTTAGAAATAAAAACAATCATTTATACAACGCAAGCATGTTTTACGCGTTTTTCATGCTCGATCTCGGTACACAAAGTGGGGGTTTTAGTGACAGCTGAGCGGGTTTGCGAGTGCGCATGCGCATTGTTTACTTTTAGGCTAAAAGTTTTAGCCCCTAGGAGCAAAATGGAGCCACTTTTTATGTCCTAGGAGTTAAAAGTGGTATCTGACGTACGCGTTGTTACGCGTAACAACGCGTCGTTATGCGTTGCTATGCGTGTTGTAGTCGTCGGCTTTGTGTACCGGATCGAGCATGAACTTGTAAAACATGCTCTTGTTGTATAAAATATCGTGTGTACCAAGGAGGCGAAGGTCTTTTACGCCGAGCGTATTTGCAATACTCGTCTACGACTCGTATTGCAAATTCACGCTCGGCGTTAAAAGACCTTCTGTGCCTCCTTGGTACACAATATACTTTTTTAGGAATTGTTTAATTTTTATACATTCAACGACTTTAGCCGTAGCTGATGATTGTCTTCATAATTAGAGCAAGAATGGATCTAAAAGCTGGGACCAGAATCAATTCTCTGTGCATTTTTTTTTTTTTTAAGTTATTTAACAATCTTTCCAAACAAGTAGAGAAAGAAAATAAGAATTTTAACAGTCTGGCAAAATTCCAATTTTTGTAGCAAATTTTTCTTGTTGTCAAATTTGGATTTATGATCAGTGGATTATTTTAGACATGCCCATATTTGATCATTCCAAAATTATTTGGATTTGAAGTATTAATTCGCCTGGCCTATTTGGGCCTATTGGGATGTACAAAGATTCGAAACGCTGTCTACCGTGAATACGTACCCACACGGCACGAAATATTTCAGAAATGTTTCATAAATGTTTTATTCGGTACATGACATATTTCATTGTGACATTTCAGAAATATGTCAGAAATATGTCCATGTCCGCATATATAACTAACGTTATATAGCTGACATGTATCAGAAATATTTCAGAAATATGTCGGTTACATATCAGAAATATTTTAGTAATATTTCAGAAATGTATACCAGAAATCTTCCAGTAATATACCAGAAATCTTCCAGTAATATGTGGTAATAGTTCAGAAATATATACCAGAAATCTTCCAGTAATATACCAGAAATCTTTCAGTAATATGCGGATATCGCGTGGATGAACACTAGAAATGAGAAATGAAAATTGAAAAAAAAAATACGATTTTCCATATCTCCGCTGTCAGATATCACTGTTATAGGATAATTGTACCTATATTAAATCACCTATATGAAGAAAAACGCATTTCGACGGTGCTCAAATTTCTAAATCCTGACCGGGGTTTGAACCGGGACGCTCACGGTGTTCGCATTATGAATCTCACGCCTTAACCACTACGCTAGACCGCCACTTAGCATGTATTGCAAATTTTTCCTATATATTATTTCTTCCAGAACAATGAAGAAATTGAGTTGAAGTATCATATATTTTTCACAAAGTTCTGCAGAAAGTTAGACATTAACATTGTCTTGAGAAAATGATGGATGGATGAACTGAAATGTTGCTGTGACATATAAAAAAATCTGGAAATGTTGTGTTGCAATTGACACATTTCGGAAACGTTCCAGAAATATCGAAAATGATGTATGCCATTTGGAATGTTGATGAAAAATTTCTAAAATTCTGGAAATGATATGTTGCAATTGACATATTTCGGAACCGTTCCTGAAATATTGAAAACGCGATACGTCATTTGGAATGTTGCTGAAACATTTCGAGAATTCTGGAAATGTTGTATTGCAATTGACATATTTCGGAAATATTGAACATGTTGTATTGCAATTGACACATTCCAGAAATATTTCCAAAATATCGAAAGTTTTATATTGCAATTGACACATTTCGGAAACGTTTCAGAAATATCGAAAATGATATATTGCAATCGACGTATTTCGGAAATATTACGGGAATATTGAAATGTTATACTGCAATCGATATATTTTCGAAACGTTTCAGAAATGTCGAAAATGATATATGTCATTTGGAATGTTGCTGAAACGCTTCAGACATATTCCTGAAGTTATGTTATGAATCTGAAATGTTGTAACATTTCTAAATATTTCTGAAATATTTCGTGCCGTGTGGGTAGTACTTCTGACAGCTGTAGGTCTTTTTATTTTATCGTATTTTATTTTTATTTCTTATTTGCAAATTTCTTGCATTGAAACTTTCATTTCAGGGCCGAATTGTCAATATTAATCGGTTTGTTATGGATTATACCCGTGAAGTCGAGGTATAATCGGCATATCCAGCAGTAGGCGACCTACTGTCACGGCCCTGCTAAAAAAGTCTTATAGAAATTTATAGGAACGTCAATAATTTCTATGATATTCAATACGTCCAATCTGTCACGACGACTGCTCATACAGAAAATGTATAACATTTTATGTGTTTCTATAAATTGTTTTTTCTATACGACTTTACTGATATAGAATCAATGAGTTTTTATAAAGTATTATACGCCGTTCCTCAAGTATATGATCCTATAAGATATTTCACCATACAAAATACTTCGTTTTTTATATGTTCGAATTTGACTGATGGATATCAGATCTTTATTGGAGATCCGCATACTGAAAGTATCTGAAACTCTTGTATTCTATACGGCGAATTCGGTTCCAACTTCTATTCGACATTTGCATGACCAAAATGTATCGGTTATTATAAAATGATCGTTGTTGCACAGCGCTTCGTTTTCTTACCGAATTGCCAACAGGCATATGTATTAGACTCTATGCGTGAGATTGAGCTAAAGTTCTAACTCGGTATTCACTAGTGACAGTTCTATCTGTTACTATTAAATTCTATAAGCTGTGCATTCTATCCGATTCCATCCGTATTTGAGACTGCCGAATCAACTAGTAGATGACGATGTCATTTTTTATCTGTATTTATACGCTCATGATTCTATTTGCTACCGCAAAATTCTATGAGCTGTGAATTCGAACCGTTTCTATCCGTACTTCCGACAGTTTCTTCTATAAGACAGATTTCGCGTCGTCCCATAAGTTTTGAATATTATCAAATAGCCTATTACGTATCACTTACGAAAAAAATACTCTGGACCCCCACCCGGAATGAAATTCGCTCGACGTACATTCAGAGAAAGGTCTTGTTGACACAACCAAAATTTGGGTCATTATATGCACAATCACATTTTTTGTTCAGTCAACCAAAAATTTTGTTGGAATAGCCAAAATTTTGGTTGTCCCAACAAAATTAGGTTTTACTAACAAAATTTTGGTTATCCCAACGAAATTTTTGGTTGACTGAACAAAAAATTTGATTGACTGAACAAAAAATGTGATTGTGCATATAATAACCAAATTTTGATTGTGTCAACAAGACCTTTTTCTGAGTGTAGCCACAAGAATATGTGACAACTCATTCTTGAAAATTCGAGAAAAAAAAAAATGTCAGAAGTCGAAAGATTTTTCAAAAAATTGTTGAAAAATTTTTCAAAAAATTGTTGAAAATTTTTTCAAAAAACTGTTGAAAAATTTTTCAAAAAATTGTTGAAAAATTTTTCAAAAATTTGTTGACAAATTTTTCAAAAAGTTGTTGACAATTTTTTTTCAAAAAATTTCAAAAAATTTGTTGTGATACATGAAAATGTTTCAGCGCAGCCATCCATAGTAAAATATCTCCCGCTTCTAATTTTTTAAACGTTTTGTTTTCAAAACAGCTATACAGGGTGATTCCTCGCTTACACCGCAGTAACTTCAGTAGTAGACTGTCAGGTATAGTCGGCATGAAAAATTATCCGTGATCGTAGCCGCTAGTTCTATAGCGCCGATCGATGACAGTCTTCAGTTTCGACGGGTACAAGTGAAGTGGTGTCATATTATTACGGAGAAGAATTATTACACCCACAAAATGTTATTTGTGCACCGAATGATCGTTATCCAGGGGATTGCGACTGATTAGCGTGTCGATGTATGAGTAAGATGAGTAAGTAAAACTATTTTTTATAATCACGAGTGCATCTGTAAGAGCGTAACCTCAAAACGGCAAGTAACCTCAAGGACAAGTGACCGTTTTCAGGTAGGCCAAGGGGCTTTACGGTCATTATTAGTAATTAATCATTAATAATTATTAATAATTATTAATTATACTAATAATTATTAATAATATTAATAATATTAATATTATATTAATTATTATTAATATTATTATTATTATTAATATTATTATTTATAATACTAATAATTTATTATTATTAGTTATTATTATTATAATTATTAGTAATAATTAGTAATTATTATTTCAGAGAACATGCAGCAGCCTAGGATTTTTTTTGACCTGTCATTTTCATAGCCAGACTCGTGCTAACACAGGGTGTGAAGGTGTTTAATGCTGCCAAATCATTCTACGGAGCGTTGTGCAGGAACAGCTGGAATACTATGTTTAACGAGAAGGACATCAAACTGGGATGTCGGTTGCACAATGCTGAAGAGTAGGGGCATTTTCCAACGCATACCAATTCACACGAGTAACATGCTAAGCTAGCATGTTCATAATCGAAAGACAAGGCGAATCATTTATAAAGAGAAACATTAACAGGCGGTACCCACCTTGAAGATAATATTTTCAAATCACTGCTACGCTTTGATAAAAATTTTTAGTGATTCAGTTTTTTTATAGTTGATTAGTGCTGTTTTGATACAGAGTTTATGATTTTTTTCAGATTTTGTGTCCTACGCTGAACATGAATAACGATTCTAATATTGAACCAGTCACAGTTCTCAATGCTCACGACGGTTTGGATTGGGATTGGAGTTGAAACATGATGACACCGGTAAAACATGATAATTTTCATTTAAAGTTTAGATTTCACTAATCAGAATAGAAGAGTTGAAGATTAAATTTTGATAACCAGAGTAGAAGACTTGATTAGATATTTTATTTAGGGTTTGCTGTATAAACATCTACGTCGATCGTATTAGGATGTATGATGCCATACATGTCAGTAAAGTAATCTGGTTTGGTAGGTAGCAGGCAGCGGAGACCAAGACGTTCAATCAAACCCTGGCACCATCCCCTCTGCTACTGATCCATGATCCAACCTTCAACCACTCAAGAAAAAAAAAATGGAAAAAGAAAGCACGAAGGTTACAGAGGTCGAAAATAATACCAAAAATAAAAAAAAAATAAACGTCATCAAATTTGAAAAAATTATAAAAAGTAAAAAAAAAAAGTTATGTTCAATAAAAAAAATATATTCACCTACACAAGATACAGATGGCTCCTAAACTTCAATTCTGATCAACGGTGAAACTATAAGCTGTGATTCAAGCCACCCATAGTGGTCGATGGACTTGATCGCATCTTAGGGTTTCATCGTTGATCAAAATCAAAGCTTAGGAGCCATCGATAGACTAAATCACAGGTTAGGATCCAATATATTTTTATTTATCTTACTATAGATACATTTTTTTAAATTATTTTAATAAAAGAAAAGATAATTCTACTAATTTTTTAAACTTTATTTACTTCAACTCGTAGATTTATTACAGATGTGGCTTAGCCATTTCATTTAGGAGGCACACTAACTTTTTGTTTTTATTGTTTAATTTTTTCAAAAATAGGTCCCTGGCCTAACGCCTGCGCCTTTCTTGTACCCATCTCCCTGCAAGAGTTCCTCGGTACGGTGTTTCTATAAACTAACATTGGACGGATTATTGATGGAATAGCAAAATGAGACGAAATTTCTGATGCAAAGTAATAGATGCACTATTAAGCTGTTAAGGGTTTCAAATTATCAAGTGCGAATGTAGTAAGGATCGAATTAATAATTAATTAAATAATCTTTGATCTCTGATTAGTGAAATCTAAACTTAAATGAAAATTATTATGTTTTACCGGTGTCACACAGATGGTGATCAAAGTATTCTGATGGATCACAGGGAATCACTGAGTCTCGCATCTTCGAGGGTAGAACGTTGTGCAAGAGCCGTCGTCGTAGAGACAAAATAGGTATTCGCTCAGGGTGAAAGAGGTCTCAGTGATGTTCGGTAAAGTAGTTTGAGAGCGGAGTGGTTGGATCGTGGATCAGTAACAGAGGAGGTGGTGCCAGGGTGCCAGGGTTCGATTCGACGTCTTGGTCTCGGCTGTTTGCTATCTACCAAACCAGATTATTATACTGACATAGAAATTGAAATGTCATTTTCAAACGAAAATTATTGTGTTTCGAAATCTAATCTTGGAATCATTTTACCGGTGTGTTAAGACCGCTTGATTACTCACTGTAAAGCCTAGTCAGGACAAGGGTTGTGAATAGGATACCGATGCAGGGTAAACCGGCATTAAGGAACAGGATCACAGAGGTGTTAGCCGAGATCAGCCCTGAAACGATCACGTTGATGAACTACACGTTTCATGACAGAGTATTGCAGCGCTACAGCATACAGTATACAGGATTATAGTGTATTGTATTGTATTGTCACTACGTGACCTGATTAGATAAATCATTTCGATGAATTGTTTCGATGAATAAAATAGATAAATGTATACAATCATCATCTGATATTAATTACGCAAGGTAAGATAGTATTCAGTGTCTGTAGGCTTACTCCGCAGCCATTTGAGATTGAAGAATTTCCATACTGCAGGACTGCGAAGCAATCCTAGTTTCATCGACGTCTCTTGGTTCGCCCCACTGACATTCCAGATACAGGATTGTCATTTCTCACAAACACTCAGATATATATTGTCCCATCGGACCGAGGATAATTTACTACGAACTACGAACTCCAATCCCAATCCAAACCGTCGTGAGCATTGAGAACTGTGACTGGTTCAATATTAGAATCGTTATTCATGTTCAGCGTAGGACACAAAATCTGAAAAAAATCATAAACTCTGTATCAAAACAGCACTAATCAACTATAAAAAAACTGAATCACTAAAAATTTTTATCAAAGCGTAGCAGTGATTTGAAAATATTATCTTCAAGGTGGGTACCGCCTGTTAATGTTTCTCTTTATAAATGATTCGCCTTGTCTTTCGATTATGAACATGCTAGCTTAGCATGTTACTCGTGTGAATTGGTATGCGTTGGAAAATGCCCCTACTCTTCAGCATTGTGCAACCGACATCCCAGTTTGATGTCCTTCTCGTTAAACATAGTATCCCACGAAAAACATCCAAAGATGTAAAAACAGCCGCCAAGTACCCACACGAAAATCACAATTGCTTTATAAGCAAAACGTTTCGCCAGTCTCTGTCGTGAAATCAAGAAAAAAGCCAAGCACCGAACGTACCCCTGCGATCTTTCAGCAAGTCTACGTCGTGAAGTCGGAGTTTCGTGTGAGGATATCGAAACATCATTCCAAGAGCTACGTACTTGGCGGGCACATTCAGTTTTTTTTTCTTTGTGTTTGTTGCTTTCGCTTCGGATTGATAGTACTTCATCGTATTTTGTGAAACATTTTTTTTGCGACTGTTTTCCATATTGTCTATCCATCAAATCTGGCATCTAAAATACATCGATTGATAGGACACGACTCCTTGCAGTTTTATTTTGTGTTTGGCTGTTTATCTTACAGTTCTTCCGAACTGTGAACAGTTGCTTGTATCGGTACTTGGCGGCGAATGGATGTCTCCAAGTAACATGTTTCCGGTCGCTGAATACATACACATAATGAATTTTGCATCGGCTGATGAATGTCTGATTTGCAGATAACATTGGTTCCATACACACTTGTTTAAAATGCATCTTCCGATCTTGTGGTACAAGTTTGTCGTGGCAGTTGACAGATTAGTGCGTGCGAGTTTACGGGAGTGCTGTAGTGCGGGCGACCTTCGGCGCCCGCACTACAGCACTCCCGTAAACTCGCACGCGCTAATCTCTCAACTGCCACGAATGTGTAGTTGCGAATGATTATTTTTCACAATCGAATAAGCAACAAAATATTTTTGCACTCAAGTGAGGCTGAACTGTTATGAGGATGGGTTTCAGGTATTGAAATTGATCATTTCCACTACGTGTATACGCTCGTGCACCTGCACATACGCATGCATCGTGAACAATATTTTATGACATAGTATAGGTATACTGTAACAATCGCGACTTATTCCCAGTGGATTTTCCCCTATATTTGAATAAACCGGACGTTATCTAGAAATTAGAATTTTTATCTAATCAACGAATTAATAATTCGGGACTCTTTCTCGTCTATGAGTGTTTAGCCTGTTTATTTATGACAGTTCTTATATTTATGAATTCCCATATGATCGCTACCTCAGAAACTTTCGTACCGTTGGCGTTGATTATATGAGAGCTTTGGAAGTATAATCGCAACCTCAGAGTATTTAAACCCGTCAGTGTTGATTTTCTTATTTTGATTATTTCTACTGTCAGGATAAATAAAATAATCGCAGCTTCAGAGTTTTTACACCCGTTAGCGTTGACCGTCTTATTTGGATTGATTAGGATAATTCACGTCCTCGGAGTATTTAAACTCGTAAGCAATGAATTGATAGGAAGGAATGATTTTATAGAAAGGATGTCGTAACCGCAAAGTCTTTCAACTTGTTGGTTGCGTATTTGTGAATCGATAATAAATGTATTTGATTATTTATTATTTGATTAATAAGTTCGACAAAATTTGTTGTGTCAATTACCTATTATTTTGAATTTACTGATCTATAATGAGAGATAGATATCGATAGATCCCGAGCCGCTTAACTCGTTCTCTTATATAGTAGCTGTCCCCACTACTTTTTGACATTGCGTCAGCAATTGCTTACTACTGAGCGTTTTCTATCTCTTTTTAATTTTGCGTTTCAAAGAAACTACTAGGCTTTCTTTGTTAAACTCTATTTTGAGTAACTTTTAGCCAGATAGCTTCATACTCTATTTCTGCTAATTTTGTCGATCTTTATTTTCGTTTATTAAAATTTCTCTTTTCTTTTACTCATGTCAATATTCACATTTACATTATTATATGAATATCGTTACAATACCAAAGCAATTATCAACTGAATTTTATGTTCATCATTATATCAAACTGTCACACTCTATGCTACTTAGAGCATGCACGTATATCCGTATAGCTGCAAGTTTTAGGTTCCATACCGAAATAGCAAAGTAGAGTTTTCTTAATTCGATAGTTTCGCAAGTGAATAAGTTCATTCTTCCATAATTAATACTACTTATGTACTCGAGCTCTGCGGTATGTCACCTATCATGGGAGAACTTACTGTAGTAACATCGCTCATTGGCTCCATAGTGAGGTACGTGATTCCAGAGTTCCGAGTCTGATCTGATAATTCAATGACAGTGAAACGACCACGATTTTTATTTATTATATACGGTATTCACGTCTGTGAAGTCATACACATAATTAGGGACACGTAGAAGTATTTTCTGATACGATTATTGGTTGGAATAACTAAATTTTCAGTGTATTTAATTGCTGTCGCATTAAAAACTCAATTTTCGCGTAAAAAGACGCCGGTTGTCCGTATAGCGCTAAGGAACTGAATGTGCCCGCCAAGTACGTAGCTCTTGGAATGATGTTTCGATATCCTCACACGAAACTCCGACTTCACGACGTAGACTTGCTGAAAGATCGCAGGGGTACGTTCGGTGCTTGGCTTTTTTCTTGATTTCACGACAGAGACTGGCGAAACGTTTTGCTTATAAAGCAATTGTGATTTTCGTGTGGGTACTTGGCGGCTGTTTTTACATCTTTGGATGTTTTTCGTGGGATTTCACTACTTTTTGCAAGTACGGAGCATTGATACCGCTATCCCATACAGCCGACAATCTCAACAAACCCCCGATCATTCACGCAATACATGTTGTATGTACAGGAGTTATATGTATTTTCGCCCAGGGTTAATCTGCCGCGACTCGGATTCGCGGAACAAGCGACCGACGACGCACCTCATGCTATTTCTTATGGGTGCATCGTCGGTGGCCTATTGCAGGCGTTTTACGTTGACCTACCTTTTAGGCTCGTTATTATACACAGAATCGCTCTCTTTGTGTACGTACATGTAAGTGGACGTTCTTCATACGAGGAATTACTCATTCAATTTCAGCGGGGTTACACGTTATTACTTATTATAGTCTATGATCATCACAAGAAATACATTTGGAATTTGGGCAAGGAGAGAAACATTCAGTGAGAGAAGAACACATTCACTTCAATTGTCAACTGTGACACACATAAATAATTTATTAAATGGAACTCAATGTTGTCTTATAAAGTTTTAACTTAATTTAGAACTTAATCAGTAATTTTTGCGCCATAGCATGGAAGACTGTGTTGCCTTTGACTTAAATAATCACAATTGGTTAGCATATTACGCCAACAAGAAATGACATGTAGTATGGAATAGGTAGATTGAGTCAGTGGTTGGATTTACAGCGGAGGTTGTTTCATACAGATACAGGTCAGTGTGTACGGTTTCAAGTGATTGGTCAACTACTTGTTATTTGAAGTGTATATGAGCTTGAAATGACACATAATAGCCTAGATGGTTAAATACTACAGCTAATTTTCCGGAAAATCGAAAGGTGCTACATAATTTCAAATGATTTCAAAGAACTAATGTAATTTCACCAACAATCTAATGGATAGCATATTTCAAGCTATCAAACGATATAACTAGATTTTGAAAGATATTGAATATTCTGACTCATTTTATAGATCTTTAAATATTTTTACTTTACTCAGTGTCAGAATGCTAAGCATGGGTAACACTCACATTTTCACTCCTCATGAAGTAAATTTTGTACATCACCCGACCCAGTTATAGTTATAGTCTTCTGATCTCGTGTGATAACAGCACTCGCCTTCGGCTCGTGCTGCAACCTCACACTGGTCAGAAACAGTTTTACCGCACTCGTATCGTAATGTATACTCATTTTAAACTCAGTGTGCGAAACTCGATTCCTCATGCCTATTGGAAGTGTGCGGAGTGCCCGATTCACACACTTACCTATGTAACAATAATTAAGTTCTCTTCGTTTAAAAATAATTTCTAAGATAATTTTTTCTATCAAACTTTCTCAATTTCGTGTCAAGTTGTGTTGACATACATATGACTGATTGAATGATCGCGTTACCAAATGTTAAATTAACATGACATATTATTTATAAATAATAAAATTTATGTGAAAAATAATCTAATTCTATCAAAATCGAATGAGACTTGCTTTTCTGATATAACTGTGCAAGTTGCGTTTCCATCGATAGACTACGAAAAGGGATATTATATAAAAGCCTAAAAAACGAGTTTTTTTTTTCTCTGATTTCTTTATTTCTTTAGTTACGAAGACTAAAAAATTTTATGCTATTGAAAATCATTACTGAAAGTATTTTGTTTCTAATGGGGGGGGGCTTTGCCAAGAGTCCAGCGTCAGCAATTGTTTCCCAATTTCAACTAATGAAAAAGCTAGAAACCAATATAACAATTGACAATTTTGTGGTGGCCACCTCTACGCTGCTCTGAGTGTTCAGACGTTAGCAATTTACCCTGTATATACTATACTTCCCTATTTTCTAGAGTTTTTTTACAGGTCAAGAATTTCGCACACTGAGTTTAAAAAAAATATTATACGACACGTGTGTGCGTACTTGTGTCGTACTGTACTATTATAACACTTTCAATTATCAGCAATTTCAAATATATTAGGCTGTTTGGTACTCAGTTTGCGGTGCTGATGTATAGGTAGATGAAGTTAGTGATTGGTTGGCTGGTAGAAGTTGGTTAATTTGAAGAAGATATGTAGAGTGTTATAACTTTGGAGCAGCTGTGGGGGCTACCTCTGTTTTGGGACATCGTCTTGCCGAAATGTTATGCTCGTCTCTTCCAATGGATTAATAATAGGATAGGAATGGTCCAGGTGACTGTAAAAGATATAAAATAACAAAGAATTGAAGGAGCGATCTCAGTATATTACTACTAATTTTCCTAGCATTTTTATTATTTTGGAGCTATGGGCTGTGGGCTACCTTTGTCTTGGGACGTTGTTTTTTCAAAGTGTTATCTTCGTCCATTCCAATGGATTGATAATAAAATAGGAATGGTCCAGGTGACTGTAAAAGATATAAAATAACAAATAATTTAAGGAGAGATTTCACTATATTACTACTAATTTTCCTACACTGAAAACTCCCTGGCGCAGCCAGCAATATCGCAGCTCGGCTATCAGGCTGAGTCTTGTTACAGTAGCTAATGATATTTTCAGAGTAGTAGCTGGCGCTGAAAGAGTAGCTAGCACGCTGAGGTGATTTGACTACAGCGCCAGGAGTTGAGTGTAGTGACTAAACTCGATTCGAGTATAGTAGCCGCACTTGCGAGCACGCTAGCTGCGCTGGCCTTAAGAACGGCTACCACTCTCGACTATATTGCTGACTGCGCCAGAGAGTTTTCAGTGTAGCATTGTTATCATTTTGGAGCTATGGGCTGTAGGCTACCTTTTTCTTGGGATGCTGTTTTGTCGAAGTGTTATGTCCGTCTATTTCAACAGATTGATAATCGGAACCTGTGTTATGGGACGTCGTTTTGTCAAAGTGTTATCTTCGTCCATTTCAATAGATTGATAATAGGATAGGAATGGTCCAGGTGACTGTGAAAGATAAAAAATTACAAAGAATTGAAGGAGAGATTTCAGTATATTATTACTAATTTTCCTACACTGAAAACTCCCTGGCGCAGCCAGCAATATCGCGGCAAGGCTATTAGGCTGAATCTTGTTACAGTAGCTAATGCGAGTTTGAAAGTAGTAGCTGGCGCTGAAAGAGTAGCTAGCGCGCTGAGGTGATTTGACTACAGTGCCAGGAGTTGAGTGTAGCGACTAAACTCGATTCGAGTATAGTAGCTGCACTAGCGAGCGCGCTAGGTGCGCTGGCCTAGGAGCGGCTACCACTCTTGACTATATTGCCGACTGCGCTAGAGAGTTTTCAGTGTAGCTTGTTATTATTTTGGAGCTTTGGGCTCTCCAACTCTCCACGTACGCTACCTTTGTCTTGGGAGGCTGTTTTGCTGAAGTGTTATGTTCGTCTTTTTCAACGGATTGATAATCGGAACCTTCGTTCAGGGACGTCGTTTTGTCAAAGTGTTATCTTCGTCCATTTCAATAGATTGATAATAGGATAGGAATGGTCCAGGTGACTGTGAAAGATATAAAATAACAACGAATTGAAGGAGAGATTTCAGTATATTATTACTAATTTTCCTAGCATTGTTATCATTTCGGAGCTATGGGCTGTGGGCTACCTTTGTCGTGGGACGCTGTTTTGCCGAAGTATTATGTTCGTCTATTCCAACGGATTAATAATCGGAACCTTCGTTTGGGACATCGTTTTGTCAAAGTGTTATCTTCGTCCATTTTAATAGATTGATAATAGGATAGGAATGGTCCAGGTGGCTGTAAAAGATACAAAATAACAAATAATTGAAGCAGAGGTTTCAGTATATTGCTACTAATTTTTTTAGCATGTATCATCACAAGGGACTATATCAATTGTAAGGTTCGGAGTAAACAGCAGACTTTGTTCCTGATCAGGTCGTTCGTTGTCGGTTTACATAAAGCTTCACGTTCGTCCAGTCTATCGGTTTGGTAATTGGAAAATATTTCAGTACCCCGATTCTGGATTTAAAGCTTGAGCTAATTAGCATAGCGCCCAACGGTAACTTTGAGCGCCCGTGCTGTCGTTGCGCTGCTCCGCGAGTCCCCTTTCACCTCCATTACCGTCTATATGCTTTGTTTTCCATTGGCAAATACAAGGTCGCTAAGCAACTTGAACGTTTATCAACGACAATCACCAATTGAACTCAGGCAAAACTCAACGCTGTGATGACGCTAACTAGCAAATGGAATCACGGGCTGAGCCCAAAACGAATGGCTGGCGTTACCGTGGGCGGTAACGACTCCTGAAGACTCCTGTCGATAGTGCCTGATCGGTGGGTAGCGTTATCGTAGAGTCAGGATTTCCTCGTCTTCAATTGTTGATTGTCAAAATATATAGGGGCCGGCGGAGGTGAACGGGGGTAGCAAAGAAACAAGAAGATAGCACGGGCGCTAAAAGTCAACGTCGGCGGTATGTTAACGTCAAGAGATCCAGAATTGTCCCTTTGAGATGGTAGGAAACATACAAATCAATAAACAAATAACCAGTCATGCATTTAGTGGAACTAAAGAAGTTGAGGCTGTTCTATTCATCTGTTATTGTATGAACAAATGTCAAATCTAGTGAAAATCATAACCTTTTCATCGTAACCTTTTTTTCACTTCCTCCGGTCAGTATTAAAATAATATTTTGCCAGGTTCGTTGGTTTATTCTCTATATTTGAACCCAGCTCAGAGGATCTGTTCCGTACAATTGCGAGATGCCATCATGCAGTCAATAATTATTAATAATGAGTAATGACAGTCATCGGCATGAAACCACGGTCGTCGCATTATTTCACTCTTATATTATTCACTGATCACTGATTCACTGATATAAAACTATTAGCATGTCCGATAACACATTATATTATTATATAATATAAATATATAACTATATAATATGATTATATACACAATTATGAATATTTTAACTGTCAATAACGCGATCCGACAGCTATCCGACGGCCATTTTGATTTCGTCGACCCTTTGTAGTTCACTTGGTAACTTTATTATCACATATCGACCGAGTGCGGATTCCGATTCATGCCAAAATCAATAGGGGGCGAGAATTCAATGGCTTGTAACTACGTTTTGAATTTCAAGTCGATCCGTGACGCCGTTCGTTCAGAAACGTGAGGACAAGCAAGCGTCTAGCGAAAAACCAGGAAGGAGAAGAAGGAGAAGATGCTTTTTCATCAACTTTGGTGACTAATATGTCGGAAACCAGCGTACCGATTTCGATCTAATTTATACAGCGAAGTCGTGTGGTGGGGGAATATCTGTGTTGTAAATTTTATCGAAAAATATCCACGCGTTCCGAAGTTATGACCCCGTGCTTACAGGTATAAAGAGTTCCCCCGAGAAAATAGTCTCGCGGCTAGCTCTCGCCTGCCTACGGGTACTTGGCGGCGATTCGCTGCCGCGAATCTTGATTCCAGCTGTTCCTGCACAACGCTCCGTAGAATGATTTGGCAGCATTAAACACCTTCACACCCTGTGTTAGCACGAGTCTGGCTATGAAAATGACAGGTCAAAAAAAATCCTAGGCTGCTGCATGTTCTCTGAAATAATAATTACTAATTATTACTAATAATTATAATAATAATGACTAATAATAATAAATTATTAGTATTATAAATAATAATATTAATAATAATAATAATATTAATAATAATTAATATAATATTAATATTATTAATATTATTAATAATTATTAGTATAATTAATAATTATTAATAATTACTAGCTAATTATTGTGCTCGTTCGCTCGCTTCGCTCGCTCACTCGGTTGGTTGAGCGTTGTTCTTCGCTCGCTACGCTCGCTCGGTTGTCAAGTGATTATTATGCTCGTTCGCTCGCTTCGCTCGCTCACTCGGTTGGTTGAGCGTTGTTCCTCGCTCGCTACGCTCGCTCAGTTGTCAGTAGTATTCAACACATTTGGTGAGCGTGTTGTCGCAATATGCATTTCAGATTGGTTGGGTTAGGCCCCCCTACCTAGTCATCTATTCACTAATGAAATTCTTTCAATCGAGATAGATCAATATTCAATAATTTGTATTACACAAGCTCATAAACAGCCGTTTTATTCAATATTTTCCGATATAGCTGGATACATATGATAATAATAGGATAATAATAATAACAATTCTGTTATTTCATAAATGAGAATTCGTATCTTTTCATAGATAGTACATTTTTTTAACGTTAGGACTTCTTCATTTGTACAAAAAAAAATGATTTCAACATACAAGTTGCATATGATTTGGATTCTCAAACCCAATTTTTGCCGCCCCTATATATAATGCCACTCTAGGCCCGGGTCTCTCGGGCCTATAGGTAAATCCGGCGCTGGTAACGCTCATACCCAGACAAGGTTTTAGCAGCTAGTTTTTGTAGCGCTCATAACCAGACGAGGTTTTAGCAGCTAATTTTTGTAGCGCTCATGCCCAGACGAGGTTTTAGCAGCTAATTTCTGTAGCGCTCGTACCCAGAGGATATTTTAGCAGCTAATTTTTGTAGCGCTCATGTCCAGATAAACAGGATTAGCAGCTAGTCATGTACGACATTTCGTTATCATAATTGTTCGTTTGCCACTGAATCGATTGACTTACCCCGCACGGAAATATATATATATATGCGAAGAATATATGCGATATATTTGTTTTTTGCGCTAACATATATTTTTATAAGTTTAATATAAAATGTCGGATATATTATGTCAACATAAATATTGCGGCATGTATGTCGACATCTATGTCGACACTATGTAAAACATTTATTTTTATAAGTTTGATATAATTATCGGATATATGTCAACATAAATGTTGCGGCATATATGTCGACATCTATGTCAACACTATGTAAAACTAAATCAAACATATTTGTATTTTGCGTACTTATATGTTATATATGCGACATCTATGTCGCAAATATTTTTCGCATATATATATATTTCCGTGCGGGGCGAGCCACCTAGAACTTCTTTGTAGACAATATTTCTTGTACACGATTGATTATTAGATTTTTCACGATTAACAGTGACAGATTTCTGTGTCAACAACAATTTCAATTTGTGCGATACTTATTAAATACGGGTTCAATTTTGTTAAAACCAATCTAGTGCCATTACATAATCCCCGGGACAAATTTAGAGGATTTCTTTGTACACAATATTTCTTGTATACACCTTACCATTTGATTTTTCGATCGATTTCTTTGTCAGCAGCACTTTCAAATTGTTTTTTGACCTAACTCTGGACAAAGCAACGTAGAGTTGACCATGACTGAACACGGGATTTGGTAAATACACTCCAACGCTATCGAAAGATTGGCCTTGTGACTTATTAATTGTCATCGCAAACCCTAATCTCACCGGAAACTGTCTTCTCACCATCTTGAATGGTACATCCTCTTCGCTCGGTGATAAGTCTATTCGTGGTATCAGTACAGTTTCTCCGGCACAATTTCCACTTATAATTTCGGTACAGATCAGATACTGATTTAGCTTTTTGACAACCAGTCTAGTGCCGTTGCATAGTCCTTGTGAGAGATTTAGGTTCCGTAACAGAATAACGATACTTCCTACTTTTAACGTTAAGTTATGAGGTGGAAGACCATTAGGTGTCAATGAATTCATGAATTCGATAGGAAGTATGTTGCTCATATCTGTATTATCCCCATCTTCACCTGTGTCAACACTCAGATATACCACTCCAATTCCTTGGATTTTTGACATTATTTGGGTATTTATGGCAATGACATCGACATTGGTTCGAGCTAATATAACCTTACCATAATTCGAAGGATCTTGTGGATCTACACTTTCTCCGAATATTTCTCGCACAATATCACCATTCGAACGTATTTCCGTAGGAATGCTTACAACTTCGTTGTTACGTTCAAAAGAATCACCAAAAACAGCATTGCCGACTCGCAGAAGCCATTGTTTAAAGTCTATTTGCCCATCGGAGACACGAATGTTGCCCTTCAATGACATGTACATGAATTGATTCCATAAGCTGCTTCTCTTAACGCAGGCTTCTAAAATTTGGGTCCGACTTCCATGTCGCACAACTGGTAAAGTTTGCCGAAAGTCACCAGAGACTATAACTATTTTACCGCCGAATGGTTCGTTACATTCACATGTATCTCTTAACATACGTTCAACAGCCTCTAGTGCATACTTGGAGGCCATTGTTATTTCATCCCAGATTATGACTTTCGCATTTCGAATGTGCAAGCCTTGTCTGGAATTCGGTTTAATATTACACGTTGAGCATTCGTTCAATTGTAACGGTAGTTTAAAAGTTGAATGCGCAGTTCTTCCTCCTTTCAATAAATTCGCTGCGATTCCAGTCCATGCTACAGGCAACACTATCAAGCCCGTACTTTGTAACGTAGTTATAATGGTGTTATGTAGATAACTTTTTCCACTACCACCGGGGCCATCCACATAAATACACTTATTGCAGCTCTCGCCACGTACAGCACTCATGACGGTGTCATATACAGAACGTTGATGTTTCGTTAAACTATTGACTGATATTGTCACTGTCTGTTTCGTACAAGTTATGTCTTCGTCGTTGTCTGTATCGGACGGAAATATGTAATCTTCTATTATACCCGGTAAATTGAAGTTTTGCAACGTAAATCCATGAAACATTAGTATTTCATTGATCACCCGCAAGGCTTTCTGTTCGTTTTGTTCATTGTATTCATTTCGATCGACCAACTCATTTTTGTATTTTTCGAATAATTGGCTTGCGTCGATTGGCAGACCGAATACGCATATATACGCGAACAGCCTGCACATCTCTTTCGGAAATTTGAGACTTGATGCTTCAGCTAGACATTTGTCCCATTCTTCGTCATCACTAACTAACTTTCGCGCGACAGCTGCTTCGAAAAAAGATGAATGTATTATACCTTCATAAGTTCGCATATCATCATATGACTGTGCTCCCCGAACATGTAATAACAGCAATCTTAGATAATATCGCTCTTTTTCCCTAGGACTCACAAAATACATTCTGCTCAACACAGGTTTCACAAATTTTTTTCGTTTCGTCCACTCCGTATTTTTTTTATTAAACACGTAATAATTCGGAATTTCGCAGTACAAGTAATTACGTGCTTCCACGTCGGTCTTGTTGAGATTAAGCCACGCAAGCAATGTTGATTCTTTATTTGTGTGTACGGCTGCGTTTTCACGCCCCTCTTCGAAATATACCATTTGTTCGTTTTCTACATGAACAGCTAACCTATATATAGCGTGCGATTGTTCGTGCATCGGAAATTGGTATAACCGATGCATTGCCTCTGGTGGACACACATATCGCGTCGATATATATTCGTCAACCTCATCGTATTGCACGCTACTTTCTACGTGTGCGTCCTTCATTTCAACGTTCGCGCAATCATGCCCTTTGTAACAGTACTTGAATAAGTACTTTATACATTGCACCGTTGTGCATATTTCCACGTTAATATGACAAACAAATTTCAATAGTAAATACGCATTATACGGCACGACACTTCTGTTATTTGCGATTCTCCATACCCCTCCTTTATTGGAATCAAAGACAATCACACTTCCGTCGTCTCGTCTCCGATATGATGGATAACCCGTTGACATATAGTTTGTTTCGGATATGTAGTCTTTCGGATAACGTTTGGTACATCGGTTTGTTTTGCTATCCATGCAGGGGGAATTTATGTTTTGTTGACCACAAGGCCCGTGAATCATACATTGTTTAACTATTTCATACAGTAATGGGTGTCGCGTTTTATCTGGTATCTCGGCGGATACTATCTCATCAACATCGTCTGCATCGCGGATTTTGCTGCTTTCCTCCAGCCAAAATAGCATATGAACATGTGGTAAGCCTCTTTTTTGAAATTCGATAACATAGGTATAAGCGGCACACTCACCAAATATAGCATTGTCAATTAGCTCGACTTTCAATGCCTTAACTTTTTGTTCAAAAACTCTAGCTACAAGATCTGGTCGATCCGTAGCAGTTTGACCGGGCTCCAAATTTGTTGCTATTTCTTTCCACTTTGGATTGCAAGTCATTGTTATAAATAAGTCGGGTTTACCGTATTTTTGCAATAGAGTCATCGCATCAATAAAACTTTGCTGTAAGGCACGTGGACTGCCGCTGAACGACGATGGCAATATCACCATTTTACCAATCCTCGCGTTATCTTGTCCAGCTTTGTTATGTAGGTAATCAATGACTCCTTTATACAATTCTGCTCGTAATTTGCTTTGTTGATTCCTTATGTAGTATAAACGGTGACTTTCGACTTTCGTCCACATATCAACGATGTACTGTTGAGACAATCCCCCCATATTCAGACATGGATTGAATCCCCCTCTATCGCTCAACTTGTAACTGTAATATTGCAGCGCGGTTATTTCACGATTTCCTATGGTTTGCTTCATCCTTGGCGACCATCCTGTTTCACCCGAGGGAAACATAAGAGGATATGTCATAGGGTCGACGTGTTTACTCAAACTTGGAATGCTTATAGGACCTCCACTTTTAGAGTACACACATATGTCTCTCTGAACCGGAGGATCTCCGTCTTCTGCAACAAACACAATAGCCACTTCATTGCACGTTGGCAGGTTGAAGCGATTTTTATCGGCTTTGTCGTCTCTTTTCAGCCACATCCTTATTTCGCGGACGGATCCTCCGGTTGTATTTGACAACTGTCTTTCTTCCGCTTCCATCTCGTGCATCATTTTGAAAGCTTCCGCGTACGGATTGATCTTTCGTATGACCTCATCCAATTCGCCTAGAATCTCTGGCAAACAATCTTTGTTGCCTGGATGCTGCATACGTACTCTGGTGGCAATTTCATTGTCGATTATGTACAATTGTCCGTATTTACGTGCTTCATTAGCGTCGGGGTGTAGTGCATATGTGTTGTGATACGTTTGTCCACATATACGGAATACAAACGGGCCCCGACCGCCTTTGATGGAATCGAATTTAGCTCCAAAACTTGCAAATGCCAGTGAATTATTATAACTTCTCGCGTTTCGAAGAAAATTTCTGCTATTTACGTCAGTACCGTTGATCAGTTGTTTTATTGCTTCTGGATAAGTTCGGTCTTCCGCGATACTTACTTTACCTTTGTGACAACACATGTTGTACTTCTTATCGCATGGTAATTCAGAAATGAAATGTCTTGCGCTACAGAATTGGCATAGATGATTCATTTCTCCCAAATAGTTTGATGCTACTTCATCCTCCACCAAATCTAAATTCACTTTAAACTCCCTTTTGCGCGAATTTATTGTAATATCGGGTTTTCCTTTTTTTGTCCTAGATGATACTTCATTTCCACAATACCTTCTTTTATTTGATCCGTCAATTTTCTGATGTGCTCTCTTTTCCCTTTTAAATATTGCAGCGGCCTTAAGTCTTTCAGTACGTTGTGCCTCAGATTCCTTGGAACGCGTTTGTTGCATCCTATCTGCAGCTTCTTCACGCATCATGGCTGCGCCGGTTTCGTCGATCTTTGAAACAGACTCTTTTTTCTTCTTTTTGAATGTTGCAGCGGCCTTGAGTCTATTAACCCGCTGTTCCGCCGATTCGTTAGCACGTGTTTGTTTCTTTCTATACGCCGCTCTTTTACGTGCCATGGCCGCCGGTATGTCATCAGCGTTTGCAGTGGATTCTGTCTCGGCTCGTACATATATTTCTCCAGA
The DNA here is from genome assembly GCA_943736025.1 of Tenthredo mesomela. NCBI lineage: Eukaryota > Metazoa > Arthropoda > Insecta > Hymenoptera > Tenthredinidae > Tenthredo > Tenthredo mesomela. The sequence continues at coordinate 19,239,260 of OX031019.1, forward strand.
CTTGAGACGTTTACTCACTTTTTCGACCGATTCTTGAACTCGATACCTACCTTGTACATCTACGGCTTCTTCACGTGAAACAGTAGCTGTTCCGTCATACGTGTGACCATTCAGTTCTTTCGTGTGCGTCCGTTTTGTTGTCACCCTTCGCGAATCTCTACATTTTGTATTTGCTGACTCCAGACCACGAGATCCTTCGTCTACAGTTGCGATTAAGCGTTGACTACAATACCTAAGATTACCGATATGAGCCAAATTTCGAAAAACGCCCTCGGTGCTGACCGAATTTTCGTCTATTATTGGAAAATTTCTGAGGCTATTGGAACGAAACATGTCAATTAAATGTGGTCTCATCCGCACTGTATCATACTGAACGCTGCACGGGTTGATACCAGAAACTATACAAATCGCGAAAGCAATAGAAAACACACCACAATCGTATTCATTTGGTTGCTGCTGAACTTTCTCGAACACAACGGGTATGTTATCGTACGGCAGCAATCTACGTAAGAATATCTTATGATCCTTGTGCAGTGTTCTCGTGTTCGCGCTATCATACACGTGCAGTACTTCAGTATCATACCAAACACAAATCCAATGGCCATCGTCAATAGGGCCACGAAACAGTATTTGCAAACAAGGTTCATCTCGTGAAGCGCTACTGATCGTTCGCGGTATTTGTAGTAACAGAGTACTTTGCATGCGATATGAGGTATCGTAATGTTCGAGTATATCTATAAACTTATCTATATGCGTGTCCAACAGCATGCCGTCCCGTCCTGTCCTTTCCATGATTACCCAGTCTGCAGAACTTAATCCCATAATCCTCGGTACACTCATCGCGATTCCTGTTCTGGTCTTATAATTTCTTCGCTTCGTTCGATGTTCATCCGCAAATAAAACACAATATTACTGTTTATACGACTGAGACAATTCGTCTAGTTAAACGCGCGTGATGTAGCTCTTGCTAGAGTAGATTGAGAGTGGGGATGACCTGTCCATGTTTCATACGTTTCGATTGCCTTAGCTTAGCTTAGCAATAGCTCAGCTCTCAGCTATTATTTAGCTCATGTACTATGCTACAAATCATAACATTCTACGTTAACAAGGTAGCACTGGATAATGTGCGAATTTTGAAAATCTGTTGATAAAATTAAGTATCTATATTATCGATCAATGGGTGCAGATCGTTACCAAAACGCAACTCTGTTAATAAAAAAGAGTGCTGAAGCAAAATACACGATAAAGCTTTTTTCGACTGTCGTGCTGCCTACATTATTGATGCGACACTGTTTTTAAATGCCAACTTGTCCAATCTACTAACCTTATATATATGGTTAAGACTATGTGGTAACGAAAACAAATCTCCAAAGTAACAGGCGATATTAGTCGATAAAGCAGGAAGAAGAAGAAGAAATCTCCAAAGTAGGATAAGTTTGTGCTAATAACCCTACTGAAAAAGTTCATGTGATATATCATGTAGAAAAGTACATGATAAATCACATGGTAATTGTATGATCTTATGAAAGATATCAGTGCACAATTTACCATAAGAATTATTTTGTACTTTATTTTGTGATTTGTTACATGATTTATTGTATAGTTCGAATCCACATCATTTATTTTGTGATTTACCATATGATTATATGGCCAGGATTTACCGAATTAAAAAAAAAATTGACGATATCATGCGGGATCGAACGCACGTCCGTCCAATCCTGAAGCAGTCTCGCTACCGTCTGGGCTACGCAGCTTGTTGATATATTCCAACAGTTTGACGATCATGAAGTCCACATATGACCAGAATTTATTTAATTTTCTCCCACCGAGTTGAACTTTATTTTGATCCAACTATGTATAGTATGTAATAAGCAGCGTGGCCGAGGCGGTAGCGAGACTGCTTCAGGATCTGACGGACGTGGGTTCGATCCCACATGATGTCTTCAATTTTTTTTTTTTTTTGGTATAAACCCTGCCCATATAATCATATGGTAAATCACAAAATAAATGATGTGGATTTGAACTTTACAATAAATCATGTAACAAATCACAAAATAAAGTACACAATAAATCTCATGGTAAATTGTGCACTGATATCTTTCATAAGATCATACAATTTACTATGTGATTTATCATGTACTTTTTTACATGATATATCACACACTGATAGAAGGATTTGTTAACATTTAATGAGATTTATTCATATTTAATAAATGATTTATTAACTCATATACTTAATAAATATTTGTTAACAGTTAAAAAGTATTTATTAACAGTTAATAAATCATTTCTTAAATAGGATTTGTTAACTGTTGATAAATATTTGGTAATAGTCAACAAATATTTATTAATAGTTAAAAAATATTTATTCAGAAGTCTGGAAGACAGATAGGGAATGCGCCTTAGAAATGCGCAGAAATTCTACGATTGACAGTTTTCATAACCTTGAATATTATATTTATACTTTCATATTATCTGTAGACTCAATATTACTCTGATCATAAAAAAAAAAAAAAGAAACAATTTGCTCAATTGTACCTATTATGATTACATCATGGAATACCACCAGTTTGGAGGTGTACGTCTATTTTAACCTCTTACTGGTGTATGAGGTTATGGCGTGTATTTATGCGCGGTCTTCACGAAATTTGGATTTAATAAATAAATTTGTTAACTATTAATAAATATATATTTGTTAACTGTTAAAAACGTATATTTCTCACAAAGAAATATTTGTTAAATGTAAATAAATGTATTTATTTATATTCAAAAAATCAAAAAATGGGTTCCAAATAAATGTATTTATTAATATTTAAAAAATCCTTCTATCAGTGCATGAACTTTTTCAGTAGGGAAGTAATATCAGGAATTGGTAAAAGAACGTGAGGTAAATGATAGGCACTACGCTTTATACACGTATACTTATTTATGGTTTGTTATTTATTATATAATAAAGAAAATATTATTCGTTGTAAGAATCTATGAAATTATAAATTTATTAAATTTTAATCAATTATCGATGCCGATGATATCCGCGGTCGCCATTACGGCATCCCATTCGTCCCCTGGAAACAAAGTAAAATATTGCACATTTTGAAGTATTATCAATATTTCAGCACACACGAACGTTATACAGGGTGATTTTTTTTAATCGCCCCAGGCTGATAACTCCGCAACCAAGAAAGATACGGGAAAACACCTCAGACAAAACTTATAGGATATCGAGGGGGAAAGGATATGGTGCAATCATATATTTTGTAGGTGGAGGCGCTGAGCTGCGGTGAAGGTCAACTTGGTTTTTTTAAAATGGAATGGTATAGTTTTTCTTTCACAGAATCTGAAAGAGCATCAGATTCTGCATTAAAACACCTAAACAGATATTTTTTAGAGTTGATGGTTTATGAGATGAGAGCTGGGCAAGTTGAGTCAAAAGAGTAAGTCCAAATGACCTGAATACTGTTCTCAAGTTTTCTCGAAAGTGTCTGAGATATAGAAAATCGCGAGCGACATCTGAGAGGTAAAGATTCATAAACAGCTCGACATGGCATGGAATTCCCCGTAGATATCGTATTCTGAATAATTATTGTAATGTTATGACTATAAAATTAACGAAACTTGTTACCTTCTTGGAAGAGCAGAATTATACGGCGCAGCTTGACGTCAAGCACCAGTCGGCATTGGCGTCGTTCTGTAAATTACAACAATTGCGAATAGGAATAACTATTATGTGTCTGAATTGAGGATATAAGCTCGCCGACGGCAAACATTTTTTACGGAGAGTTATATTAACATATATATATTTACTGGTGACTTTTCCGGTCGATCCGCCCGGAGTCGGCACCATGACAGCGGTCCTTGGCGCTGAAACATCACGATTAGTAATTACCTCGATCACATGAACAATAACGCCGAAGCGGTGCGAAATAACGACGTTTTCGTGTATCGGGGAATCCGAGATGAACTTGGATGGTATTAGAGAATACTAACCGGTTGATTTTTCCGGCGGCGGGACCGGCGCATTCGGAACCGTCGGCACGACAGCGCTATTTATGTCTGAAAAAACACGATTTGATATCGTATTGATTACATGAACAATGTCCCACATACTGGAAAGATCAAGATCATTTTTTTTTTTTCATCATGCGTGCATGCATAGTAAATTCACTCACCTGATTCGTTCGTCTTCTTGATGTGTGTCTTCGTCATGGTGATGATTACACGATTGATTCGGGCGAAGTGACGGTTCGCTTGGCTCTACTTTGCCTCGGACCCGCACTTCGTAATATTGATAATAATGATCGTTAATACCTACTTTTCGTTCCACGAAGAGAGATAGAAGTAGTCGGTATGGCGAATATTCTCGGATATATGAAAAAAGAGGATTACGAAGAGGATTACAGGTGTGGGTACAAAGTATCGGTATAGAGAAAAGAGCAAGTGCGAGACAGATAATATTTAGAGCGAGTCGACACTACCAATATTACCGATTTCAAAACAAAGAGATGCCAAGGTGGTGATGAGAAGTGTTAACGTACAAAATGATGACCTGGCTACGTGATATTCGCGCTAAAAGTTATTGTACCTGGATCCGTCGAGCAAACCAGACGTAAGTTCATAGATTGCTGTAAATTTCGAGCTAATGTCCAATATTATAACCAGATTTGACTACAGATTGATTTTTCATTATTTTATAAACAATATTTGCACATTATTCGTTCACAGCTTGCAATGAACGCGGAGAATAAGAAAAAAGCTATGAAGTCCGGACCCAGATCTACGGCACCCACTTTTGAACGTGAGTAATTTGAAATTGTATTGTTATTCAATTAATACAGAAAGCCTGAAATATTTCCGAAGGCGTCGGAAATTGTCCATGTAATAGCGCACATTTGTGTGTGTGAGCGTGTGCGACAATTGAATGCGAGTTCTGCAGATTTAAGTAACTTGGTTTCATTTCAGAACGTATGGAAACGACGGAAGACGAGGCGACGGGTAGCTCTCCGGTTGTTGACGAGGAAGAGGAGTGGCAGCTCGCCGACGACGGTGACGGATCGGAGCGTCAAGGATCCTCGGGTACCGGCGGGTTACGTCCAGAGAAACGTGAGTAGTTTGTAATCATATTCTTCTATCATAACGGGTACATCGTCGTTAGACATATTAGAAAGCGATTGAGATCGTATATTCATCACACTGGGTGACGTCATAACATGTGAAGTAGATTCTTCAATCACCCTCACTTTTAAGCGCGTATCATGTAGAATCGTTTCATCGCGTGTAACATAACTCATCCCAAGAAGTTATCAAACATTATTTCGCAGTTTGCATTAAGGAATTTTCCTGATTTTCATACGCGTATCATGTAGAGTCGTTTCATCGCGTGTCACATAAATAATTCCAGGAAGTTGTCAGGCTTGATTATAAATTAAATGACAGGGGTAATGGAAATGGTCTACCTAAATAAATGATCCCAAAGAACTTATGATCACCGAAGTTCCCGCGGTCGCAAGATACGACCAGTTAATCAATCGCGTCGAACGCCCGCGCTTTAAGGCCAACGCGCACTACACCGCCGTGATCGGCACCGAAGTTTCATTAACATGCTTTCTTAGGAGTGTGCGTGCATACTTCCACAAAAAACATAAGAAAAGCATGTTAATAAAACTTCGCTGCCGATCGCAGCGGTGTAGTGCGCATTGGCCTTTATAGGCAACCGAGTTCACAGCAAGCGGTGGTTGACAGTGACGAGATGTGAAAATTCGGGGCAAAAGTGATATTGTTAGAAATTTTAATCTTTGGATGCGTTGTTTGATGTTTTTAATTTTGTGTCAGTCATTTTTTGTCTAATCATTTTGCTTTTCAGATCAGCCCAAGTACCGAGGGACCCGTGCCGGACGGCAGACCAAAGACTGGCGCAAGCGTCAGGCGGAGTATTTCCGCAAACGCAAAATTGCAAATAATTTTTCAATTTTTTTGGACACTTTGTTCAAAGAAAAAAAAGAATAAGATTAATTAATAAATTCGAATAAAACAATAATATTTACACAATAATACGTGTTCCTATTTGACTATACTATTCCTTCAATACCCAGCGAATCATTATACATTTGTGCGCAGTATTGATTCTTTCCTTTGTCTGGAAAAATAATATAATTCCGATGGTAATTTAGTAAATTAAAAAAGAATAATAAGGACGGTAGGAATAACTTATGCTTCAGCGACGATTGTTTTGATAATCATTTTTTGTTAGTTGTATATCTAACGCCAAACTACCCACGCTCTATAGCGATCAATTCATATGATTCTGATATAGTAACTTAGTGAAGTAAAAGAAAATAATATTTTGTCTTCTTTATTTTTTTATAGATTCCCATGTTTTTGGAGACTTGTTATTTTCACACAGATAGATTACATATTAAACGCGCTATATTTGATTCAAATACGTAACTCTTCGACGTTTTATGACATATATATATATTACTAAACATAATGAATACGTTAGCGAGTATAATATGATTATATAATAAATAAAACATTTATAAATATACGTATAACCCACGCACGCGAGTAGTCGATAATTAACGTTTAATCACAATATCTATAACCATCCAATTCGCATATATTCGCAAAAAAAAAAAAAAAATTCAACTATAAATTAAATAACAATGCTTGCTTCGACGCTCGCTATCTCCAGGATTATTGTCTACAGGTCGACTATGCTATCAATTATTCGTTATATTTAAGGTAGTTGCCTCGCAATTGCAACATTTTAAGAAGTGTTTAAATTTTTGACCATAAGTAGTTGAATGCAAAATACATACAATATTAAAATTCGGAAACGATTGACCACATCAAACCGAAGATATATGCCATTAAACATGATACTTTTTGTATATGCAGCATAGGAGCGTGAAGAAGAACCGTCAGAAATCAACAAATTTCACTATTTTTGTATTGAAGGGAAATTACCATCGTTTCGAAAAACTGAGATCTATTAGAATTAGGTATATATTTACAATTATGCTAAAAAACTCGAAAATTATTGACCACATACACTGAGAGAAGTTTTTATTTACCAGTAATAAAAAAAAGTATTTGGATTTCTTTCGATCCAGTACTTCATATTAATAAATATTGATTAGAAATAAGTATGATTCTATTACATATTCATAATTTAAATTGCCGGAAAATAAACGAAGTTTAGTCACAAATAAAATTTTATTAGTATTTAATAAAATTTTATTAATATTTTATTTTATTAATATGTGCGTTGACTGAATATTCTAAAGACGGTTCCCCATATGGGACTTTGTGAGCTGGCAAAGTGGGCTTGAAGTGGGCATGGGGATTGAAGAGCGCCCGAAGTTACCGACTGAAATAGCATTGCGGTATATCTATAGTGTACGAATATATAGATATACTGCAATGGTAGTTCGATCGGTAACTTCGGGCATTCTTCAATCCCCAAGCCCACTTCAAGCCCACTTGGTCGGGTCACGGAATAGCCCAGGGTGAGCTGTCTTTAGACTGATATTTGTTTTATTAAATACTAATAAATTTTATTACTATCAAATAAAAACTTATCTCAGTGTAGTTTTTTAGATATTGATAATAATTGATTAAATGAGTCGGATATAGTCACGAGTGAAAGCGAGTAAGCGATAGTGAGTGAGAGAGGAAACAATAGCGAGTGAGTGAGTAAGCAATAGCACAAACTATATCTCGGAAGGCAACTACTTTAAAAGTTGAATACGTTGAGTGAATGAAAAAAAAAAAAACATTACGAAAGCCACGTGGTTGGGGACTCCCGGAGGTGGTCATCTCCGAGGAAACCGACCTGGGGCGCGAGAACCACGTGTCGGGACTCCCGGACATCGTAATCCCCGAGGAAAACGACCCGGAACGCGAGAACCGCGGGTCGCGAGTCCTGGACGTCGTAATCCCCGAGGAAAACGACCTGGGGCGCGAGAACCACGTGTCGCGACTCCCGGACATCGTAATCCCCGAGGAAAACGACCCGGAACGCGAGAACCGCGGGTCGCGAGTCCTGGACGTCGTAGTCCCCGAGGAAAACGACCTGGGGCGCGAGAACCACGTGTCGCGACTCCCGGACATCGTAATCCCCGAGGAAAACGACCCGGAACGCGAGAACCGCGGGTCGCGAGTCCTGGACGTCGTAGTCCCCGAGGAAAACGACCTGGGGCGCGAGAACCACGTGTCGCGACTCCCGGACATCGTAATCCCCGAGGAAAACGACCCGGAACGCGAGAACCGCGGGTCGCGAGTCCTGGACGTCGTAGTCCCCGAGGAAAACGACCTGGGGCGCGAGAACCACGTGTCGCGACTCCCGGACATCGTAATCCCCGAGGAAAACGACCCGGAACGCGAGAACCGCGGGTCGCGAGTCCTGGACGTCGTAGTCCCCGAGGAAAACGACCTGGGGCGCGAGAACCACGTGTCGCGACTCCCGGACATCGTAATCCCCGAGGAAAACGACCCGGAACGCGAGAACCGCGGGTCGCGAGTCCTGGACGTCGTAGTCCCCGAGGAAAACGACCTGGGGCGCGAGAACCACGTGTCGCGACTCCCGGACATCGTAATCCCCGAGGAAACCGACCTGGAAAGTAACGAAGCCTCGGAATTCAAATCAGAAAATATAGTAGCACACATATATAACGAATCAAAATTCAAAATAACGAACTAAATTTCAAAAATTTGGGACATCCGAACATCCGTCACGTACTTTAATATATGGATTAATGATTAATTACTAATAATGACCGTAAAGCCCCTTGGCCTACCTGAAAACGGTCACTTGTCCTTGAGGTTACTTGCCGTTTTGAGGTTACGCTCTTACAGATGCACTCGTGATTATAAAAAATAGTTTTACTTACTCATCTTACTCATACATCGACACGCTAATCAGTCGCAATCCCCTGGATAACGATCATTCGGTGCACAAATAACATTTTGTGGGTGTAATAATTCTTCTCCGTAATAATATGACACCACTTCACTTGTACCCGTCAAAACTGAAGACTGTCATCGATCGGCGCTATAGAACTAGCGGCTACGATCACGGATAATTTTTCATGCCGACTATACCTGACAGTCTACTACTGAAGTTACTGCGGTGTAAGCGAGGAATCACCCTGTATTGCGAGAACCGTGAGACGGCAGAATCTTCCCGCACTATCTTAATTCGGAGCTCTGAGCTTGATAATTTTGATTCCTGATTCACGATTTTCCAGAATTTTTGCAGATTTTTAAATTGTGTCGATCAATTGAATCGTTTTGATTATTTTTCCCATCCAAATTTCAGCCAATAGAATTTTTCACCGCGGTAATTTTTCATGTTAGCTATATATAAAAAACAAAAGATTTTCCAATACAGTTAACGCTCCATCGAATCTGACAGATTAAATTATGATTCTGTGAGCTTTAAATTTTGATTTTTCACTGTGGATTTTGTCTCATGATGCAATTCTATGGGCCGAAATTCGGATGGAAGAATAATCCCCCGAATACCACTCGAGCTTCAAAATTAATCGGGTATTTCCCTCAAGGTTCCCTGCAATCAAACGTACTCGTCAAGTTTTTCAGAAAAATCACTCGCGCTTCGCACTCGTGATTTTGTAACCTGAAAAACTTGACTCCTTCATTTGTTTGCAACGAACCTATCGGGAAATACCCGATAATTTTGAAGCTCTTGTGGTATTATATGTGAAAATTTCTACAAAATTCGAATCGTGTTGAATAATTAATAAGTCTAAAAAATAAAACTAAGTACCTCATCTCAAAGTTAGAACAATCATTTAAAAAATATCACAGACCCAGTCCGAGAGTTCAAGGGTCAAGACCCATGTATAATTATACATATTGCGTATAATGTATACCGGGAAGTTCTGTGGACGCGGAACGCTAGGGATACCATAATCCAAAAAGGGTCCTATTTTATGGGCAGTAAGCTGCAGTAAGCTGCAATGAGCAGTAAGCTGCAGCAGCAGTTTAGTAACTTACTAGATATTTCTAGTAAAATCACTAGAAATCACTGGAAATCTAGTCACTAGATTTCTAGTCCAGAATCTAGTGAGCTGCAGCAGCAGTTTAGTAACTTATACTAGATGTTTCTAGTAACATCACTAGAGATCACTAGAAATCTAGTAATCTCTAGTGATGTTACTAGAAACATCTAGTATAAGTTACTAAACTGCTGCTGCAGCTCACTGCCTATATGAAATAGCCACCTAGGCTTTTTCGGTAGGTATCCCTAGCGTTCCGCGTTCACAGAACTTCCCGGTATACTGCCAGCTAGTATTAAACATATATTGGTTATCTAATGAAAAGTCGATAATTTAATAAAGGAAAAATATTTTATTTTAAACGAAATATAACAATGTTACGAAATCCTGTAATAAATTTGATTTTATATCGTTGCCGATTATGATAAAATCAAAATATCAATTGGTTGAACTGGCGCCAAGACTATTGCGTGCGCGGTCAATGTGAGGCGATCAAATATAGTATATATGATGGATTCCACGCGGAGCGGACCACAAAAAGACCTCAATGTCCCATTCCAAAACAAACGTGATTCGATAGGAAATTTTCCGAGCTTTTCGAAAAAAAATACGAGAAAGATCTTAAAAATGACATAAGTGGATGAAAATAGAGTTTTGTGTTGGAAAACGTTTTTTCGACATTTCGAAAAATCAACGCAGCATCAATGCAGCCGTGTCCCATTCCGAAACAAACGTGATTCGATGGGAAATTTTCCGAGCTTTTCGAAAAAAAATACGAGAAAAATCCTAAAAATGACATAAGTGGATAAAAATGGAGTTTTGGATTGGAAAATGATTTTTCGACATGTTTTCCGATAGTCACGGGCAAGATCATGGGCTGAGGTAAAAAAGAGTGAAGAATACTACAATCACCACCCCATTACTTTTTTCATATGACATACCGTTTCTAAGATATTTGCCTCCAAAGACATCAAGAGCGTAAGAAATGAAAAACTGAAACAGCTCGTACACCATAGGTAACAAAAGCTACATATGTCGTACATACATAAAAAATGCTAATTCTGAGGGTACTAAAGGTCATCCAAAAATGAGAAAAATCCGTGACATCTAGGTCTTTTTTGGTCCGCTCCGCGTGGAATTCATCATATATATAAACTTCGCACGTAAAGTCAGAGGGAGTAATTCGCAGTACTGAATTCTCAAAAAAAAAAAAAAAAAAAAAAAAAGGTTACGAAAGTCTGTTAGTGTTCATTGCAATAGATATATAAATTATGTTTACTCGTTATTCTAATAATTCGATTCCTTTGATTCCGATGTATGCATTCGGAGTCGAGCAGGTTTCACCACAGTTACTGCACCTCTATTGCGTTGGGCATTATGCACGCATACATGATATTTTCCGTTTTAAAATTGATCAATACACATTTGCTTTGTATATCGCTGAATGGAATGATCATAGTGCTTGATGGGTTGATTTCAATTTGGTATATATGAACTGTGTCGCGGAATACTGATTTTGAACAATTTTCAACCTGGAGAAAACACTGCTGGTTTGCACATATAATACTTCGCAAGCGAATAATTTTGCCTGATTTTAAAAGCGCAAGGGAATCGTCATTTCGTCTATCACGACTGTGGTTCGCCGTCGAATACAAGCTCTTTGCATAAACACATCTATCGTATATCTTCAGATAAGAACATAGGGGAACCCCAAAAGCACCTCTGGTGCAAAAACCTTTCGCCAAGTACAATAATGTGATCACTACCCCCAAAAATAATCTACCAACGAAAATTCCTCCTTAACAACAGTGGTACTATAAAAATGTCTACTTACAAAATGATTGAAATCAGATACAATTGCCAAGTGCATATCCGCCGTACAATTATAAAACAGAAGATATAAAAAAATAAAAATTTGGAGTACGTGGTACTTGGCGGGCCGATATTTCATATCACTTCAGGATAATTGACATAGTTTAATGGCTGTTTTCTAGTACTTATCTCTAAGAGGCCCGCCAAGTACCACTACCTCCAAATTTTTATTTTTTTATATCTTCTGTTTTATAATTGTACGGCGGATATGCACTTGGCAATTGTATCTGATTTCAATCATTTTGTAAGTAGACATTTTTATAGTACCACTGTTGTTAAGGAGGAATTTTCGTTGGTAGATTATTTTTGGGGGTAGTGATCACATTATTGTACTTGGCGAAAGGTTTTTGCACCAGAGGTGCTTTTGGGGTTGATATCACCACTTTTTGTACAATTTTGCTTGATCACCTAATGATCGCTTGCTACGCTTGCTCGTTCGGGTATTCCTATATCCTCGCTCGCATGTCAACATTCTGCCAATTCTGTCTATGAGTAGCTCAATGCACTCACGCTATACATGTCATACCATCTAAATCCCTTGTTAAGCAGTAGTGTTAATTGTGACAGTATATTATAAATATTTTTTCTAAAATTTTGCTTGACTACCTAATAATTGTGCTCGTTCGCTACGCTCGCTCGATTGGATTTGCCTATATCCTAGCTCGCTAAGCTCGCTTAGTTGACAGCATTCTGCACATTGTTTCTATGAGTATCTCAATGCACATACGGTGATGCATTTCATACCATCTAAATGCCTTGATAAGTAATAATGTTAACTGTGGCAGTATAATATAAAACCACCTAATAATTATACTTGCTTGCTGCGCTCGCTCGTTTGGGTATTCCTATATCCTCGCTCGCTTGTCAACATTCTGCCAATTCTGTCAATGAGTAGCTCAACGCACGTACACTATACATTTCATACCATCTAACGACCTTGATAAGCAGTAATGTTAAATGTGGCAGTATAATATAAATACTTTTTCTAAAATTTTACTCGACTACCTAATAATTGTGCTCGCTCGCTACGCTCGCTCGATTGGGTTTCCTATATCCTAGCTCGCTAGGTTCGCTTAGTTGTTGACATTCTGCCAATTGTTTCTACGAATATCTCAATACACCTACGGTGATGCATTTCATACCATCTGAATCCCTTGATGAGCAGTAATGTTAAATGTGGTAGTATAATATAATTACTTTTTGTAAAATTTTGCTTGACTACCTAATAATCGTGCTGGCTCGTATGCTAGCTCGATTGGGTCTTTCTATATCCTAGCTCACTAGGCTCTCTTCGTTGTCAGCGTTCTGCCAATTAATTAATCCCTCGATAAGCAGTAATGTTAAATGTGGTAGTATAATATAATTATGTTGAAAGCACAAGGGCCTGAAATACTGACACACACGATCATTCGCTGCTTTCTAAGCTCTGTAATAGTACATTTCATTACGAGTAAGGAAAGGCTTTTTTGACGAAACGAGAGGTTTACGGCACGAGCCGAGGGCGAGTGCGGTAACGAGGTTCGTCAAAAAGCCTTTACATACAAGTAACGATCATTAATTTTCATCAGGATTGCCGAGAAATCGCGACGAAGTTGCGATTTTGAGGTTAGAATGATGAAAAGATATGTTCTTGTGTGCATGTACTAAATATGATATATTTGACTTATTGAATATACGAAAATATTTGGAAATTAATAATAATATATTGAAGACCTGCCACGTTGATTGAAAGCTCCGTCACTTATTAGTTTATGTTGTAGACTAAGCTTCATGCGATTCAATAACTGTACTTATAACCCAACCTCAAAATTGCGCGCTTCGTCATTTCATGAGAGATTGTTATAATTTCGCCCTCCACTTCAAATGTGAATTTCATCATAATAAGTAAGTATCGTAATCATAAAAGAGAATGAAATTTGCAAAATGTTCAGATGTACGAATATGAACAGAACTGACAGCTCTCAGCTGTGTCTCGGGAGTCTGACACTTGACAGTCCGTACTCCGTGGTCTTAAGGTCTGCAATCGATTCGCGATCATGACGTCAACAGCGTCGACAAGAGCGCCACCTGGCAGCTGATGTCGAGTACTTAGTATATCTCTGCTATTTAGTGGTGGCCGCTCTTTCCTAATTCTCAGACACATAGGTTTAAGGATTATTTGGTCTGAAGAAGGAGACGAAAAAATTTTTAGACGAAATGGGTTCTCAGAAACTTAAATTAATCATATCTCAGCTTTCCGTGTACTGATTCAATTGAAGTTGGACTCAAATGAAGGGCTCTTTGTTCCTACATTCTGTGATAATTATTTCAATCCCCGGGATATCGCGAAACGGAAGAAATTAGGAAAATACTGTTCTCCCACCACGCCGGTTTGCTCCCGTACGGGTATATAGACTCGTTGAGTCTCGCGCGGCGTATATATAGATATATTACCTTATATGATATTATTTTTTTTTTTATTGTACTTGGCGCGAGACTCTACCGAGTCTCTTGATCAATGTATTGCGGAAAAATGTTTTCGCTCTCTACTCCATTCCCCAAAAAAGTGACCTTTCCTATGGTTTCAGAAGTACAGTATTTTCTATTTGGGTGGGAAGACAACATGTTTGTACAAAAGTCGACAGCTGCTAGAGCACCATTTGAGTATAATGATGTATTGGACCAGCGAAAATTATTTGTAGTCAACATTCTAGTAATTATCTGCTGACTGACACCTTTTGGACCGTTCACATTTTTTTTCAAATCGTTCATGTTACTTTCAAATGCAAATGTTGATGTTGACCATAAAGGTCCCGTCTGTTTTACTGACTCTACTAAGTGAAGTAATTTATGTATATTAAATGTCATGCAATCTTGTCCGTATAATATTTCAAATTCATAAACGAACCGTGTCAGGTCATATTCACATTCATCAAGATCTGTTTTGGTTATGTCTCGTTTTAGAAGTTTAAAAACGCTATTAACCAACAAACTCAGATGTTTTAGTGCTCTGTCATGCACTATACCATTTAAACAAGGCAAGCTATAAAAAAGTAACCAAGAGCGCCATTCACTAGCCTTCCATTTAGCCTTTTCTTTCAGATTTCGCGGCAACCGATGAATATCGTGTGGTGGTGAGATTGAATTTAAGCGTTGATTTATTAATATACGTTTGACAGGTTTCAAATAAAACTCTTGATCGGGGCGAAGTAACAGTTCCCATAAAAGTTGTATGACTCCCAGTAGTATAGCATGTAAATAATCTACGGGAAAGCCCCAAATCATGTTAAAGTACGATAAATCTGATAAAATTGATATTCCTTTTATCCCCTTGAATATTGCTTTACGAGAAATAGCTTCAGCCACGTCCCTTAAATAGTAGTCATGTGTACGGTTTTCGAGATCTATATCTTCAAAAACTTGTCGTACCAAATTGTTAACGTACTTGCCATGTGTATAGCACCAGGAGCAACCGTCATAGCCGTTGTACTGAATGCGATTTTGGAGAATAGGTCGGGCCACAGAATCAACTGAAGCACAAAGAGGAAGAGCTCTTAACACGATTGCTCGTCCGTCAACAGTTTTCAAGGATATGCCTTGTGTGCTCAAGTCATTAACTTGTTCAATAAACGGCGATAAGTATGAATTCATGAATGCCGCTTTTGGTTCTTTATCGCTAATCCACATTCCAGCCAAAATGATTTGTTTTCCGCGGATGTCAGGAGGAAGTTCATTGATTGTCAATTGTATCGGCCACAAACTACGTTTGGAACTGCGAAATAAAGGTGTTCCATCTGTATTGAAGTTGAAGGTTATTGTTCTACTAGCATTATTTTCAGAGATGGCCAATTTATATAATTCGCGATCGTATACATCTCTTATAGTATCTGCACTGTTATCGAACCCGCGTCGTCTGTTGAGAACTTCCATCAGTGCAGTTTGGATTTTAACATCTCTGAACATCATTTCTATTTGATATTTAATATCGATTGAAAAAAAATGATTCGATGACATGGTAGATAATTTATATCCTTTTTGGCACTCCTGACAAACCACAAACTTTTTTTTTTGACAGTTTCGGACTAGTTTGATGCAAAATTTTATAACATTTTTCACAATAAAAATGCAACCTAACTTTATCATCGGGGGGATCGTACTGTTGTCACAAAAAGTAATTATTCATTCTCAGACTTGTAAATTTATCGCCTGCAAGGGTTTTAACTAATTGTACGAGAGCCGCCCGTGCCTGATATAATAATCAAAATCTGAGGCTAAAAGCAACAATCATTGCAGATACGTCTGAAGTACTGAGTTTTGATTGCTCAAACATCATTATTGACTCTTCTTCAATTAAAGGTTCACTACAACCAGCTGGAACCAGTTTTTCATGTCCAATGATCGTTTCGTCTGCAACGTCACTAATATCAAAACTAGCACTGGCATCTTCGTCGCTGTTGGAATCCGTTGCTTCGTCGTGTAAGGCAAGTGTGTCGTTAACACTACTCGTCCCTGCACTACCTTGACCTTGGGCTTTGGCTGAGCCGATCAGATCATTATCGATGTCTTGTTGCATAGCAGTATCAATGGTATAGCTGGCCGCACCATCTTCTGCAGAAGGTGCTGTCGTAATTAAAAAACCTGAATGACTATTTTTTATCGCATATACATGCGATCTTGAATATATTCGAATTACATTACGATTGATTACAGAGTTTCAAATTTGTCAAAAAATCACTTTGTTTGGAATCAAAAATTGATTGATAAAAACCCCATGTTATTCCGATTTTTTTACTTTCTATGTTATTTTAATGTTTTCAGAGTGATATTGGGTAAATTCTGAGAAATCTATATGCCTTTTTGGTCTTAGTATATGCCATAAAGGCATAGGTATACAGTGCGAGGGGCCGGTTCGAAGTTTCGAATTTTCAAAGCTCCGAACGGCCAAATTTCCGAATTTTAGTGCAACGAACTCACAGGGTTCAGAAAGGGTATTTCACCGAAAGTCTATATAACCGATTTAAAAAATTCCGAAAGCTAAAGACCCGAAAGCTCAATGATCCGAAAGGCCAAAAATCCGAAACTTGAACATCAACCCGTCGCACGTCGCTTAGTCGACACGTTAAGAACACGTTCGATCTTTCGGAATTTTAGACTTTCGGAACATCGGACTGTCAGAGCCTTGAGCTATCTACATTTCGACCATTCGGAATTTCAATTTTCTAAACTTTAGTCTTTCTGAAAATTCGAAATCGTTTAGAATAAATTCGGAAATTTGACCGTTCGGAGCTTTGAAATTTCGGAATTCTCAACCGGCCCCAACGACGATTGGGTTTTATTTCCCACGGAATAAATAAAACCCACTCGTCGATGTTTGATCTATGCTCAATTCAGGTGATTCCCGTTAGCCTAGCTTTAGGCACGTGATTTTCCATCGCACTGTATAATGGCGTGTGCCTTATTGCTGGCATTATAGGGACGCGATATGAGTCTGCTGCATACCTTGTGTCGTGCAAATCAATGGTTCTAATGTAGCTATAGAATGATTTTTTCTCTTGGAATTCCAACGATGACGCGTCCGAGCAGAAACAGAACTTTGACAAAAGTTCGGGTCAATAAACATGTTATAATTCCGATCGACCATTTTCGCGGAGTCGTCTTTCATCGGCCTTTGCATGTTCAAGACGATACTTGGATTACAGTCATAATGGTCAAATATTGGCTCGCAACCGCAGTCTCGGCTTGGTTGCAAAGTTACAATAATTAATTCTAGTCAAACTTGTCAGTCAAACAGTATATAGTAACTGTCTAAGTAATCCGTCAGAATTTCAGAACCTGTAGCAAACTCACGATAATTTTAAGTCACCAATTGAAAGTACTACACTCAGGAGAAAAGGCTCATTATGTTCGCCACCGAATCTTGTGAACATCTCGAGTCAGAATGATAAATTATGCTAAAATGTACACGAAGAAAACGGAATGGAAGAAGATAGCAATAAGTCTTATAAAATATAGTAAAACGAAAACGTCTAGACCAGTTTCGTAAAGAATATTAAATTTTTTGAAACCTTTTACTACATTTTAGTACTTGTTAATACATTTTTTACGATTTTTACTATGCTGGGCAGTAATAAATATCGTAACCGCGGAACTGGTTCACGTTTTACTATATTCATAGAACTTATTGCTATCTTTTTTTTCCGTGTAAGAAGACCTAACGTATATGATTTACCAATGAAGCGTTAAAAAAAAGTATATTTTCCGTTTATCAATGCAAGTATGAATTTCATTTATAAAACATTTCGAGCTCAACTAAAAATATTTATATACCAACATTAAACGACATGTCGTATGCATTCTGCGGATTCAGTGCACACAACAGCTGCACAAAAGTAATTGAAGTAGCGGTTCGCGGCACTCGCCTGTTCCGATTGTAACCTGTGCGTTGATTGGAGCTCTAGCAGAAATCTTGTCAACTGTCGCGTGCGCTGAATGCGCCCAGTGGCGCCGACTGAACTCGCACGAGTATGGTTGAACGAGTGCCACGCTATTGGCTACTCAAATAGTTGAGTCGGCGCCACTGACAGCTAACCGGTCCATCGCGTGAGCACGTACGAGATTGTTGTACCGGCTTGTTACTGTGTTCCTGCAATTACTGTGATCATTGTAGATACATATATTGGTGGTGAAGCTGCAATCAGAATTACCCTCCCGCGTAGCATAACTAAAAAAGGTACGTACCAATATTATATTTCTCTGTAAACTTAATAGCGACTAAATTTGCGCCCAAAATACACGTGCTCGTACGGCCTGGCCATGATGGCTCACACGTGCGACACTTTGTTCACAGAGAAAATAGTTTCTTTATAGTTAAAGAACGTATATTTGTATATAAGCAAATAAATATTTATCCATAGTTAACGAATATCAGTTGATCCGAATGATATTGCGTTGAATCAAACAATGACTATACATAGATAGTTCACTCAACCCAATATCATTTGGATCAACTGATATTTGTTAACTATGAATAAATATTTATTTGCCTATATACAAATATACGTTTATCCCTCTATATAATAAAAAAATCTAGACGAAAAACAGACGAGCGCGATGAGTCGCATAATGCTGTCGGGTTGCATGCCATCAGGCGTTTTTTTCTGTTTTTCGTATGTCTGTTGTTTTTACGGTGAATGACAGTTGTTCACTGTGAGCGAATGACAGATCAAACAAATAAAAATATTATTTTATCGGTTATTCACTGTGAGCAATTGACAAATCGAAAGAAAAATATTATTTGTCTCCAAAAAAAAAAAAAAAAAATGGATAAAAAGGTAGTGCAGATGAAACCGGATGGAAATTGTCTTTGAAAGATTATTTCGATGAGAAAAATTAACGGACGAACCCAGGAATCGAACCCAGGATCTTCGGACGCCTATCCGGGGACTTACACCCGAGACCACCTAGCTCGCCCACAGTTCGCCGCAATTTTTCTCATCTGTTATTGTACCAAGTATGTGTTGATATAATAGTCTTGTGTTAGTACGTTGGTGTCCGCAAGGCAAAGTCGTATACTGTTATACCTGTGTGACGGATGTGTCACTAGCAAGCTGAGATTAAAGTATACATCGGCCTATTTGTGATGCGTTTTATTTTTAATTATTAACTAATCAATCGAAGGTGTTCAATTGATTAATTAACTTTTTTCTATTTCTGCATTGATGAAAGATTCAAATTTCGTTTTTATTGAAAGATTATTTCGATGAGAAAAATTAACGGACGAACCCAGGAATCGAACCCAGGATCTTCGGACGCCTATCCGGGGACTTACACCCGAGACCACCTAGCTCGCCCACAGTTCGCCGCAATTTTTCTCATCTGTTATTGTACCAAGTATGTGTTGATATAATAGTCTTGTGTTAGTACGTTGGTGTCCGCAAGGCAAAGTCGTATACTGTTATACCTGTGTGACGGATGTGTCACTAGCAAGCTGAGATTAAAGTATACATCGGCCTATTTGTGATGCGTTTTATTTTTAATTATTAACTAATCAATCGAAGGTGTTCAATTGATTAATTAACTTTTTTCTATTTCTGCATTGATGAAAGATTCAAATTTCGTTTTTATTGAAAGATTATTTCGATGAGAAAAATTAACGGACGAACCCAGGAATCGAACCCAGGATCTTCGGACGCCTATCCTAAATTGTCTTTTCCGCGCGCTGTCGTATTGCTTATCAAAAAATCAGGATAGGCATCAGGAGCTAAGATTGACCATCGTTTCATTCATACTGCAACATTGGGATAGCTATGGAGATTACATCATTGGTGACGAGTCACATGGCGTTTCCATAAGGTCAGCAGAAGACTATGGATTACATATGGGTAAGAATGGCGTTTACGCTGGTGAAGTAGAGTTGATTGCAGCTGCATCAATATTCAAGGTAAATTTAAAAGTTTACATAAATAATAATACTTATCATTGCATAAATTATGATAGTCAGCTAGAAACTTCACATAACTTTGCACTGTTGTATACCGGTAACGGGGACAGTGGGCATTACGATGTTTTTGAAAATTTTAACGAAGAAAGGATAGAAAAAAGGAAGAGAAAATTGCCAACCATAATAAGCGTTGAAAAAGTGTGTCTTCCTTTCATATTAAAAGGCAACATAATGAAGAAAATAGAAGAAGAAGAGATAAAAATTATAAAGAACAACCGGGAGGCACACATCCGCGATATCAAAGAGGTACGGTTGGATTCGAAAAATTCAGGAAGAAAAAACGAGTGTGGCACATCTGAAACAGACGAGTCATCGGTGGTTAAAAAGGGGCGACCGAAGAAAATGAATGAAGAAGAAAAGAGAATTCGAAGGAATCAAAGACAACGTGACCTTCGTAAAGTAAAAAAGATGGGTACAGATCGAGGTACAGATACTGGAAAAGTAGAAGAAATACAAGTAAATCTATTACAAAATGACAAGTTAAAAGTAAATAGTGAAATTAGTATACTAGCTACTGACAAGGAGTTACGAGACGTGGATCAACTAAAAGTCTTGGGAGGAAATAGAAAAGAAACAGAATGTTCGAAAAATCAGCACGGGCACAGCAATGCAAAAAAGATGCGGTTTAGTACAGAAGAATTGGAAGACATTAAACATGTTGATGATTGCAAGATAGAAAAGGTAGCAATTATCAGTGCGGTAAAAAAAATGGCAGAACAGAATACAGATGAAAAGACAATTTTAATTTTGAATGAAGATCTGGAAAAACACACAGACAGTGTAAAAAAAAATGGAACAACAGAATATATGTAAGAGAACGCGGAAGCCAATAACGTTAAAATACCATGGGGATATAAGGAATGATATATATAAAAGAGTTGAGCCATTAGATATCGGTGAAATGAAGATAGTATGCTGCAATTGCAAGGCGGTTTCATTTGAAAAAGAACCAGGTAGAGCTAAAAATAATTGTTGCCATGGAGGGAAAATAAGACTTCCACCGGTATCGCAATACCCATCCGAGCTAGAAATCATGAGAGAGGGTAATGAAGAAGTTTCTAAACATTTCAGACAAATGATACGGTCATATAACGATGCATTTGCTTTTGCATCCTTCAATTGCACTACGGTCGATTTAGGAAATCATGGAAATTATGTAATGAAAATACTCGGAGATGTCAGCTATAAAGTTTCAACCAGTTTAGAAAATGATAACAATAGTACAGCAAGATATGGACAGATATACATCTATGATGAACAAGCTCAACTTGAATTGCGCAGGAATGATTTGAGAAGAGTTGATGTATTGACCAAAATTGGACAGATAATCAATAAAATAAATCCGTATGCGACAAATTTCAAGACACTTCATCAGCGATATATCGAAGGAGAACATCAGGTTGTATTGAGATTTATTTCATTAGGTAATGATGATAAACGAAGATATAATACACCATCGTGTGGAGAAGTTGCTGCAATCATTGTTTCGAAAGATGGGTCTATTTCAGCAGATGTTGAAGTAGAAATCTCTCACAAGCAAGACAAAACGATTGGTTATATACCGAAGTCATCGCATCATGTAGATCCGATGACATTTCCATTGTTATTTCCAAGAGGTGATTTAGGATGGAGCTACAACATGAAACACATTCTTACAAAAAAAACTATCTCACCTGTACAATATTACGGATATCGCTTGGCATTACGTCCGTGCGAACCTCTAAACCCATTGCTACGGAGTGGGAGATTGACACAGCACTATGTAATCCACGCATACTTGACAGTTGAATCACAGCGTTTACTTTATTTAAGAAATAATCAGAAGCAATTACGCGTCGAATGCTACAGAGGCATAACAGATCACATAGAAAATAGCATTGCAAATACATCTAATATGACTCGTGTTGGTAATTTGATGATTCTACCGTCAACATTTTCGGGTAGTATGCGTAACATGCAACAGCATTATCAGGATTCAATCGCAATAACAAGAAAGATCGGTCGTCCAGATCTATTCGTCACAATAACCTGCAATCCGAAGTGGAAGGAGATAAAAAGAGTGTTGCAAGACTTTCCTCCGGGGACAACTGCCATGGATATTCCAACCATAACTTGTCGGATATTCAATATTCGATTACAGCGTTTAATAACTGAAATTTACAGTGGTTCAGTATTTGGAAAAATTGAAGGCTATGTTTATACAATAGAATTCCAGAAGCGGGGGTTACCACATGCTCACATACTGTTTATTCTAAGTAACCAAGATAAGCTTCTCAGTCCAGAGGCAATAGATAGATTTATATCTGCGGAAATTCCAGATAAAGAAAATTGTCCATCGCTTTATCGAACTGTCATGACCCATATGCTACATGGTCCACATACAAAAAAAGTTCCATGCTGGAATCCGGAAACAAAGGTGTGTACAAAAAAATTTCCAAAAATATTCACGCAAGAAACAAACATGATAAGTGGAGGTAAGCCCATGTATCGCAGAAGGAACAACGTTAGCGAGATGCATTACTACCAAAATCGAGTGAATGGAAGGCTGATCAGAGTTGACAACAGTATGGTAGTGCCATACAATCCATACATAAGCGTAAAATATGATTGTCACATTAATGTGGAATATTGCGCGTCGATAATGGGAGTGAAATACATTTGGAAATATATTCACAAAGGACACGATCGTGTACGAGTAACGATAGACAGAGTAAACGCAAGTAGAGAAGAAGGCCAAGTGATTGACGAAATACAGGATTATATCGACACACGTTATGTTTCGCCAGCGGAAGCAGCTTGGAGATTATCAGAGATACCAATGCATGGGAGAAGTCACGCGGTGATACGTTTACCAGTTCATTTGCCAGGACAGCAGTACGCTACTTTCGAGGAAGGAAATGAAGTCGAGGCAGTTTCAAATGATAAAAAGTGGAAAACTCATTTAACAGCATGGTTTGAGTTGAACATAATAGATGAAACAGCTAGAAGTTTGTCATATCCAGACACACCGGATCACTTCACATTCAATGAAAACACAAAGTCATGGAGAAGACGCAAAATTTCATGCAAAGTGGTTAGCAGAATAACAAACGTATCACCACGAGATTCAGAGAGATTCCACTTAAAACTTATTCTAGGTCGGGCGAAAAATGCGAAGTGTTTCGAAGACTTGAGGTCCTTTGATGGTATAGTTTATGATACATTTAGAGATACTGCTATAGCAATGGGATTGACTGAAACAAACGATGAAGCATACAAAATATTTGATGAAGCTGTATCAATACTTATGCCCAATCGATTGAGACACTTTTTCGTGTGGTATTTAATAGGAGAAATGCCCTCAAATGCAATAGATATTTGGTACAGATATAAGAAGGATCTGGGCGAAGACTTCCATGACCTACCAGAAGCCAGAGCTCTATATGAAATAGACCGGCTTCTTCGTGCTGAAAGCAGAACCTGTGAAGAGTTTGGCCTTCCAATACCAGACAGAGTGATAGACGAAGACCATGACGATGAAAACATAGAAAGTACTGAGACATTTGCAACCAAAGGTAACGAGTTGACTGAGAGATTTAATGAAGATCAGCAAATAGTTTTCAACAAAATAATGAGCGTAATCACGACAGAAAATTATGGAAATAGCAAATGTTTCTTCATAGACGGTCCGGGAGGAACCGGTAAAACATTCGTTTACACCGCGCTATATTACGTTCTTAAATCTATTGGAAAAACAGTAGCCTGTGTAGCGTGGACAGGTATAGCAGCTATCCTTCTGCCTGGTGGAACAACTGCTCACAAAACATTCAATTTGCCACTCACTTTACCAGAAACGGGAACAATTTTCACAAATCCTTTACTCAAGAAAAAATTAACTGCAATTGATGTATTTATTTGGGATGAATGTTCAATGATCCCAAAGCGTGCTCTCGAATTAATCGACAAAACATTGCAGGATATTATGCGATGTGCAGTACCGTTTGGTGGAAAAACAATCATACTTGGCGGAGACTTTAGGCAAGTTTTGCCGATTGTAAAACGGGGAGGAAAAAGACAAATACTAGAAGAGACAATTAAATACTCAGTTCTATGGAGTACATTTATTAAACTTAGATTGTATAAAAACATGCGAGCAACAGAGGATGCACTTTCATTTTCAAAATGGCTACTGGACATAGGTAATGGCGAAATTCAATATCATTCGCCGGACGAGAAAATGAAGAGTAAAGATCTTATTGGAGACTTATATCCACAGAATATTACAAGTCACGAATTAACAAACAGAGCAATTCTAGCACCAAAAAATGTAGAAGTAAATCAGCTGAATACTGAAATTCTACATAGAATGGAAGGCGATCTACTCGAGTCGCGGAGCATTGATTACGCCACACTGCAGGGCATAGACACGGCTGATGCAACGCTTGACGAAGAGGCCACTTTACGATATCCAATAGAATATCTCAACAGCTTAACACCTTCCGGTTTACCACCACACAAGTTACAATTAAAAGTTGGCGCTATTGTAATGTCATTAAGAAATTTGTCAATATCCGATGGCATATGCAACGGAACAAGGTTGGTTGTTCGTGCACTTCATTCACGCATACTTATTGCGGAACTACTGACTGGAGACAAAAGGGGACAAATTGTGGAGTTACCACGTATAAAATTAGACACACGAAATGACACGGACATGCCATTCGTACTCTACAGAAGACAATTCCCGGTACGGTTAGCGTTCGCTATGACTATAAACAAAGCACAAGGACAAAGCTTTGATTTTGTTGGTCTTTACATAGATAGACCACTTTTTGGGCATGGGCAACTTTATGTTGCACTGTCAAGGTGTAGGTCGAGAAACGGAATAAAAATTCAAACAAAAAGCGATGGAGAGATATACAATATTGTATACAAAGAGATACTTGCGCAAGGAGAATAATGGAAAGTGAAGGCTGAATGATAAATGCAACAGTAAATAAACGAAACGCTATCAGGCTGCATCGTGCAGAAAAATATATATGTCAAATTCGGAGAAGGCTGTCATCAATAAAGAACATTGTATACAAGCATATTCTTATAGAAATACAGAATAACGTACAGAAATAGGAGCAATGAATAAATCAATGAACATGAAAATTATCAAATCAAAAATTCGTGAATGAGAATGTATTATTGGAAGATAAAAATACCTGTGATTTAGTTTATATCGAAACTTATAGGTACAACATATGAACATACTAATATTAGACTGCAACAGGCGCAACATTATTGTGAAAAATAATAAAAGGCTGCATCATAAGCGCCACAGTAAATGAACCCATTAATATCAGGCTGCTTTTATGTATAAATAAGATGACAAGTTTATAAAAGGCTATGTGGCTATATATACAATAAGCGCCACAGCAAATGAAAACTTTAGTAACAGGCTGCATCGTGCGCCACAGAAAGAAATAAGGCTGCATCATGCGCAACAATAATATAGCTGCATAATGCGCAAGAATGAAAAAATGTAAGTCGCCGCGTTTTTTATTTTTTTTTTTTATTTTGCTTAATACCACTAAATACCTATTATATCAAATGTTATCTGTCATATAAGTTAACCTGTCGTATAAGTTGACGTGTGATTGTTATTGACCCCTCCTCCCGCTTGAGGAGAATTGTTGAGATTTTGCAGGACCTAACCCCCCCACCTCACCCCCCCCCCCCCCCCCCCTGCCATTTTGTGCTCACGTGATTTGCAACAAAAGCAGTAATATCAGCCAAGGGAAAAAGGCTCGGAGAGACAGCAGCGAATTAGTAATTAGGTTCTTCAGAATAAAATTCGAACACGTAAGTGCCGCGCCGTGCGAACAGGTAGGTGCAAATTCATGATAGAAACATAGCAGAGCCCGAGCTCATACTAAAGCCGGCTCTGCTTAAAGGATAATTAGATAGAAACGAAGCACAGTAATATATTGATACATCGATTTTCAGATAAAAGAAGGAATCAATGCCGTAGCTAGGATCGAACACCTGTAAACAGTCATCTTTAAAGATCTTAGACAACGTAGAGAGGTCAACAATTGGGTGAAGCTGTTGGAATGAGATGGGTGGTTCAACCTTTCACACGCGGCGCATCCCGAACATTTTGCAACGAAAGTTCGTCATCACCCCGAGACCACAAGCTAAAATGCTTGACAGCATCTAGAAAATCCACTGGCGCGACGGCAGCTAGGGGCTGGTGAATCGGAAACAAAAGCAGCAACATCAGCCGCGGATAAGAGGATCTGATGGAGAGCAGCGAAGTAGTAGTCGAGTTTTTTAGAAACAAATTCCTCGCGTCGATCAAACGGGTAGGTGCAAATACATGATATTACAATTCGAGATATAATGAAAATAAAAAATAAAACATATCAGGGCCCGATTTATGCTAAGCAGGCTACTGAGTATAGTATTATTCAAAATTGAAATATAAAGCATAAGCGTGATATATCGATACGTCAATTTTCAGAGAACAAAAGTATCAATGCCATAGCTACGATGAAACAACTATAAACAATCATTCAGTGAAATGGCCGAGATAAAGAAAGATGTGAGTATTCGTGCCAAATAATAAAAAATAAAATAAAATACAGACTGCGCAAAATTTAATTCATATCGATTTTTTACAGATTGAGGAGATCGCAGAGGATATTCTCGAACAAAAAGAATCGGTAGCGCTGGCTGAGGAAGTTGGAGGGAAAATTGAAGGTGAACAATATTTAATAAGTTTATCAAATTTATGATTTATAGCTACGTGCTAAAATGTATAAAAAAGCTTTGAAAAAAGTGCCCGAAGTTTCAGTCTGCCAGATTAATTAGAAGTATACTTCTGCAATGCTGTCGAATTTTTCCACTTGAATGACGTACGATTTTTGACATTTCATGAGTAATATTTTTTACTCTCGCAATATTTTGCATTAAGGATTTTAAATTTAGAACATTTCTTAGATTCATAGGAGTAAAAAAATATTAACCACGAAGTGCCACAATCATATGTTATTCAAATGGTGGAATTAGACAGCTTGTGTGTAAGTATACTTATATAATTTCATTGAGTTAGGAAAATTAGGAATTGACTTTGAGATGATGAATTAATTTTACAGATGATGGATTGGATGATGAATTCGTTGCAGCGGCGCAAAAGGTAGAGCGTGAAGAAGAAGAAAGGGAGAAAAGAATTTGGTAAGAAAATATAGCATATGCGTTAATTTTAGATATGCCTGTAATATTATGAATATATCTGCTATTCTACGAAAAAGAATTTTGAAAATAGATATTTGAAGGCGTTTACCGATCCAATTTGATGAAAAACAGAAATTTACCAAATTTGATACCACATGATGAAACAAATTAAATTATAGGGTCTAATTCGAAATGTAAATACACCATGAGACAAGAAACTGTCTTCAGTTTTTCTTATGGATGGTTTTCAAATCAATATCTCTAATTCATAGTACAGAGGAATCAAATTAAATCAATTCTATTTTACAGTGCTAGGGCTGGAGAACTTTGAAGATTTCGTCGAAAAATGGGAGCAAAATTATATGTATTAAGCTAATAAATTAACAAAACCACATAATATTGTATATGTAATAACATTAAAAAATTGAAAAAAAAAGCGAATTGTAAATGTATAGTCAATATATAGATATAAAGTTTATCTCTGCCGTCAAAATGCAAATATATTCAGACATATAAATGTTGGTATTCTGACCGATATGAAGTTGACATCGCAACCTTCTGACTCCTTCTATCATTCATGGTTAGATATAAAAAGAAATAGACAGATGAATCATCAGCCAATTTAATACCAGTTAGAAAATACACGATTGGTGTACAGTAATGTCCATTTTACATATAGTGCGGGTGCGTTCCGAAGTAGATTACCAGTAGTGATGATTATGACGTCATACGGTCGACTGCTGCGTTCCGTTCACGGTGCTTTGTTTTTAATTCGAGTATACTTCGGAATGCACCAAACGATTTTTTTTAAATTCATTTCGTGGCTGCGTCGTTTTTATTATAACTATGAAGGAAAGAAATAGACGAATGTGAGGCTACCTTCATATAATAATATAGGTTATTATTTTTGGGAGAAATATAGCAAGAATATAATTTTACATATATTTATTTAACTAATAACATCACAAAAGGAAACAAACATTGAAAAAGAATTATTTAAAAATCAAAACAATAATTATTCAGGGCGGGACATCTCCAGCAACAATTTGATTAAATTGCGACGATCTGCTGCAACGCGCGCCTGCTGCTCCAGCCGAGCTTGGCGCCGTCGCTGCTCTTCTTGCCGCTCCCTGACCCATCGTCCCGCTCTAACGCCTCTGGGCCTGTATGCTAGAAGATAAAAAAATGATGGGTATTAAATAATTAATACTGAATGCGAAGACGATAAAATTAAATAAAAGGAAAAGAAATGGGATACCTTTGCCTTGCTTATTTTCTCCTGGCACCTTCTGGTCATTTTTTGGGTTATTTTCTGTGTGCTTGTCTGTTGAAAAATAAAGAAGTGATGAGTATTAAATAATTAATACTGACTACCGAGACAATAAAACTTAATTAGAGTGAAATAAATAAAAATACCTTGCGCCTCTGCGCTACCGGTCGCTTTATTGACTGGTGCGGTTGATTCAGACATCTGGAAAAAATTGTGGATAATAAAGACGTAATAACGAATCATCGATTTGAATTAATCCATATAAAACGAATTCAGCTAATATGATCTACTATATGAACTCGAGTACTATAAATGAATACTTACAGCTACCCAAACGCGTATATTATATTATGTTGATTATATGCCTAATCGACTATTCCGGCCAATGTAATTGATATCACTGGTTTTTATTTATCGCTATAACAACGAAGAAATGAATAAATAATTATAAAAAGCAATTAGAATAAACTCAATAAAAAACGAACGTCCATTTGCTATCGCGCCGTAAAGTCGAGGCGCCTGGGTTAGACCCACAATATATCAGTGGGAAAAAAATCGGACAGCCTTCGAATACGAATCATTTTCGAGCTTGATCTATTCCCCGTCAGATCAGCCATACACCATTGTGGTACGAAAATAATGGTGTAAAAAAACATAGTTTTTACACATTCACTTCCGTAGCTTCACTTAAACTCATCGCCATTCTTCAAAAATAGCCGAAAAAAATATTTAAAATCTGAAACTCAATCTTTGAAGCTTAATGAGTGCAATGCTCTTTGAATTTTCGAGAAATTCGAAAAATTATGGTCAGCGCAGTGGAAAATAGCCAAAGTGGTGATCTCGGAGACGAGTAACAGTAGAAGGTTCATCAATGGCTGAAAATGTAGGGAAAATTTATGGTAAGCAATACCCATTGCGATGTAATATCTTCGATGTGTTGTTTAACAGTTATTGCGAAGTATTCCGTTTTCACTCTTCGGGGCAGTATCTGACCAATTTTCACTGATGGCCACCTCAACGCGCGCTACTACGAGTGATAAGAAATTGGAAATCCTCCCTATATGTGACAAAGTGAGGCGCGAAGCGCCGAGGCCTCGGAAGCGAGCGAAGCAAGCGACGAGGCGGGGTTGGCGCGCGAAGCGCGCAGGGGCGGAGCCCCTAGTTAACTATAAATAACCTCTTTTCTCTGTGATAATGCCTGTATATGGGTAAAAAAAAAAAGAAAAAAGAAAAAAAAAAAGAAACTTTTCTCTGTGTATAGGTATTATAATACCTATATAATACCTAAATATAGGTAAAAAAAAAAAATGAAGAATGTAAAAAAAAAAAGAAACTCTTTTCTCTGTGCATAGGTATTATAATACCTATATAATACCTTTATATAGGTAAAAAAAAAAAAATAATAATAATAATAAAAAAAGAAACTCTTTTTTCTGTGTGTAGGTATTATAATATACCTATACACAGAGAACAGAGTTTCTTTATAGTTAAAGAACGTATATTTGTATATAAGCAAATAAACATTTATTCATAGTTAACAAATATCAGTTGATCCAAATGATATTGGGTTCAGTCAAACAATGACTATACATTAGGGTGGTCGTTAAAAAAAAATTTATTTCGGATGGCCTTCAATCAGTTCTAAATGTGAAAAAAATAATTCTCTAATTTTTTCAGATTTTTAATTTAACTCCCTATGGACGCTATTTTCACATGAACTTTTTTTAATTCGTAAAAATCCTAATTTGAGATGGGTCTAATTTAAATCAGCGAGAATACATCGGATACGTCTTCATCGTCTTGTAATTGTACACCGAGAAAACAGTTTATTCATATTCAACAAATGTATTTAGTTGGCCATTTGCTGAAAATATTTATTAACTGTTACTATATGCTCTTATAGTTAATAAATATTTTGTCAGCTGGAATTACGAAAAAAATTATTCATCTTTCTATCAAATATTTTATTTGTTTGAGGGGATTCCTTTCCGACAATTGTCTATACGCTCACATCAAATACGAATTCAGTAAAAGTATCAAAACTCCAAATTTTTTACATTCCAACGAAGCTTTATTTCATACTAAATCATATCCATTGGCGATAAATACATCAGGTATTCTTCCAACACAATATTTGTTAACTGTTAATAAATGCTTCTTTGAATCGAGTACGGTCGAATCTGTCTCAAATTTTACTATGATTCTATATAACAAGGCTGACTTGAATCAAGTCATCTAGTATTTAATGTTACCCTTGCCTCATGTTACTACAAGAGGGCGCTGGGTTGCGAGAAAATACCAAGTTGTTTGCCTTTGCGAAAGCGCGCCAAAACCCGCATCGCGTCCTATTCATTCCCGTGATAGTGTGTCTCTGAACGCGTCTTGTTGTCTGTTCCGTTGAACGGTTATTCTTACTGTTGCAGTTACTGTTTTAGTTAGTGAATAATGAAGAATTTACTATCGTCGTGGGGGTTAAGTGAACTCGAAGAAAAATTCAAAGGTAAGTGGAATATGAAGTGTTGAAAATACTCCTGTATCTAACGTAACCTCACTCTTACCCAATGCCCGAGCATCAGTCGTACCTCAACCTATTACAGTCTACATTATTTTTCGTTGCAGTGGGCGTGAAATCTGATTTTACAACTTGTTCTGTTTAGGTAAAATCAAATTTCACGCCAACTACATCGAAAAATATCGTTCGTAACATGGGCGTAATACTTTATACCCTCGTGTGATACCGTGATCACTCGGGCTGGCTTCGCCTACCCTCGTGCATGCACGGCAATCACACGCGGGTAAAAAATGTTACGCCCTTGATACGAAATATACTATTGCTAATCTATCCTGTCATTTCGATATGGTTCCATCCGAGAGACGAGTAGATTTTTTTTTTTTTTTTTTACTATTTCTTTTTTTATTCGTGTAAAACAGTAACATCCCCCGAAGAGTACGAAGTTGGAAAGTAATTCTCGGCATTTTCTATATACGTGCACGGAGGAACTCCTCCGCGATACGTGATTCAAAATCAGCTTCTGCGCGGTCGCAAATTATGATTATTCGTTTTGAAAATATATTAGTAAATTTGATTCTATTACATTTGACTTGACAGGGTGTCGTTAGGACTTCTTTTCTTCACCCACAAAAAAAAAAAAAACACATAATAAAAATTGAATGAAATAAATAACAATCAAATAGATAAATGGATTAATAAAAATAAACAAATAAATAAAATCAAAATAAATAAATAAAATTAAAATAAATAAATAAAATGAAAATAAATAAGTAAAATTGAAATAAATAAATAAAATTTAAATAAATAATAAACCCTAGCGTTCAATGATGCATTAAACATCAGGCCTTGTCAATACTCTCGCTCATGCTAGTCTTCACCAGATCAAATGTTTTTAAGGGGGTATCCCCACCTTTAAATGAGTTAACATTCTAAGAAAGAGATTGATATTTTACAGCGAATTTGAGAGTCTGATCAAATCCAAAAAAATCAAGAAGTTTAGGGAGAGTTTGACCCTCATTATCCATACTTAACATTGAATATTATTTTGAGTCTATTAGTAGTTACGCTGAATATAGAAAAATACAAAATTACTCGGTTGTCGCAAAGAATTAGTAGTACCGTTGGATCGATTTTGGAATTTTTGGTCTTCAATTGTTCAGAAGAGATGCCTCTATCATATGAACATAGAACTTTTTGATATGACTATTTTTGGTTGAGATAATAGAAAAAATAGAGAAAAAAAATTGAAGAATTAGAAAAATCTCAGTAAAAACTAAGCGAGTCAGGCAATTTTCGCGATATCAAAAAGTTCTATGTTCATATGATAGAGGCATCTCTTCTCAACAATTGAGGACCAAAAATTCCAGAATCGATCCAACGGTACTACTGATTCTTTGCGACAACCGAGTAATTTTGTATTTATCTATATTTAGCGTAACTACTATTAGACTCAAAGTAATATCCAATGTTAAGTATGGATAATGAGGGTCAAACCCTCCCTCAACTTCATGATTTTTTTGGATTTGATCAGACTCTCAAATTCGCTGTAAAATATCAATCTCTTTCTCAGAATGTTGACCCATTTAAAGGTGGGGATACCCCCTTAAATACCTTGACATTTTTCTTGGCAGATAACGATATTAACTTACTTAGCGACGCTAGGCGAATTACTATCTAGCAAGGATGAATTCAAAAATTTGATAGAGAGTGCTGGTGTGCGCTTGAAGTTGCAGAAGTGTTATCGACAACATGTATGACTCTATATTCCTGTTATTCCATATCCTAATACATTCGCATCCTCCATATTTTACTAACCGCAGGATTTTCATAATTTCGAAAATGACATACTTCATTATTTTAGAATACTAACAGTGTTGAACAGCCTGTTGGTCAACCATCAGAAGCATCCATCAACATTCAGGACGCACTTGATACTGTGCAGAGCTTACTGCAGGGATCAGCGTCAAGTTCAGGCACAATCAATAAACCGGCACTCAATCTCACAGAGCTCACGGATCTATCATTTCTAAATGACCAGGCAGGGCAGTCTCAGTCATTAAATTTATCTGTCGTAGAGTTTGAGGATCTTTTAAGAATTCAAAGGGCTACGGAGCACGAAGGAAGAAAAGATGGAAAAGAGACGGAGAAGCAGGTGAGAAAAGAAGGTGAGAAGCAGGTGAGAAAAGAAGGTGAGAAGCAAGAGAATGTGGAGCCTGTTAGATAAGAGAAAGAGCAACACGAAGGAGAACCTCCGAGAAAAAAAAGGAAATATAGTACCACAGCTTCCTTTGACCTAAAGAAACTTTTAGAAGAAACTATCATTGGGCAATCGATAATATTGATGTACGAACAGCTGAACGAATTAGATACTGTATGTCAGTCCTACTTAAGTGAAATTATTGTACTCCATTTTCTGAACAGGAACGTGTAAGTTCTTCATCGTACACTCAAATTAGGCTATCGGGTCACAATACTGATCTCCAAAATATTCCAATAGGCAACTTCACAATGAAGATTTTTGTCAACTTGCATCACTCATCAAAAACCTATTTCCCGGAGAATGTGAGCAGACCTACTACGTGTCGCCAGTGAAACTGAAATACAATAAAAACACCTTGAAAAATAAAAAATCCGGAGTGTCAAAGGGAAAATTGGTTGACAAATGGCGCAATAAACGGACTTTCGTTAGAAAAGCTCGAAACTTGCTCAAAGATTTCGAAGCTACATCGGATGATGATATAAGCATTGACGAAGTTAATGGTATGCGTGTAATAGAAGCTACAGAGTCATTCTTACTAATTCCTTATATTCGTTCTTCATATTATTTGTAATTTTTAGAGAGAAGTATTGCTGCTAAAAGTAAAGACTGGCTAATACATAACAGGAACCTGCTGAAGACGTCTACAAGCATTGGGACCTGACGTATCAGCTACGAACAGCAGAGTGTGAAAGTAAAAAATACAAACACTTTGGAGACATTATTCAAAACTGGCCAATTTTGAACTCCAACATAGGATACGTTTTAGTAAGAGCATATTGTAATAAAAGTGCTATATTTTCTTTTTATTTTCAAAATAGCAATACTTACAAAATGTATATTTTCACTACATAGGCAGAGAAGGATTTTGTAAAAAAATTTCCCAAAGCAGATAACGAGGTGTTATACCTATTCGGATCGTTCTTCGATGCTGCTTTTCAAACATTTAAAGATCACCTCGTACAATCTGATCAGAGACTTGTCAGTTTACTGGAGAGCGATGACTTGAGTGAAGGTACGTTTTCTGTTATGCGTATAGTCTACTTTCTTTTATGCTTTTTCTCTTGCTTTCTGGATAAACTGATAAAATATATTTATTTACAGATAGTCTAATTGCTATCAAAATTCGCCTTCTTGCTTCACTTGTGACGCCAAAAGCATCTAAGATTGCTTACCTTGAGAATTCCAAGAAAAAGTTTTGGAAACCTGCCATTCCTGAGAGCGCAGAAGGCATATTAGTTCGCGTTAAAGTACGTTTTACCGAATTTTATCCATTTGCAGTGTTATCATTATAATTTTGGCAAAGCTTTCACGAAACAATAAAATATCTTGGTTATTTATAATCTAATAATTTACGTATATTTTTTCAGACTCCTGGTGATATTCAAAGGGCAATTGACGAGAAGCAAGAAAAAATGCGTCGGATGGGACTGAGTGTACAGCCTTACATGATCGTCGAAGGACCACACCTAGGATCATTGAACAAGCAGTACATATGTGTTGACAATACAAAATCCGAAATAAGATCTGTGAAGAAAGGTTTGGATGTTCTCTCTAAGCTTTTCCTGGCCTATGACGTACAGTACCCTCTGGAAAGTGAGCATCTGTGGTATTTAATACAGTGGGGTATTTATAAGATTCACACCAAATCCGACAACAAAATACCATTTGTTGCCAACGCTCTCAACAAAATAAAGAAGAGGCAATAGGTCATTTTGAAAAGTCTCTATTCTTCTCAAAGATGATTTGCAAGATTTGTCACAAGATCATTCGGGGGGGGATCGGACATGGTCATTATTCATTTAAAATGTTTTCATGCCTTTGAAGAGAATTATGCCTGCGTGTATGAAAATTGTTTTCGAAAATTTGGGTCTATTGCCAGTCTCAAAAAACATAGTTCTCTCTGTTTTTGTGAAAAACCCAAAATAGTCACCAAAACCGAAACCGTAGAAGATGTCGTTGATTTTAATTCTGCTCAATTTGAAGATCTGAATAATATATCGTCGGCTGACATCGAACATGAATCTTCTGGTGAAACTGTTAATGAGCAGTGTATCGACCGTTGTATCTTAGAATTCGTCGGCCAATTGTACAACAATTCTGCGATTGCGAGAAATACTGTTCAAAAGATCGTAGAGCAGTTTCTAGAAGTTGTAGAAAATATAAAAATGTTGTTTGGACAAAATTTGAAGGGGAATTTACCGCAGCAGTATCATCAATTGATTGACGACTGTCTTGACATCACAGTTATTGATCGATTGAAAACAGAATACAACCGGTTCGAGTATTTGAAAGAATCAAAATTTTTGACGATGCCACAATCTTTTCCCATTGGTGAAATAGAAGATAATCGAAACGTTGATGGTGCTACAATTTTGACCACAAAAACCTGCGACTGTATAGTGGTTCCAATGCGACAAGTATTGCAATCCTTCTTAGAACTACCAAAAGTTTATGAAACAATCACAACTTTCATGGAAAAGGAATTAGACGTTGATGAGGATAACAAGTTATACTCTAGTATATTTAGTGGTTCAGTTTGGAAGGACATTCAACGCAAGTATCAAAATAAAACAGTCATTCCACTACACATATATTACGACGACTTTGAGTCAGGCGATCCACTCTCCCCTACAGCAGGTGTACATAAAGTCGGTGGCTTGTATTATTCTATTGCTGCATTGCCTCCCAAGTTCAGTGCTTCATTGGACAATATTTTTTTAGCACAGTTTAATTACACTTCGGATAGATCAGCATTTGGCAATAGAAAAGTTTTTGGAAAAATAATAGAAGAATTGCAATACTTGAGTACAAATGGAATTTCGATAACTGTTGATGGTGAAGAATACCAAGTATACTTTGCGACGGTGGCTTTGCTTGGTGACAATTTAGGCTTAAATAGTCTTCTCGGTTTCAGTGAAAGTTTCTCAGCTAACTATTACTGTAGGTTTTGTCGAATTTCTAAACAAGATGCCCAATTTCAAGTCTCTGAAATTAAAGAATTACTTCGAAATCTCGAGAATTACAAAATTGACCTTGAAACTTTGTCTCATGGCGTAAAAGAAGAATGTGTTTTCAATACCCGAGAAAAAATGTTTATATATGAGTCAGGCATGATCCAGCTATGTTCAGATATGTTAATACATGAACATATCTGATTCATGCCTGACGTATGTATAATCATGTAACATATTATACACGATTACATATGGTCATATATGAATCCATATATGATTATATATGACCGTACATAACTTTATATATGATCGTACATGATCTTATATACCATTATACATGACCATGTAGATCAGACGTACATTGATGTATGATTATATATGACCATACATAACATTATATATGATCGTACATGATCTTATATACCATCATACATGACCATGTAGATCAGATGTACATTGATGTATGATTATATATGATCATACATAACTTTATATATGATCGTACATAATCTTATATACCATTATACATGACCACGTAGATCAGACGTACATTGATGTATGATTATATATGATCATACATAACTTTATATATGATCGTACATGATCTTATATACCATTATACATGACCATGTAGATCAGACGTACATTGATGTATGATTATATATGATCATACATAACTTTATATAGGATCGTGAAGGATCTTATATACTATTATACATGACCATGTAGAATCTAGTGACTATTCACTGATTTTCAGTGATTTATTCACTGATCCATATTTAGAAAGCATGTATGATCATACATGGGTATCTTGTATGGGTCATACATGCATGGGCCAGTCAAATCAAATTCCCATTTGATCATGTACGATCTGGTATGAGCATGTACGATCTAGTATGATCATGTATGATCTGGTATGATCATGTACGATTTGGTCTACTCATAGATGGCCATTTTTCTGGTATGAATCATACAAGACTCATTATATATGATCCATATCTCGTCATATGTAATTATGTATGATCTGGTATGATCATGTACGATGTGGTATGATCATGTATGATCTGGTATGATCATGTACGATCTGGTATGATCATAGATGGCCATTTTTCTGGTATGAATCATACAAGACTAATCATATATGATCCATATCTGATCATATATGATCATTTTTTCTCGGGTAGTATCCCTGATTTTGAAGTTACTGAGAATCTCTCATGCGATCCCATGCACGACTTTGCAGATGGTTCTTCCAGATACTGTATGGCTAAGATCATTCAAAATTTGATCGACAAGAAATACTTTTCCTTAAATCAATTGAATAATAGAATAAAATACTTTCACTACGATTCTGCAGTTGACAAAGGTAATAAGCCGCCAGTAATAAACGTTAAACATGTTCGCAACGGTTACATCATTATGACTGCTGCACAAATGTCAGCATTGGTTTATTACTTTGGTATGATGGTGGGTGACTTAATCCCCGAAGAGGACGATGCTTGGGAGTTGTACAGAACTCATTTCGATATTATTGATCTCATTTCACGCGAAGTTATTTCGGAATCACAAATTTCTCATCTGGAACAGTTGATAAAATCACACAATGAACAATACATAAGACTCTTCGGGCCTTTAGTAGTTAAGGAGCATCTTATAACTCATTACCCCAATATTCTGCGTAAAATGGGATCTGTGCGTAATCAATCTACAATCAGATTTGAAGCTTTTCATAAATTATCTAAAAGTTATTCACGAATTGTAACAACACGGAGAAATATAATCTACACTTTGGCGGTCAAATTACAACTACGGTTCGCGTACAGAGTTCTGAGCCATAAAGGTCTCGAAAATTTTGTAGAAATTGGCCGTGTTATTGGGAAATGGACCGAAAATAGCATTCATCATACTTTACCAGCGATTGATTCAGCCGAATATGAAATTTCGTGGGTAAGAATCAATGGTGCAAAGTATAGACCCAAATACGCAATACTTTTGGGTTATACCGCTAATGACAATCCTATTTTTGGGCTTATTTCGTGCGTCGTTATTACCAAAGAAAGTGATATTTATTTCGTTTATCGAAATTGTTGTACAATTGGCCTGAATAGTCATACAAAAGTGTATGAAGTGGAGTTACCCGCAGATGAGAGTAAGAACAAATTGTTTCCTGTAGATTTTGAGGAATTCGTCAAGCTATATAACGTACACATTTCTGCTCAAGGGCAGAGAATCATTTCCAGCCTTCATCTTTGAGCTTTCTTTTTCTATACTGTGACTATTTAAGAAAATGAAATGGTCCCCTAACCCACGTATGGGTCACCATTTCATTTTCTTGAATACTCAGTACGACATTTTTTAAATATAGAATATTTAAAAGTAACACATTGCATAGTTTATAAATGTAAAAATTGCACAGACAAAAAATGATAATATGGTAAAATTTTCTAAAATGTAAAGATTGAAAGAATTATACATACTTATTGTATAATCTGAAAGTGTAAAAATGAAAAAAAAATATCGTAAATATCGTCCCCTAACCCAGATATAGGTCACCATTTCATTTTCTTGAATACTCAGTATGTATTACATTTTTTAAATATAAAATATTCAAAAGTAACACATTCCCAGGTAGCACAAAATACTCTTTGACTTATATTAGTCTTTTCATCGACTAAAAGACTACCAAATGCAATCGAATGTCCGTTTTGTCAGTCAAGACTCATAGGCGGACATTCGACGGCATTCAGTCATCGTTTAGTTGATTGAGGCACTGATGTAAGTCAAAGAGTATTGCTACCTGGGATTGCATAGTTTATAAATGTAAAAATTGCACAGACAAAAAATGATAATATGGTAAAATTTTCTAAAATGTAAGAATTGAAAGAATTATATATATACTTATTATATATACTTATTGTATAATCTGAAAGTGTAAGAATGAAAAAAAAAAATATCTTATGTAATTCGAAAATGTATGAATTAATATCATTAATATACAAATCTAATAAATATCATACATATATATTATCAGGGCTGGGTAAAATGGTATCTCGAATCCATTTGAAATGGAAAATGGAAAATGGTTGAGAAAAAGTATTTGAAATGCAAAATGGAAATAGTTTTACAGAATACATTTTAAATGCAAAATGGAAAATATTCATTTTAAATGGATAATTAAATGCAAAATAGTTTCTTAATCATTATATTTTCCAACAACGAAATCTTAGTTATTTACATCGACTCTCAACTTGCAAGATTTCAATAATGCGTTTGCGTTAATGGGAATCCTACTGTAAAATTTTCAAACAACAAAAAAAAATGTATCTTCTTTCAAAAAATACTTTGAAGTGTCCAGAATACTATGCAAAGGGTCACATATAGATATTTAGAGTATTTTTTTTTTAGTTATAGCGTTTGTAGCGAAATAAGAATTTGAGGCGCAGGTAGACAACCGAACCGGCCTGCCTGGTCAAATAAACGCGTTTTTATCGAAACTATGTTTTTAAAAACAGTGTACACGATATCTCAAACTGTGATTGATGAATCGACTCAAAATTCAGGTACACATATTTAAAGGAATACGTGTTTCGACGTGATGGACGGTTTTCCCGATATGTTTTTTGTGCAATGTATATTAAACTCCCAGAGTTGTAAAAAAAAAAAGTTCAGGAATTTTTTTCTGGGAACCGAAAAGAAAAATCGAAAAAACCTTCGTCACGTCATAGCTAATACCATGCAGTTGGTGAGGATATTTTTTTTTTTTCATTTAAAACCAACCATATTTGCCGAATTGTGTACATTGATTGATCGCGCACGGGAAACATCAGCCGACACGAAGACGAATAACGTGTGAAACCTTGAACATTTTTTCATGACAATTTTCACACATACTCATCAAGATGTACATAAAAACATATAAAAAAGTGAATAATATTGCATTTGTAATTTTTCCGGAATATATTCGAAAAAATTAGTCTGTTTGGAAGCTGCAGTAACTGCATCTTACAACTCAGCATTTTATAAATGGCTAAATGGGTTGAGTTTACCATTTTAAATACAAAATGAAAATGCTTTTGGAAATACCATTTAAAATGAAAATGCAAAATGCCATTTTACATTTCAAATGCATATTTTAAATGGAACCATTTCAAATGTTACCCAGCCCTGTATATTATTCATAAACATCGCGTTCTGGCACCTATGTGAACCTGGCACCCGACTTTCGAAAAAAAAATATTCGAAAACTGGTATCGATTGTACTCCGTTTGTACTCAATTGTACCACTTTTTTTTTCGTTTGTACTTCAAAGGAAAAAGAGATATAGCGTTTTCAAAAAATGACCCGCACCCCACTTTTGAAAATTTCGTTTTTTCCAACGGGAATCGCTTCAGAATCGTTTGTACCCGTTTGTACCATCTTTTTTTTCGTTTCTGCCGCGACCCAAAAAAAAAAGAGAGTCGTTTTTTGATTTTTCGGAAACCTAACTTTTCTGTTTTCGAAGATAATCGAATTCTGCCGACGGGAGTCGCTTCAGAATCGTTTGTACCCGTTTGTACCACCTTTTTTTTTGCTTGTACCCCGACCCAAAAAAAGGGGGAGTTGTTTTTTTATTTTTCGGAAACCTAACTTTTCTGTTTTCGGAGTTTGAGTTTGTACCCGTCCGTAACACCTTCAGAATCGTTTGTACTCGTCTGTACTACCCTTTTTTTCGTTTGTACCTCGATCTAAAAAAAGAGGGAGTCGTTTTTTCATTTTTAGGAAACCTACACTGAAAAAATACTTTCGTTGACAGAACGTTAGAGCGCCGCGTCATTAACACTGAGTTGCCAACACATCAGAGTCTACTGTGCTGTCGTGTTATTCCCACCATTTCATCTATGACATAACATGGATAACATGGTGGGGATAACACGACAGCACAGTAGACTCTACTGTGTTGGCAACTGAGTAGTAATGACACAGCTGCGCTCTAACGTTCTCACAACAGAAATATTTTTTAAGTGTAACTTTTCTGTTTTCGGAGTTTACGTTCGTACCCGTCCGTAACACCTTCAGAATCGTTTGTACTCGTCTGTACTACCCTTTTCTCGTTTGTATCTCGATCCAAAAAAAGAGGGAATCGTTTTTTCATTTTCAGGAAACCTAACTTTTCTGTTTTCGGAGCTAATCGGATTCTGCAGACGGAGGTTGCTTCAGAATCGTTTGTACCCGTTTGTACCACCCTTTTTTTCGTTTGTACCTCGATCCAAAAAAAGAGAGAGTCGTTTTTTGAATTTTCGAAAACCTAACTTTTCTGTTTTCGGAGATAATCGAATTCTGCCGACGGGAGTCGCTTCAGAATCGTTTGTACCCGTTTGTACCACCTTTTTTTTGCGTTTGTACCCCGACACAAAAAAAGAGGGAGTTGTTTTTTCATTTTTCGGAAACCTAACTTTTCTGTTTTCGGAGTATGCGTTTGTACCCGTCCGTAACACCTTCAGAATCGTTTGTACTCGTCTGTACTACCCTTTTTTTCGTTTGTACCTCGATCTAAAAAAAGAGGGAGTCGTTTTTTCATTTTTAGGAAACCTACACTGAAAAAATACTTCCGTTGACAGAACGTTAGAGCGCCGCGTCATTACCACTGAGTTGCCAACACATCAGAGTCTACTGTGCTGTCGTGTTATTCCCACCATGTCATTTACGACATAACATGGATAACATGGTGGGGATAACACGACAGCACAGTAGACTCTACTGTATTGGCAACTGAGTAGTAATAACACAGCTGCGCTCTAACGTTCTCACAACAGAAATATTTTCTAAGTGTAACTTTTCTGTTTTCGGAGTTTACGTTCGTACCCGTCCGTAACACCTTCAGAATCGTTTGTACTCGTCTGTACTACACTTTTCTCGTTTGTATCTCGATCCAAAAAAAGAGGGAATCGTTTTTTCATTTTCAGGAAACCTAACTTTTCTGTTTTCGGAGCTAATCGGATTCTGCAGACGGGAGTTGCTTCAGAATCGTTTGTACCCGTTTGTACCACCCTTTTTTTCGTTTGTACCTCGATCCAAAAAAAGAGAGAGTCGTTTTTTGATTTTTCGAAAACCTAACTTTTCTGTTTT
Source organism: Tenthredo mesomela (assembly GCA_943736025.1). Taxonomy (NCBI): domain Eukaryota; kingdom Metazoa; phylum Arthropoda; class Insecta; order Hymenoptera; family Tenthredinidae; genus Tenthredo; species Tenthredo mesomela. The sequence continues at coordinate 19,281,934 of OX031019.1, forward strand.
CGGAGATAATCGAATTCTGCCGACGGGAGTCGCTTCAGAATCGTTTGTACCCGTTTGTACCACCCTTTTTTTCGTTTGTACCTCGATCCAAAAAAAGAGAGAGTCGTTTTTTGATTTTTCGAAAACCTAACTTTTCTGTTTTCGGAGATAATCGAATTCTGCCGACGGGAGTCGCTTCAGAATCGTTTGTACCCGTTTGTACCACCCTTTTTTTCGTTCGTACCCCTACGGCCTTATCAAAGAGCGTGAGGGTCAACTATGTGCAGACAATATTTCACATAACCAGAGCTAGGTAGCATGTAGTCTTTAATTCGAAGCTATTATTGTAACGATTGTAACGATTGTAACGATCCCGGTAAGGCACCTGATGTCAAAAAATCTAAGACCAGTTTGTTATTATTCTGATATTCACAAAAATGACAGTATGTTTCTGGGTGGATGGTTCGAGTTAATTGTATCACTTGTCCCAAAATAATATGTAGAATCGAGAGGATATAACCATTCCAAACTGTAACGAATTTTTCGCTACAACTAATTTTTAAAGATAATTATATAAAAATAATAATAATAATAATTAAAATAATATCGTTCAATTAGGTTTCAAAGATAAAATGTTTAATTTCATTTGTTCAAATAATCTTTTTATTTTTTATTTAAATATTTGTAGAGAATAAATATTTAAAGTTATATTCTTTTTTTTTTTTTTTTTTTTAATTTATCAAAGTTTTGACATATATTTCTAGTGTAGAACAATCACGCTTATTATTTAATATACACATTCATACTACATTCATACATTATTAAAATTGATTACTTGGCATATTTATTTAAATTTTTAGCATTTGTTATATCCATATAATTAGGTTTTAATATTTGTGAATTTGTAGAGAGTCATAAAATTGTTACTTAGCTCATTTAAATCGTTAATTTTATTGATCTCAAATATGATCGTCCATTATACACATGGCCAGTGTGATATTCAGATTTCGTTTTCGTAGTTTTCAGATCTATTTTGAATCTTCTTCGATGTTTATCTTCTTTACATATTGCTTTCAAATTTTCTTTAATTCTTAAACGATGTGATCTATTATAATAAAGCTATAGTAACATTTTTGATTTTAATAAAATATCATTTAAGATATGTAATATATACGTAGTACGTGTTGACTCTACTCTGAGTAATGCGCAAGTGAAGTGTAGAAGAAGGCGGAAACTCCTTGACCATATATCTTGTTTTGATTTCTCAGGTGATATTTTCAAATGACTACGTTGACCATTAGATTTCAAATAGCAGGCTATTTGAGTATTACAAAACGCATTCAAAGAAGTATCGAAAGTATAAAAAAAATTCATTGGACTCGATTGTACGCCATTTGTACCGATTTGTACCGTGTTCAATCAATTTCATACCCGTATACAGGCGGTACCGAAATCCCCCCTCCCATTCGAGTACTCAACATTCTCGACACAGCCTTTGATTCTGCGTCGTTTGTACCCATTTGTACCACAATCCTTTTCATCCTTAACCGAACCAAAAGAAAGTTACAGACATTTTTTAGAATCCAACAACCGGAATTTCGTCGAATTAACGGGGTATATACACCTTTAAATGGGTTGAATTTCTGAAAAACAATTTTCCTTTTTTTTCAACTTGAAGACTCTGATAAAATTAAAAAAAATCATCATGTTTGGGGAGGGTTTGACCTTCATTATCCATATCTTACATCATGTATTACTTCCAGTCTAATAGTGGTTGCGCTGAAGACAGGAAAATACAAAATCACTCGGTTGCCGCAAAGAATCAGACCCAGCTTTGGACCGATCTTGGAATTTTTGGTTCTCAATTGTTCATAAGACATGCCTCTATCAGATGAACATAGAACTTTTTGATATTGCAAGAATTACTTGAGTTATTGAATTTTTCCGATTTTTTTTCTGAATTTGAAAAAAAATTTTGCTTATTTTTCTAATATTCCAACTAAAAATGGGTTTATCAAAAAGTTCTATGTTCATCTGATAGAGGCATGTCTTATGAACAATTGAGAGCCAAGAATTCCAAGATCGGTCCAACGCTGGGTCTGATTCTTTGCGGCAACCGAGTGATTTTGTATTTTCCTGTCTTCAGCGCAGCCACTATTAGACTGGAAGTAATACATGATGTAAGATATGGATAATGAAGATCAAACCCTCCCCAAACATGATTTTTTTTAATTTTATCAGAGTCTTCAAGTTGAAAAAAAAAGGAAAATTGTTTTTCAGAAATTCAACCCATTTAAAGGTGTATATACCCCCTTAAGAGATAATCTAAATTTGAGTACGGGGGCTGTTCGCTTTTCCCCCGTGAACGTATGGACCGTTCCGAACTCCGATCGTACCTCAAAGGGTCCGAAGGTACCAACGTTTGAAGCCCTTGACCATCTAACACTGCTTGCGAGATCTACAAAGACACTGCCATGCGTATTACCCAGAGAAAAACGGAAGTCGGGTATTAATCAAAGGTTGACTCGTTGTCAGTTAAAGGATTTAAATTTGCAGCAAGACATATTCGGTACGCAATATTTTCTATCGTTGAAATGATATACCAACATTATAAGCCTGCAAATTACCACGGTCAAAATATGTACAGCATCGTTTATAAGGTCGGGATCAATTTTCAAAATTTGATTACGACAATAAAGTTAGGTACATATCTCCGCCAAGAAAAGACCCAGACAAATGATCAAAATGGCATTTGAAAGTAAATAAAAGCCAGCTACATTGGGCCTTTTTTTTTCACATTGTCCACGTTTTTGTTTGCACTCACCAGGTAACGTTGAATTCGTTTTTTTTTTTTTCACGCTGTTCGTACTTCTATAAAGTTGCATGTAGTTTTTTGGGAAATAGTAATAGGAATTTTTTCACTAAAAATAACACGAGAATCACAATAAAGCAAAGAAATTCAACGTCACCCAATGAGCGCAAAAGAAATCATGGAATGAAATAATGCATTATGCTATAGACGTGGGATTTAGAAGAAACAATATCATGAAATTTCGTTTCCAAATCTATATGTTGAAAACTTTTAATGTCTGTATTTACGTAAGAAGAAATATATAATCTGGCGACTAGGTACACTTAATTGTTATTATATCACAGAACGCTGTATCAACAGTTGTAACCGGCGTTTTGTGTATAAATGCCTCGCGCTCGCCAGCTGAGGTTCGTTGTTGACGGACGTTCCGTCGTGAATTTCCCATGTAGACTTGTATCTACGTCTTATCAGTGCTCGGTAATGGCCTACTTCTTCAGTGCTCGCTAACCCGTTGAATTCAATGGCACCAACTAGCGTATACACTTTTCCTGTAAACTTGAAATTAATTGGTAACTGTAGGACTGTGTGCTTCCCTGTCCAATCAGAAAATCCACAATTAACTGCCACATTAACCCAAGTCAGACATTCCGTGTCAACGATTAAGGGGGTATCCCCACCTTTAAATGAGTTAACATTCTGTAATATTTTTAATATTTGTTGTAATAATAAGTTGATATTTATGGGTTCCCGAGGGAAATAAAGTGAATCTGATGAAATATAATCAATTGGGCAAAAGGTTTATGTATTCAGAAAATACAGGTCTGCTTCAGTACGAGGCTAAAGACAGACTAACTTGTTTTACAATAATACTTATTGATACGGCAACGGCTATTCATATATTTTGAGAGCTGTCTTTTATCATATAGACTACTTGATCTAGATCGTATGAAAGTAATATATAGGGGTGAATTCATCAAATATAACACTACCCCCCCCTTAGTGAAAGAGTCGACCCGACTAGTAAGTATAATAAAAATTATTCATGTAAAATCATCATAAGGATTAGTAATTCGATATTGAAATTGTAAAATCTATATGTTCTATTTAGGAGAATCGGAGCTGTGGCTCGAGTAATTAAAAATTTTCCTAAGTACTATCTGACATTCGTCTCTTATTAGTAGGGAAACCACAGAAAACCTCTAAAAGATAGTCTAACTTAATATCACAACATGGGTTTTTACAAAAATCTTCAAGAACAGGAACCAGGAACCAGGAACCAGGAACAAGAGTAGAAACTCAGGATTACAGGATCAGTAGACAGGAATCAGGAAATAAGAATCAGCAAACAGGAACAAGGCGAAGAATCCCTTGGTCAATATGAAGAAAGTCCTGAATACTAGAACAGGAAGGGGCTGGAGGGGTAGAAGGACCAAAGACTGGAACGGAAAGTCCGAATCTGAACTCCAGGAGATCCAACTCCAAACCTCTTCGAAATAAATCATATACGACCTAGACAGGAGGACAAATGTTATTCTCTCAAAATAATAAGGTCTTAAATTTGAGTTTTTCTAAAAACTCTTCAAAATTATGGATTTCTTTTAAATATCTTTTTAAATCAAAATTATAAATTCCTTTTGAAATATTTTCTTTTAAATTAGAACGATAAATTAAACTTTTTGATATTAGCTAAATTATTTCAAATAAAATAAATTGAAAAATTAAATTATTCTATTGAATAAATGTTATAAATATAAATTGAAACGATCTTATCTGGAAAGAAGTGGAAACTTGGGAAAATAGGTCAGGATGGGATGAATTAGACTTCCTTCTTCTAGTCTCAGAATATCATTTCGTCATTTAAATAGAATATCCTACTATCGGAATATCGGGAGCTGGAAAAACTTGGGTTAATGTTTGGAAACTAAAACATAACCTATTTAGATTTTCCGCTCGGATCTCTTTTCATTTAGACGCCATTATTATATAAGTCTATTGTAACGACACCTAGCGTTCTATTTTTGTAATATTTTCGCGAGATTCGAGATTGAAATAAACGAGGGTCTTTTAAACGACCTATAACGAACCCTTTCAATAAAACATCTATAAATAAATGAAAAATTGTTTAAACAATTGCAAAATTGTTTATAACAAAAGAAAAGAAAATAAAAGATAGAAAGGAGAAGAAAGCTAAAGAAGCGTCAGTCTTTACAATGGAGTCTTTGAATATTGATGCGATCCGTTTGGGTGTTCTAATTTCGCAGTTAAATATTGGTGATTTGGATCATAAAAATGAAGATTATGTAAAGGCGCGATTTAATCGTGAATGGGGACGAGTTAAATGCGCTCGAGGCGAAGGAGTTTTACTCAAGAACTCAACATTCAAGATATGCAATACCTGTTTCGTAACAGTGTAAGTAATATTTGATTTCTCTATAATTGTCTTATATTGAAAAATTGATGTATATTATTTTTTTTTTTTTTTTTTTTTTAGATTTCCAAAAAAGATGTTTAAGGCACGTATTGAGTTTCATCGAATGTTCGTAGGAGAACTCCAAATGAACAGTTCTTTTACCAATTGTCAGCTGTGTCAAACTCCCGTGGTCTTCGAACTACCGAATGAGGATTGCGAAACTTGTTTGAAGTTCAAAACTCTACTTAAACATGTGTTCGAAAAGAGATCCATGAACCAATATTGATCAATGTGATGCAAAATTACAAATTGTTTTGTTTTTCATATAATTAGTGAAATAAATAATTTATTCCACATGTATTTGTTATTAATAAAATAAATATTGTTTACGAATCATCGATTTGTTTTAAATTTGTGTCGGTATTATTATTTATTAGATGTTATTCATAACATTCATTAAACCCCATTTGCTTTTCAACAATCTTCATTACCGACTTGATTTGACCGACTTGAAATTGTTTCGCTATTAGTTCCGATTTCTATCGAATTATCTCGAATAGTTCCGAGTTGTTCCGAGTCTACTCTGAGTCTATGTTAGAAATCATATGGTTTCATAACCTCGCAAAAATTCATATAAACGTCATCTGCGGAAGCTTCGGCGTCTAGGATTAAGACTGGTGCTGGAAGAGTCGCAAATTTCTTTCTAACTAACCAATCTTCGTGTACCTCATGAAGAACTTTTAAATAAGATAAAGGAATACCGTCTTCTTCTGAACGAGCGCGTGAATTTATTCGTGAAAACGACTCTTCGGGAGATAACCTCAAATAAACTATTAAATCTACTTCGAAGGCAGGAGACTCACTAACCAAAACCCTAACATTTTCTAATAAAAGATGAGCTTCAAGGTCTTCAAAATCTCCCATTCGTCTACGTGCCTCAACGAAGCAATTGCAGCTATAAATAGACCTTGCCATGATTTTATTAGGTAACGCGGTCTTAGTTAAATGTCTAATTCGCATTGTCATAGCTGCGTGATGCTGAAAATGATATGCATATTTACTAGGATCCTTATACATCTTTTCAAGAAGATTTTCACCAGCTACGTTTCGATATTCATCTAAAGGTTCTAATAACGTAAGAATATTCTTATCATTTAAAAATCTTTTAGTAAACGTCGTTTTACCACATCCAATATTTCCTTCAATGAGGATAGTTAAAGGTCTATAATCTCTTCGTTTAATCCCATAAGGCAGTTCCTCAGACCACCTGGAAGAATCCAATGTAAAGGTTTGATCATCCCTTAGAAGAGAGAAATTATTATTTACAGAATGATCTTCATCTATATTTAAAGAACGAAGATTCTTTATTTTATTATTGTGAGTAAGTTTATCTGAATTATAAGGAGCCAAGCGGTCTAAGTGTACCACCTTAGGTTTCGTACGAGTAGATTTTTGTATTCGATAAACTACATTATTTATTTTGTCAATTATCGAATAAGGACCTTCCCAATTAGATTGTAATTTAGGACAGCGTCCTTTTTCTCGTCTAGGTTGGAAAAGCCATACTAAATCTCCAGTTTTAAATTCAAGATCTCTAGCCCTAATATCATAATGAGCTTTTGTCCTATCTGAAACGATTTCAATTCTTCCTCTAGCAAAATCATGAATTTGTTCTAATTTATCCCTTAAATTAGATACGAAGTCTGTTTGAAGAGGATCTGGCGAAGGAATAGGTCCCTTGTCTAAGTCTGAAGGTAACCGAAGATCTCTTCCCATAAGCATAGAAGCTGGAGATTGTTTAGTCGTCTCGTGAACAGCTGATCGATAAGATAGAAGAAAAAGAGGAATCCACTCATCCCAATCCCGTTGACTTTTGTCAACGAAGGAAGCTAAATAGCTTAGAAGAGTTCGATTTAACCGTTCTACCATTCCATCAGACTGAGGATGAAGGGGGGTTGTATGAGTCCTTCTGATTCCCAAAACTGTTGATATTTCTTCTATTAAAATTGATTCAAAATTACGACCTTGATCGGTATGTAATTCTAGAGGAGTCCCATATCTACAAACAAAATCTCGAACAAATACTTGGGCAACTGTCTTTGCCTCCTGATTAGGGATAGGGATGACCTCGGGCCATTTAGTAAAATAATCAGCAATAACTAAGGCGTATCTATTTCCAGATCTAGAAAGAGGGAGTGGCCCGAGAACATCCATAGCCACTCTCTCAAAGGGTGCTCCGACGTTATATATTTGAAGAGGACTGCGACCCTTACCGCGAGGACCCTTTTTCGCAATGCAGACTTTACATAACCTACACCAATCATCTACATCCATTCTGCTGCGAGCCCAGAAAAATCGTTCTCTGATCCGACCTAAAGTTTTATTGGAAGCGAAATGTCCACCCGACGGTGAATCATGATATTGTTTTAGGATGTCTTCTATTTTGTTCTTTGGTACTAATAACTGCCATCTAATTATCTTCAAATCTGGAGATTCCCATTTTCTATATAATATTCCGTTCATTAAAAACAGAGAATCCCATTGAGTCCAATAGATTTTTAGATCTTGACTCTTAGCAGAAACATCTTGCCACTCAGGGCGTAATTCAGATTCTTTCCATATTTTAATCTGTAATAGAACTTCATCTTCTTGTTGAGCCTTTTTCCATGGGTTCAGATCTCCTTCAAAAGTGATTGATCGGATTTTATAGGGTTCGTCTAATTGTTTTTCTAATCTGGTGCATTGTTTACATTCGACAGGTCCTTCGCAAGGTCTTCTGGATAGAGCGTCTGCGTTTCCATGTAATAATCCAGCGCGGTGTTGAATATCAAAATCATATTGGCCCAGTCTCTCTATCCACCTAGCTACCTGTCCTTCTGGAGATTTAAAAGAAAGCAACCACTTAAGAGAAGCATGATCTGTCCTAATCAAAAACTTTCTCCCATATAAATAATGATGAAAATGTATTACTGTTTTTACCACAGCTAAAAGTTCTCTACGAGTGACACAATAATTCCTCTCCGTCTTACTAAGGACTCGACTGTAATAACTGACTACCCTTTCATTTCCGTCATGGATTTGAGACAAAACTCCACCTATTCCCGAAAGAGAAGCGTCTGAATCTAAAATAAAAGGTTGTTCTACTTGGGGATAAGCAAGAATAGGAGAAGATGTTAAATAAGTTTTTAATTTGATAAAAGCTTCTTCACATTCCTGAGACCATTCGAATTGAACCTTACTCCCTGTTAGATGATGGAGAGGTTTAGCTATTGAGGCGAACCCTTTAACAAAACGACGATAATAAGTACAGAGCCCTATAAAACTTTGAACACCTTCTTTATCTACAGGACGGGGCCAATCTGATACTTTTTCTATTTTTGTAGGGTCGGTCTTCACTCCTTCTGCGGAGACTATGTGTCCAAGGAAATGAACCTCTCGTTGTAATAGATGACATTTCTTCGGACTCATTTTGAGTCCTGCTTGTCTAAGGCGAGAGAAGACTTCAGTAAGATTTTCTACTTGTTCTTCGAATGTTCTTCCAAAAACGATTACATCGTCCAGATATACCAGACACTTCTTTTCTGTAATTCCTCTTAGTATCGTTTCCATTGTTCTTTCAAAAGTTGCAGGAGCGTTGCATAACCCAAAAGGCATAACCTTGAATTGCCATAATCCTCCTAAGCCGGTTACAAAGGCTGTCTTTTCTTTATCATCTTCATTCATTTCTACTTGCCAATATCCACTCTGCAAATCTATAGTGCTGAACCATTCTGCTCCAGCTATTAAATCAAGGGTTTCTTCTATCCTCGGCAAGGGGTAAGAATCTTTTTTGGTTATGTCATTTAACCTCCTATAATCGATGCAAAATCTCTTCGTTCCATCTTTCTTTGAAACAAGAACAATTGGTGAAGCCCAAGGACTTGAAGATGGTTCTATTACGTTGATGGCTAGCATTTCGTTGACCATCTTCTCTACTTCTTCTCGACCATTTAATGGAAGTCTTCGGGCAGCTTGTTTTATAGGTGCGTTATTTCCTACATCGATAGTATGAGTCGTTATGGTACTTCTTCCTTTATCGTTGCTATTTTTAGCAAAAGCATCTTGATATTCTTCAATTAATGTTTTGAATTTCTCTTTTTGAATGGAATTTAAACCAACAGATGACTTTTCTAAGAGATTTTCTAAATGAAGTGGAAAAGGAATTAATTCTTCTCTGGAAAGATCTATAACTTGAATCTGAGGAAAATCTGATGTCTTATTCCTATTAGTTAAAAGAGCAATCTCGTGTCGACCCGACGTTAATAAATTCCCTTCGGTTGAAATAACACAATTATGCGCTGCAAGAAAATCAATCCCTAAGATCCCTTCATCCTCAATATCTGCTACGTAAACTTTATGTGAAGAATCGATACACCCTATCACGTTAATCTGAACTAAAACTTCTTTTAAAACCGGAGTTATTTCTCCTGTAGCAGTTCGAAGGGAAGCAGAATTTTGAGAATGGTTAATAGATTTCAAGAGATCCGAACGGACTACTGTGACTTCTGCCCCAGTGTCTATCACCCAGAGGCAGTTAATTCCGTTGACAGTCCCTCGCGCATATAAACCTGTTTGTCTTAGGCTTCTTAATAAAAATTGTGTTAAAATAGGGCTTTCGTTGGATCGAACACTTGATGACTTTCGCCCTTCTAAATCATCAATAATTAGTTTTTTTGGTTAGAAGAACCCTGAGGTTTTTCTGAAGTTTTATGAGAATTATCTGTATTATTTTCACTATCTTTCCTCCACGACATTTTTTTATCTAAAGAATTTTCGTTATTAGCTTGATTTAATTTTTCTAATGAAAAACAACGATTGGCGTCATGTCCAATCTTTTGACAGTATTTACATTTTAGCGGGGGTCTGTCTCCGTAATTTGGTCTTTTATAATTATTATTACTATTATTTCTATTATAGTTATTATTATTATTATATCCGTTATTATAATTATTTTGCTGCCTGGGAGTATTTTTCTCTGAATCATTGGTTTTACTAGGGAAAGTAGGAGTTTTATCTGTTTCTATACGTCGAACTTTTCCTACCCCAAGATGGTGTTTAGTTAATGCTTCTATTTCTAGACCTTTAATAACTGCTTCTTGGACAGAGGAAGGTCCTGTCAAACTAAGAGTATGTCTTAATTCTGCATCATTTATTGCATTAATAAATTTGTTACAAGCTAATATATCTCTAGTTGGTTCATCACAATTAGGTAAAGCTATCCTAGCTAATCTTTCTATTTCTACTCCAAGAGAGGCAAGACCTTCTTCTTTAGCCTGTTTTTTAAGATCTAATTGAGTTAGAGATAATTTTGATATGAGTTGACTTCCGAATCTCAAACGTAAGGCTGCACTGAGTTTATCATAATTTTCAATGTCTGAATCAGCCAGAGCCGATAGAACAGCTAAGGCAGGACCCCTCAAGCTTCCTGCAAGCTGTCCGGCTTTAGTGATAGAGGACCAAGAGTTTACTTTTGCAATTATTTGAAACTGTCGCTCATAATCAGCCCAAGGAATTGATCCGTCAAAGAAATTTACTTTAAGGTTTGACGATTTTTTCGTTGACTCAGTACAACCTTCATTACGAGTAATAACTGTATCGTTAATCTGTTTATCGCGACTACTCCCGGCGCGAGATAAATTGAGAGGAAGGTTATTAATTGTATTGTCTATATTTTGGTCACCAGCCATTTGATTAATATTCTCTACGTCTCGTGCGTCCCGAATTGGACCTCCAATTCGGTCGCTTTGAGTATTTGTACGAGTGTGCGGCGTGAAAGTCGCCGCTCCACCCGTACGAGGTCTACGTATGGTTGGGGAAGGTTCTTCTTCCCCATAATTCTGTACAGACCGAATGTTTGCTGGTTCGATTATTTCCTCAATCCTCACTGGGGATCGTCTGGGAGTCGAAGTTTGAGACATAGTTTCCTGTGGTTCCAGGCGTCTCATCAGTAGGGACATGGTGGTTTGTTGGGCTGTCATATTAGCTTCCCGGTCAGCTCGTTGAGCTGCTAAATTTGCCTCTCTTTCCTCCCTCAATCGAACAGCTTCGCGTTCCTCGCGTTCTCGTTGAGCTGTCAAATTTGCCTCGCGTTCAGCTCGGCGTTCTTCCCTCTCCTCTTTTTGTGCTGATAAAATAGCTTCTCTTTCTTCTCTTTTAGCCAATAGTTCAGCTTCTCTTTCCTCTCTTTTTGCTAATAGTTCAGCTTCTCTCTCTTCGCGTTTGGCTAATAGTTCAGCTTCTTTTTCGATACGTTTTGCTAATATTTCAGCTTCTCTTTCTTCTCGTTTTGCTTCTCTTTCTTCTCTTAATCGAATCATTTCGCGTTCTTCGCGATCTTTTTGTGCTGCCAAATTAGCTTCGTGTTGGGCAGTTTGAGCAGCTAGGCTTGCTTGTTGTTGTGTAGCCATAACTTGTAATAGTCGTTCCATCATATCAACCTGGGGCTGAGGTGCTGGAACTTGTTGAGGTTCTCGTCGACGAGACATTTCGTTTCTTTTTTAAATTCTTTTTTTTTTTTAAATCCTTTCACAGTCACGAACTCTCTTTCAAAAATTCACTTTATCGATCCCGGTAAGATCCCGATTCTGACACCAATGTAATATTTTTAATATTTGTTGTAATAATAAGTTGATATTTATGGGTTCCCGAGGGAAATAAAGTGAATCTGATGAAATATAATCAATTGGGCAAAAGGTTTATGTATTCAGAAAATACAGGTCTGCTTCAGTACGAGGCTAAAGACAGACTAACTTGTTTTACAATAATACTTATTGATACGGCAACGGCTATTCATATATTTTGAGAGCTGTCTTTTATCATATAGACTACTTGATCTAGATCGTATGAAAGTAATATATAGGGGTGAATTCATCAAATATAACAATTCTAAGAAAGAGATTGATATTTTACAGCGAATTTGAGAGTCTGATCAAATCCAAAAAAATCAAGAAGTTTAGGGAGAGTTTGACCCTCATCATCCATACTTAACATTGAATATTATTTTGAGTCTATTAGTAGTTACGCTGAATATAGAAAAACACAAAATTACTCGGTTGTCGCAAAGAATCAGTAGTACCGTTGGATCGATTTTGGAATTTTTGGTCTTCAATTGTTCAGAAGAGATGCCTCTATCATATGAACATAGAACTTTTTGATATGACTATTTTTGGTTGAGATAATAGAAAAAATAGAGAAAAAAAATTGAAGAATTAGAAAAATCTCAGTAAAAACTAAGCGAGTCAGGCAATTTTCGCGATATCAAAAAGTTCTATGTTCATATGATAGAGGCATCTCTTCTCAACAATTGAGGACCAAAAATTCCAGAATCGATCCAACGGTACTACTGATTCTTTGCGACAACCGAGTAATTTTGTATTTATCTATATTCAGCGTAACTACTATTAGACTCAAAGTAATATCCAATGTTAGGTATGGATAATGAGGGTCAAAACCTCCCTCAACTTCATGATTTTTTTGGATTTGATCAGACTCTCAAATTTGCTGTAGAATATCAATCTCTTTCTCAGAATGTTGACCTATTTAAAGGTGGGGATACCCCCTTAAGTGGTGCCCAGAAGTAATGGTGCGCGTGACGTCGATGGAGCCACAAGTTGTACATGGACGTTGGGCCTCTACATATCGGTGATGCAAATTCATTTCAATTCCTGCGAGTCCATTTTGATAACAAGCAATAGAGTCTATATCTAGGCAGACCTTGAAATGTGTTTCACATGTGGAGCAATTTTTACAGTCAATGTTGATCGTGACGGAGGTATTCTCTTCCATCAAATTGTCACACATTCTATTGAGGTTGAACTTACAGTCTAATACGCCCTTCGCGTTCGGAGGGATGAAGTTATTTATCAAATGACCTCTTTGACGGTAGACCTCCTGCGAAATGCCGTTCTCAACTACTTTTTTAACAAGCTGTAGGAATTCACATTCTATATTGTCAACGAAATCTCGGTAGGCCTCCCATTCTAAGTATGCCACTATCATACATTGAATAACAGTATCGAAAGGGCATGTGTTAGCAACTTTGACTAGTTTGTTGTTAATTCTAATCGGGTTTTGGCGGTTCGCATTTTTCAACAGAGGTATCTTTTTGTGTATCTTCTTGTTGGTTGTAGTCCTTGCTTTGCCATCATTTCCTGCGATATCCAACGGCTTTCTCAAGGGAGTGAGATATGTACCCCTCTTCTTCGGTGGTTGATTCGGCTTATTCTTACCCCTCCACTGTTCCTCTTCCTTGAGGCATTGATTTATCGAGCATTCTGACACACCGCTCCCCGTGTCATTCAGTTGTTCATCTGAAAAACGGTGAATCGATAATTGTTTGAAAAGTACCTCATCGTGAAAATTTTCCTTCTTAAATTAGATTATTATTTATGATTAGCATACGAATCAAGTCATCTGTCTAATTCTATATTTTGACCTCTATATCCACAAATCGCACCACGGAAGTCCAGAACATAACGTAACATATTTGCTCATCATTTGAAATTCATTGGGTACAGAAATCGATTTGTATTTATTGTTATGATTATTTACGATTTACCTCTCCTATTTCAAATCTGCGCATTCACATTATGTGTCGTGTCGAAAGATAGAAAATCGAACTAGTTCGGAATTTACCATAAGTATAGGCAAAGAAAAAGAATGTATCCAAAGAAACAGAATATAACCAACTAAACGTGTGTAATAGAATGCAAAGAAATATCCCGTAATACAACTGAGTGCATACCTCCTTCTGCAGAGTTCGCCAAACTACTGGTCAAACTATAATCATCAGATAATCGGGTTTGTAGTTTCGGTGGTGTTTAAACTCCCGCTAGTGTTTCAACTTCCTGTTGGATTACTTCAGATTCGGTGACGATCTCATCAGATTCATTGGCCAAATCACCTACGTAATATAAAAATGAAGACATTCGGAGGAAACATTAAACGACGATATCTCGTTACATATTTTCAGAACTATTTATGACACGCGGTGTCCATGTGGAATTGCTATGTCATACAGTAAAGTGACCTATCATGAAATGTATTATTATCCTGACAAGGGGATCTTACAGCTACGGAGATGGGAATCAGGATGTTGGTTTTTGTCCCGTTCCGTGGACTGAAGAAACGCTTGCGTAAAGGAAAAATTACTTCAATAATATGTGGAAAAAAAAGAATATAACCAACGAAACGTGTGTAACAGAATGCAAAAAATTGTGCATATCAAGCTTTTCAAGCAACCTAAAGAATAGAAATATCCCGTAACACAAATGAGTGCATACCTTCTTCTGCAGAGTTCGCCAAACTACTGGTCAAACTATAATTATCAGATTAACTATAATGATCGGATTTGTACTTTCGGTGGTGTTTCCACTCCCGCTAGTGTTTCAACTTCCCGTTGGATTACTTCAAATTCTGTGACGATCTCATCAGTTTCATTGGCCGAATCACCTACTTAATGTAAAAATTAAGGCATTCGGAGGAAACATTAACCCTAGAATGGTAACCTGGGGTCTTTTTGGACCCCAACGATTTGATGAAAACAGGCATTTTTACGATTTTCTCACGTTTCCTACCCCGTTACCCAATTTTTGACCAACTTTACAGACTTCGGGCAAAATGTCCATAGGCTCACGTGATTCTGCATTGAAAGACGAACCGAAAGAGCCCCCGTAGGACCTTCTACGTGAAATTATACCCGAGATATGAATTTTCAAAATTGGGGTATTTTATGACCCCAGGTTACCGGAATGGGTAAAAAAAAATAAGGTTACCATTCTAGGGTTAAACGACGATATCTCGTTACATATTTTCAGAACTATTTATGACAGGTGGTGTCCATGTGGAATTGCTATGTCATACAGCAAAGTGACCTATCATGAAATGTATTATTATCCTGACAAGGGGATCTTACAGCTACGGAGATAGGAATCAGGATGTTGGTTTTTGTCCCGTTCCGTGGACTGATGAAACGTTTGCGCAGAGGAAAAATTATTTCGATAATACTTGTTTTTTCAATATTTTTTCGATTTCAAATCTGTAGCCGATAATCCGTTGACTTTTTTACGTGAATATCACCATTATTTTTTATTTTTCAATCTTTGTATTGAAATTCAAAATGTGTAATGACCAGAATACACATTTTCTTATTTACAACTTTAATAAAACGATGGCCAATTTCTATAGAATATGGCAAACAAGGAAAGAAAAAAAAAAGTTTCAACAAATTTGAATATTACTGTGGTATATTCTATCACTCGACATCTTGAATTGTATGTAGCAATAAATTTTTTGAGAAGTTGATAAAAGCAGTGGTTATATTATTTGATGACGATTCTGACCATCTATACATTGTGACGTGGATTTTTCCTGGTCCTCAGACCAGACCGGAAAGCTAGGCTGAGAACCGTCCACTCGACAATTGACCAACGAAAAATTAATAATAAAACAAAGATGCTGGGCGCCAGGCTTATAATCGCCACTTTCTGAAAATCTAACTAAGAAAAAAAAAAAAAACTACAGATACTTGAGCGCCGGCTAGCGTCAGTACCGCGGAGAGGGGTCGGGATTAATTGAAGGATTAGCAGGGCGTATTAACGACTCGGTGAATTTGAATGTAACAAAGAAAATAAAATTTATTCAAGAAAAATAGTATCCAAAAAAAAAATTAGAAATAATAATACTAGTACCCGGGGGTACTCCCCAGCGGGTATGAATTGACTACAGGTCGTGTAAAAGTGACCTGGCCACGTTTGGCGAGTTTCACAATAAAAATTAAACTACTAGCTTCCACGTAGGAGAGCGATAACATATAAAAAGAATTCATGCAACAAAAAGAATATATAACTCGTCAAATCAAGTCCTCGCTAGACAATACTAACTAAATTACTAATAAGGTCTTTGAGGCTTTCGCGGTGAGATTCTGAATAAGACTTGGCTTCCGGGATGGAGCCGCGTTGTTTAACGGTTAGGTGCCGACGTTTCGTAAACATTGCAGTTTACTTCATCAGGGCGAGAAACAACCTGATACTGGTTGCTCCCCAACAGGGTGTCCCTATTTATGCCAGTTGCGGAGCCGTCCATGTGTGACGTTCCGCTCGGGTGGAGTTGACCAATCATATGTTTTTAAATGGTTGGCCAAACATTAAAAAAAAAACCGGGAGGATGGCGTTCCAAATTGGATGGGTTTGAAGTCCGTTGTCTCTGTTGATGTTGTTAGGATGTTTACGGATTTCAAAGATTTCTCTGTATTTTCGAGGAAAATACTGATTTGAGTTAGCCAAGGAGGTGGTTTGGTCAAATAAGATTTGGTGGCCCGTTTCCATTTGGTGTTCCGCCAGAGCTGAGATAGTAAAGTGCTTCAGTTTGACGCATCTTTGGTGTTCTTTAAGGCGAGTGCTGATCTTCCTCCCGGTTTCTCCGATGTAAACTTTTCCACAGGAACAAGGGATCCTGTATACCCCTGAAGAGCTGAGCGGGGGGAGTTTATCTTTTGGGGAGTTGAGGAATTGCCCGATTTTCTGTGGTGGTTTGAAAATCGGTTTGATGTTGTTTCTCCTTAGGATTCTCCCTATGGAGTCCGTCACTCCTTGAATGTAGGGGAGGAAGGCAGTTCTTCTCGTTACTTCCGTTGGTAAGTTTGAAATGTCTGTCGATGGGTTGGGCTTGTTCTGGAGTTTTTGGATGGTTTGTTGGATTTGTGTGGACGAGTAACCATTGGATTGTAGGGTTTTCTTCAGGTGGGCTAGTTCGACGTTGAGGTTATCTGAATCAGAGACTGTCAGTGCTCGGTGGACGAGTGAGCTGATCACTGATCCTTTTTGTGATGGGTGGTGGTGTGAAGCTGCGTGGAGATATCTGTTGGTGTGTGTGGGTTTGCGGTATACGCGATGTCCCAATTGACCATCTTGTTTTTTCGTGACTAGCACGTCCAGGAAGGGAAGTTGGTTGTTATTTTCTGTTTCCATCGTGAAGCGTATGTTAGGGTGTCGGGAGTTGAGAAAGTCTAGAAAGGTTTGGAGGTGTTCCTTACCATGTCGCCAAATGACAAAAGTGTCATCAACATATCGGAGCCAGAGTTCAGGTTTTAGTCGGGCTTCTCCGAGGGTGTGGCTCTCGAAGTGCTCCATGAATATGTCCGCTATGATGGGAGAAATTGGAGATCCCATAGCAGCGCCTGAGGTTTGTTCGTAGAATGCTCCTTGGTAAAGAAAGTAGGTGGAGGTGAGGCAGTGTTCGATGAGGGGGAACAGTTGTTGGGGTATCTTTTTGGATCTTTTTATGATTTCCAAGGTGTCTGGGATAGGGACTTTCGTAAACAGTGATTCTACATCAAAGCTGACTAGAATGTCATCAGGATGTAGTCGAATCTGTTGGATTTTCTCGACAAAGTCTTTCGAGTTGAGGATGCGTGAGCCGGAGTCGGATAGGAGTGTTTGGAGTTGGGACGCCAGATACCGTGAAAGTTTGTATGTGGGCGAGTTAATCGCACTAACTATTGGTCTCAAGGGTACGTTGGTTTTGTGGATTTTGGGTAGGCCGTAAAGTCTGGGAGGGCAGGATTCTTTGGGAGTCAAAGCTTTTTTGGTTGGTTCCGGCAGATTGCTTTCCTTGATAAGGAGGGTGGTGCGTTTTTCTATTTTCGGTGTAGGGTCTCTTGAAATTTTGCGGTAGGTAGTGTCGTCCAGGAGTGTTCGGATTTTGGTTTCGTAGTCTTTCCTGTTGAGGACGACCGTGGCATTGCCTTTGTCTGCTGCCAGTACGATGATGTCGGGGTTGCTGTTGAGTTCTCTCAGTGCTAGGCGTTCCTGTCTAGTGAGGTTTGGCCTGGGTGCTTTGGCGTTGCGTAGAATGTTGGTTGTTAGTCTTCGAATGTTGTTTGCTGCTTCCGTTGGTAGTCCGAAGATGGAGTTTTCGATTTGGGAGATGATTTCGTCTTTTGGGATTCTAGAAGGGGCAATAGCAAAGTTCGGGCCTTTGGCTAGGGCAGAAGTTGCTTCTTGGGAAAGGATCGTGTCACTGAGGTTCTTGACAGTATCTTTAAGCGGTGTCGGGGTTTTTGGCTGTGGCGAGAGTTTTTGGTATTTGTCTATTTGTCGTTGGGTACACTGCAAGTGGATCCGTTCAGCTTGTTCAGCTGAAACGCGGTCCACTGTTTGCCAGATGTGGGGTCGTAGAGTGGAGGTGAGGAAGAGGTGAAGACGCAGTGTCCGTTAGTAGTACAGATATGACAGTTCTGGATCCAGCCTTCCTTACCGGCCATCAGGCAGTCGGTAACCTACTGACCGCGTGGGTAAGTTACCGACAGTCGGATGGTAACGATCGTCGATCACTGTTACCGACAATCGGCTGGCTGCAATTCGCCGTTGTGCGATGGCGCCACTACCGACTGTTACCGATAGTCCGATGGTAACGATCCGATCTTTGGTTACCGATAGTCCGATGGCTGCAATTTTCCCGCAATTTTCCGTCTTGCGATGGCGCCACTAACGATTCGCTTTCGAATTATGGTAACGATTACCGATCTTTTTTTTTTTTCTTACCGACAATCGATCCAAGATGGCTGAAATATCTAATTCTTAGCTTATATATACGAATTATACTAGCTGAAAATGCTTGAAGAGTGACAGGGTGTTATATATATGCAATCAATGACGCGAATTATCTGATAATATATGCGTTTATTTGTTATGTCTCAAGTCTAACCTATTCTAAAATACAACAATTTCAATAATAATAATAATAATAATAATAATAATGGCCGTAACATTTATCCCTCATGTGTATTCATCATCATTCCCTATGAGAATGGGATCTGAAAATAGAAAAAGTGAGCTTAGATGTGTCATAATGATTCCTCAATGATAAATCATACACACTATTTTTCCTCAGACGCATTCTGTATATCTTGATCATATTCGCCCTCGCTACCGCTATCCAGTCTTTCGTCTATTCGATCCCGAAGAACCATAGAGACTGCATAATCTTCGGAATTCGGGTAATAATGTTCATCATGCGCCTTCTTAAACCACCAACAGCGAATATCGTGGTCTATCTGAAGCTTTGCCTGGACACCATTAATTGTTAACACGGCACCATCCACACAACGCCTGGTTACATATGGCTTCAGCTGTGGATCAACCAAGTCATCAAGATTAGGAGCATTACCCCATTCCACAGGAGTCGCCCAATCATATCGTGCGTGAATTCCTTGAACAAATACATAATCAACTTAGCAATTCTAAAATAACAATATCGTATCCAGACATCGGGCTCTACTTACGATTGCGCATGTTTGCGGAATTATGAGCCATCACATCGACATCTTTCCTCATCATCTCGTCTATTTGATGCCGAAGAACATTGGCGATTGCATAATCTTCAGGATTAGGGTAAGCCTGATAATGATCCACCCTCCTAAACCACCAACAGCGAATATTGCTGTCTATTCGGAGGCCAGCCTGGATACCATTAATTGTTATTAAGGCACGATCCACACGTCGTCTGATTACATATGGTTCTAGTTGTGTATTAATCAATGCACCAAGATGAGAATCATTACCCCACTCCACAGGGGTTGCCCAATTGTATCGTGAGGAAACGTCTTGAATAGAACACAATATTAACTTAGCAATTGTAAAATAATATCATATGAAGACATCAGGCTCTACTTACAATAGTATATGCTTGCACGATTACCAGCCATCACGTTCAGGGATTTTCCTTCGATTCTATGAACTTGCACTATTCACCGATCTTTTCAGACTGAAAGTTGTCTTTTTCATCTTAGACTAACCTGGCAGAGGTTAGGTTGCACCCTATTTGCTGCATACCATCCCCAAAATAAAATCAAACTCAACCAATAAAAGAACAGCTCTCAAAAGACACCACCTCGGCTCATAAAAACCGGCAAGCCCCCAAAGGATCGAGTAATAAATATCATTCAGAATTTTTGGTTTCGGCCCCTGATAATATTTGTGTTTTTATTTTAGTGTTTCTTAAGTCTAACCTATTTTTAAGTAACATTTTTTCCTACAAACTACTTAAAACTAACTTAAACTATATTTCTTAATATTGTAAGGTCACAATTTTCTTAAGGTAACTAAGAAACTTGTAATAGAAAAGTACTATCCTACTCCGCCCTATTCTCCACCCCTCCTGCTCCTCATTCACCTCCACCCTTTTCTTCTCCTCCTTCCCCTTCCTCCTCTCCTCCTCCTTACGATCAGCCTCCACCCCCCAATCCTCCTCCTCCGGCTCATCCGCAAGTTCCTCCAGCGGCTTTATCTCTATCCACATCGGGAAACCATCGTCACAATAAATCTCCACCCAGCGCACCCCTTCGTTTAAAGTCTCATAGCCGTCATCTCTGCCATCGTCTTCCCACCCTTGCCAGAACTCGTCATCGAAGATTTGATCATCCATTTCTGCAATATGAAATATCAATTACAAACTATACCCATCATGAAAACTATGATATCGAAGAATAACGATACTTACCTCTTGCTTCCGATTTGGTGCTTGAGTTT
This sequence comes from Tenthredo mesomela, assembly GCA_943736025.1. Classification (NCBI taxonomy): domain Eukaryota; kingdom Metazoa; phylum Arthropoda; class Insecta; order Hymenoptera; family Tenthredinidae; genus Tenthredo; species Tenthredo mesomela. The sequence continues at coordinate 19,302,701 of OX031019.1, forward strand.
TCTATATAATGTTTCTTCCTTGGACTGGCTGCGGATTGTGTAAACTCAATGCGAACTCGCACTTTTATACCCAACTAGAAACCCGAAATACGCCCCCAATATTGGAGGGGCTGATCAATGGGAAACTCGGAAAATATTTTTTTCGTATGGAGGTGCCAAAGATGCGAACCCTCCCAGGTACAAAACCCCTGACCGATGGTTGAAAACGCTTGAATTTTCATAGTATTTGAACGATGGAGGAGGAGGGGTGGGGCGTGTGCATATAAACCCCAACCCTAAGGCGGGTGTGAGCAATCGTCTAGTACCAGTTTGACTGAGAAATTCTACGAAGAAAAAAATGGACAACGCTATGTATATGAATCTCGTTGAGATGATGGAAGATGCATACAAGTTACTGTGTACACTACCATCAGAACAGGCGAATAAAGATATTTTTATTCACTGGCGTGACATTGCGCTTGAAAATATTCGATCCTTGAACAATATTTTGACGCAATCTAAACCAACTGTGAGTGAAAAGCAACGGCTACAGCATATAATTTCACTCCTCCATTCGTGGGCTGTGAAATTTGACCGACATCGTACGACTATTGATGGAGGTAATATTGGTGATGATATTCATAATCGTGTTCGATGGGATGATATGGAGAGTGCCTTCAAGTGTCGTATACGCACCGGAGCCGTAACGAATCTTCGACATAAAGATTTGGCAAGGTTTTTGACTGACGCTGGGGTGGTAACGATGGAGCGTTTGAAAAATGCGCTACGCAAAGAAGGAAGTATTAAGGTGAATGTGGGTGTTTCGTGTAAATTCGAAAACATAAAAAGCGATGAGATCAGTCTGGAAGTAAAGAACTTCAATACACGCAACACTGCAATTCTTCCATCGACAGACCTGGACACCTGGTTCAACGATAATGTAACGAATCCACTGCTAACCATGGTGGAGGATTTCGAGCAACGAGACTCTGGTTAAAGTATGATTGAGATCATAAATGCTGTGATCTGCATCAACCGATATGAGCCTCTTCGTGGTGGACTCTCCACATTCACACAACTACCCGAGGATATTCAGCGACAGAAAGCGGTGGTCAACGTGCAGAACGACGATGATCGATGTTTGCTGTGGTCTGTTGCCGCAGCACTCCACCCCGTACACGTCAACGCAACCAGAACACACAGCTATCTGTCATATGCTAAGGATATTGAGATCTAAGTAAACAGCGTCATTCGCCATAGGGAATATCCCCAGAAAGAAGTTGGCCACACTGGCGACGCTCTGCGAGCAGAGCGACACAACAGAGAACACGATGTAACTCGACTGTAAGATCACCCGTGCAATAAAGTATTAATAAACAACAAGCAAGTATCATACTTACTCTGAACCCCTGAAAACATTACATGGCGCAGTCGGATATCGAACAGCGATAAAAAAAAAAAAAAAAAAAAGCGGTCCAGGAAAAGGAAAAAACAAGAAAAACTATCCACGAAAATACGTCGCCTGAAAAAAAAAAAAAAAAAAACGTTACAAAATGGCGACACCAAACATCGTCAACCTGAACCTCAAGCCACCTGAATCACTCTCCATTGAAGGTAACTTGGCTGAGAATTGGAAAAAATGGCAGAAGAAATTTAAAATATTCTTAGAAGCAACGGAGTCCACTACGAAACCCGACAACGTAAAAATAGCGATCCTATTGCACACAATTGGCGATGAAGCGGCAGAAAAATTCGAAACTTTCGACTTAACAGCAGCCGAGAAAGAAAACTACGACAGAGTCGTCCGCTCATTTGAAGAATACTGTGTCCCGAAAAAAAACGAAAGTATAAACAGGCACATATTTTTTCACCGCAACCAACGTGAAGAAGAAAACTTCGACCAATTTCTGTCCGAACTGAAAAAACTAAGTTTAAACTGCGAGTTTGCTAGCTTACGAGACAGTTTAATAAAAGACAGAATAATAAGTGGAATACGAAACAACCAGGTACGAGATAGACTACTGAGAGAGGAAGACTTGACACTCGACAGATGTGTCAAGTTGTGTAAAACAGCAGAATTAGCAGAGTTCCAGCTGAAAACACTAAAGAACGAGACAACTGAAATAGGATACGTCAAAAGAAGCCGCACAGACCCGAGCAAATACAACAGAGACCGCAACAACACGGGAGAGAAAGCAAAATCAACACGAGCAACCAACCAATACCAACGACAAGAAAGAAGAGGAGAAAACCAAGACAAGAAGACAGGTGAAAAACGAAACTGCAACAACTGCGGATACGAACACCCCAGCCGACAGTGCCCGGCATTCGGCAAACAGTGTAACTATTGTAAAAAACCTAACCACTTCGCACAGGTATGTAGAGGTAAAACTCATAAAGTCAACGTCGTAGAGGAAGAGGAAGAATCCCAGTGTTACGTCTTGAGTTGAATGATATTTAGAAGAACGAATCACGAGTTATTTTATATGATGTTGAATTGGTAGAGTTCTGTATTTCTTACCGAGTCTTAAATTACTAGTTCTTCTGGACGTCGCTGAGCTCGTATCTGTTGAGATATCTGTTGAGGTATGGGTATTATCAGCCACCACTATGCGTGGGTGAAATAAATGTTTATAGTTTCACCTTTTAATTATAACAATATTTATTAAACAATTTAATAATAACAATCTGCACTGTAGTTTTGATAATTAATCTTCACGCAAGTGGAGATTAATTTAAGTTTGTAGTTTCTATTATTTTATTTAGTAATTCACTTATTAATTAACTGTTACACCAAACACTTTGAGTTGATGATTCTGAGATCTAAGATTCTATAAGTTCGATCTTTACTGATTGAGGTTTCGTGACTAACTGCTAATACTGCAGTAGAAAAGATCTCTCCTCGCGGATACGCGAAGGGGAGGTTTTGGAAAACTCGCGGGAAGGCGAGGTTTTTTTCTATTGGTAAAAAGAACATTAAAACAAAAGCGGGAAAAAATATGGTTGGCTAGAAGAGCATTTGCGCAAGGCGATTGGGTCAGAGGCCCAAGCGTCGAGGCGCTAAGAAGGGATGCTGTAAGCATCTATATCTCTCTTCTTTTAAAACAGAGCTGTCTTTGTCTTTAGACTTTTCCGCTTTGGGTCGTAAAAATCTGAAGGATCTGAAGATTTATGTTTCCTCAATAAGGATTTTCAAAGTTTACTTAAAGTTTAGGCTTTCAGTTTTATGGTGTTTCAAGTGTTCCAGAGCATATTCGTTTCGTGAGAAAATGGGATGAAATTGTCTATATTATAGTTAAGATTGTTCCTTTCAAAAGTATTGACTAATATCTATGAGTAAAATAATATATAAAAGAATAAAGGAAAAAATTATAAATGGAATTACATCAGTAGATGCATTATTAAAACTCTGATGATAATTGCACGTCGGTATTTTTATACCTGAGATAATAACTAATGGTAACTGTTGTACCTATAGATTAAATATTCGGCTTCCAGCCTAGGACGTAACACCTCCCCTGTTAAGATTCGAGCGTCCCCGCTCGACCTAACGGGTTCTAGTGTATCGACGTGAAATTTCCATGTATTTGAGTTGAATATTGAAATGTAAACTTAAAAATAAGTATAGTAAAACATACAAAAGTGTTATGAAAATCTTATGTGTCTAAGATTAATGTATAATGTGATAAGATTATCATTTGAAAATGATTTGATAACTAAAAGGTAAGTAATATAATGATTAAAATTACTTAAAATTGTTCGTAAGTATTACATTGATATATGATTATACTATGTTATTAGTATAAAATTATATGTCTAAGATATTGATAGACATGAAATTTATGAAAATACAAAATTATATATCTAAAATATTGATAAACATGAAATTTATGAAAATACAAAATAATCTAATAATAAGGTGAGTAAAATATATTTCAAAATAATAATGTAATTAGTAATTATGAATTAGTTATATCTATGAATTAATTATATCTATGGGTCATAGCACATGATTATCTAAGAATATCTGTCTAAGATCTTGATATTGCATTTGATTAGTACTATAATCCTGATATTTTAAAAAAATTTGAAATAATTCGAAGAGAATTTCTTAGGTTTTCCTTGATTTCTGAAAAGTAAAGGATTTTCCGCGCCGTGTTAGGCGGGGCTAATTTCGTACCTGAGTATGACCTTTTGTCAAAAAAAATTTAAATTTCGGTCATTGGTCAGTTTTAGAAGGGGTAGGGTCTTTGAGGGTGTGTTTTCTAATTCTTAGTTGCATATAAAAGTGTGTGTTTGAGCTGAATTTGCTCATTCTGCAACTATTTGTCGAAGTGACAAGTTTGAGTTAATAAAAAAAATTTTAAATATCGTGAAGAGGACGAATTATGGAAAATCTCCAGGGAATGTATCTCCGAGTGAGAGTGTTTGGGAATGAACTGAGGGTGAGTATTCTTTTCCAAATTTATTATAGATTGTTTTCATTCTTTCTACTTTCTCTTAAAATCATTTTTTTATTAAACTTTAGTATTTTTTATTTTTTTCAAAATTGTTGAGAAGGGAGGAAAAAAAAATTTTACTGTTTTGCTTTCTTGAGAATTCTTTCTTAATTGACGTGTTTGATTTGTTTTGTTAAAGAGAATGATTCAGCGCGACATGGCGCAAAGCTTAAGAGTACTTGGGATGGTTGAGACGATGCGAGAGATTCATTCGACGGGTGCGTCGCCGATCTAACTACCTGTGGGAGGAGGAGATCCTGGATGATACTATGGGAGATGAAAACTTCGACTTTTTCGGCATACAATGGATGCACGAAGGGCGTTGGGGACAGGACCGTCCAGTTGAAGAGAGGTTTTGTCTCGCCTGTAGATTTCCACCAGGGATATTGCTAGTGTGTAAAATTGAATAAACAACATTCATCGGCAATTTTTGCTTTACGACTCGTTATTTACCTTTAGATCTGTAAGTTAGTTTTATAAGGTTTTAATTTTAAATTATTTAATTATTTACATGAACTGGCGTTCTTGATTAGATATAGTTGAAGTTATACTTGATTTGGTAAGTTAATCTGGATTTGTTTCTGATTTGACATTGGAGGATTCTTTGGCATTAGTTCAATATCGATTCATGTCGTTTCCTGTCTGTCTACGTTGGTTCGTTGGTCTGTGTGAGTCTGAGGTTGTGATCTACACTTATATTTTATGATTTAGTAAGCTATCTTAGCTCTATCACAATGGATTATTTTTCGTTTGTTTTTAGCTAATTCGATTTCTATATCGTTCTTATCAGGAAATATTTCTGTAATTTTATATGGACCCTTATAATTATCGTCTAACCTTCCTGTTCTTTGATTTTTAACCAAATAAATTTCCTGTCCTATCTTAAATGTTACAGGGTTTAATTTTCTATCATAATATTCTTTAGATCTTTGTTTTGCTTTTTCTAAATTTTCTCGCGCGTTTTTCCTAGTCTCAATTAAACGTAACGTAAGATTTTTTACATGATCGTCATACGTAAGAATTTCGTCAAGGTATGGGAATTCTGAGGGTATACGAGGGTCTCGACCGTAAACTAAATAATACGGGCTGTATTTCGTACCTTCGTGTACACTAGTATTATAAGCAAAAGTTGCTTGTGGGAGCCATTCGTCCCAGTTTTTCTTATCTGTATAATGTTTTAAATAATCTGCAAGTACTTGATGACTTCTTTCTAATGAGCCATTTGATTGGGGGTGAAATGCTGTGGTTTTAATTTGATTGATTTTAAAAACTTTAGCTAAACGTTTCATTACTTGTCCAATAAAAGCTGCGCCTTGATCTGTCAAAATTACTTTCGGGCATCCGTATTTACAAATGAATTGAGTAACTAACGCGTCTGCAATATCGTTAGCTGTTGCGTTTTTTAGTGGTACTGCCAAACAAAATTTTGAAAGATCATCTTGCATAGTTAAAATGAATCTGTATCCTTTATCTGAGGCGTTATTAATTGGACCTACGATGTCTAAAGCTAATTTATCAAATACATCGGCTGATGTATCCGTAATTATCATGGGTTGTTTAGTTTTAACTCTTACTAATTTCTTTTTCTGACAACTTATACACTTTCTAACAAAGTCTTCTACTTGCTTCTTTATATTGTCCCAAAAATATCTTTGTCTAATTCTATTATAAGTTTTTGTAACACCTTTATGACCAGCTACGGGTGACTCATGGTTTTCCCTAATTATACCTTGCCTTTGCTCTACGGGTGGTATAATAATCCTATCCTTACAAATTGTAATTTGAATGTCCGTACCAGCAAAAGTTTTACGGATTATCTTTTTTATGGTCAGCCAAGCTGAGACATGAAGGTTGCTTCTACCTTGGGATAATCGAGCTGTTTTAATTTTAGAGTTATTCATTATTGCTTTCAAATTTCCAAAGGCTCTATTGAAACTACTTGTTTTGGGCAAAGTTTGATCATTTTCTCGAGTTACTAAAGCAAATACTTTCTTTTTTGAAGTTCCTGATATTACTACTTGACCTAAATTATATTTTTCTAGAGGGGTTAAGTTCAATAATCCTAATTCTATTAATCGTTTACCTATGTCATCTGACACAGTTCCATCTGCGGATATAAAACAAATGTAATTATCTTTTTTCATTTCAAGATTGTCTCGAGTTTCTATCAAATTATTCGAATCTTCTACTTCTTGATTTACAATAACTATTTCGCTTTCTGAATCAGCGTTACTTTGAGAATGATTTGATTCTTCGGAAGATAATCTATCTTGAATATAGGGCAAATATGATGAATTAATTTCATTCTGTGGATTTACTTTATCTTGCGACTGATTTGACGTTATTTCGTTTTGCGGAATTTCATTTTGAGATTTTACTTTATTTTGTGATTCATATGAATTTATTTCATTTGAATTTGTAAAAATTTGAGGTGTATGATTGGATATTTGTATGATATTTTCTTTAGGTATAACTGGTTTCTCTGGGGCTTTAGGTATTTTATTATTCCTAATCCTTTCAGCATGTGCATTCGGTTCAATGCAACATGGGCAAATTTTCTCTTTTCGTTGCCTGGTTGACTTTCTTATTAGCTGTTCTGGCTGGGGAACGACCATTTTTTGTATGGTTTTGACCATTGAGTTGGACGACCCTGCTAATCCTAGCATTTTATTGTTCTTTGGGGAAGTTTCCAATTTTTTATGTTGCACATGTGTCGTAACGGTTCTGTCGGTTAGTCTTTTGTCAAGGGTAGGTAGTACTGAAAATGCAACTTTGTGTGAATCCATGAGAGATTCATTTACTACTAAACTGTTATCTATTTCCATAAAGCTAAGTGCTTTATCTTGATCCATAGGTTCAGAATGAATTGAAGCTTCGACTTTAGTGATGTTGGATATATCTTCTTCATCTGAAGAAAAATTATTTACTGTGAAATTTTGATAAGAAATATCCATGTCTAGTGGTATAATTTCGTCTTGGTCTTGGGAATCTGCTATATCCGAATGACTTTCGGAAACAGTAATTTTAGGGATATTAATACTAGTCCTATCAATTTTTCGTTTCGTACGTAATGCTGGAGAAGGTGTAAATTCAGCTGATTGAATTGATCTTTTATTTAACAAATCTTTAGCTAAATTACGTTGGAAATTATTCCGTGTACGAAATGACTGAGTTCTACGGGTACTAGTAGTAGGCGTTTCCTGAGTAGGAGTTTTCAAAGGGGTAGGGGTTGGGTTGTCCCCTTGCTTTTCTATAAGTCTACCTGATTTTGGGGTTGGAAAATGGGATGAGGCAACTGTATTGTCTACATCTACATTTTCCACTGTTATAACTTGTTCGTTATTTATCTGTTTTATAAATTGATCATTTAAGATCTGTTGTTCAATTTCTGGATTTAGTTCATTTAAATTTTGAATAGAATGATGTTGTATTTCGAGATTTTCAGAAGGCTGAAACTCCTTTTCGGATTTGGATTTAGAAATAGTCTTGAATTTAGAATTTAATTTAGAATTATCTGAATCATCACTTGATAATGATGTATGAAGTTTCGAAGAAACTTGTAATGAGGTATACCGTTTAGTATCAGACTTCTTTTTCATAGCTGATTTGAGTTTCTTTCTACGAGTTTGTTCTGGGGTTTTGTTAATGCAAAGATTTATTGGTTGATCAGACCTGTTATCACTGCTTATAGATTCTTCTGAGATTGATTCTATTGGGGGTGTACGCGATTCTCTCGGATCTGTCGCGTTCACGGGCTCAATCGTTTCAGTTTTAGTTTCGATAATTTCTGTGGGGAATTTACTAAAATTTTCTTTATCTGAACTCGAAGTTTGATTTAGTTTAGATTTTTTAGTAGGTAAGTTAGTACTCGTATCGGAAGACGATCTAAGTCTAGCTATACCTGGTTGTCCTATCAAAGCTTGTTGACCTGTCGTAGCATTTGGTTTACGCCATTTGAATTTAACGGGTAATACTACGGGGTTTCGCGATAATGCATCAGCATTAGTATTAGCTTTACCTGCCTTGTATTGAATTGTATAATCGAATTCCTTCAAACGTTCTCTCCATCTCATTACTCGCGATGTTGGGTCATTCATAGAATTTACCCACACAAGCGGTCTGTGATCGGTGATCAGAGTGAACTGTCTACCATAGAGATACGGTCTAAAAGTTTTCAATGCAAAGACTGTAGCTACCATTTCTTTCTCGGTTGTAGAATAATTTCTTTTGTGTTTATTAAGTACACGTGAAGCATACGCGACTGCAGTATCTTTCCCAATTTCGCCTTGTGAAAGAATAGCTCCAACCGCGTAACCTGATGCGTCAGTTGTTACGATAAAAGGATTTGAAAAATCTGGATATTGCAATATTGGTTCTTCGCAAAGTTTATCGCGCAAACTTTCGAAAGCTACCTGGTGCTGTGAGGTCCATTCGAACTGAGCGTTTTTACTTGTGAGATCTGATAAGGGCTTCGCGATTTTTGCAAAATCTTTTATAAAGCGACGATAATATCCGGCAAGTCCTAAAAATTCTTTAACGTTTTTCGGTGTTTTCGGAATTGGAAAATGTTTAACTGCTTCTATTTTCTTAGGATCTGGCTTTAATCCATCGGCGGATATAATATGTCCTAAATATTTTACTTCCGTTCTCAAGAATTCACATTTATCGGTTTGCAAAGTTAAGTTAGCTTTTCTTAATCTCTCGGCTAATTTTCTGAATTTAATTGCGTGTTCTTCGATTGAACGTGAGTAAATTACGATATCATCTAAATAAACAAATAATTCCGATCCTTGTAAACCTCTTAGAACTGTATCCATTAAACGTTGGAATGTCGCAGGAGCGTTCATTAATCCGAATGGCATTCTATTAAATTCTTGATGACCGTGAGGAGTTGTAAAAGCTGTTTTATGCTTATCCTCTGGATGTATCTCAATTTGATGAAAACCCGATGCTAAATCAAATATTGAAAAATATTTCGCACCACCGAGTTGGTCAAGAATGTCTGTTATTAATGGTAATGGATACGCGTCTCCGATAGTTTTTTCATTTAATTTACGATAATCAATTACTAAGCGCCATCTTTTATTACCTTTAGAATCTTCTTTCTTAGGTACAATCCAAACGGGGGAATTGTACGGTGAGGTTGACGGCTGTATCGTATTTATTTGCAAAAGATCGTTAATCTGTTTTTCTATTTCTACCTTTTGATGTGGGGGGTGTCTGTATTGTCGAGTATTTACAGGTATATTGTCTGTGGTCAAAATACGATGTGTCAAAACATTAGTAGCACGTAATGCTTCTCCTGGGATATGGAACAAGTCAGAGTATTCTTCTACTAGAGAAAATACTGCTTTACTTTCTTCTTCATTAAGGTGATCTAGTCGTAACAGGTTTATGACCTCATTAGCGCGGTTTCCTCGCGTCCGAGTACTTTCTATACGCTCTGTGGTATTGTCCCTTACTGAACTATTATCCTCGTCTTCACTCATATCGAAAGGATATAGAGGAATTACGGGAATATCGACCCTAATGTCTTTATCCGTTGTATTAATAGCATATAAATACGCTTTTCCCTGAATATTTGTAACCAAAGATTCACCTGCAAAAATACCTTCATGCATATCTAAACGCGGCACGTAACCCTTTTCTAATGAATTGTTAACCCGAATAAACATTAGAGATTTCGTTCTGGCCAGCAGAACAATACTCTCTGTATCGCAAAAGGGAATTTTGTTGTTATTTAGAGTTACATGTTTTGTTTCATAATCGATCTTACCTTCGTTCACATGCATGAATTCTGACCCTATAATACCTGAAAAATGTATAGGAAAATCGTCTGGGATTACGTTAAATTTACCGTGTATATTATTTATCTGTAATTGAATCTGTCCTAAAGTAATTGGTTTGTCTTTTTCTGATATACCGTTCAATTCGTAAGTTATCGATTTATTTATTGAATTTGGATCTTTTAATTCACCGATTTTAATTAAATTTAGTTGTGATCCGGTATCGATTAAAAATTTAGCATTTGTTTGTTTGAGATTTTTAGATTGAATTATTATTGAAGGAGAATTATAGGTTGTGTATGTAGAACTTATTTTACATTCTGTCGTAAAGAGTTTATGGTTAGTCTGTGAAATAAGCGCTGAGTTTATTACTGACCCGTCGACGCGCCTGGTCGATGGGACGTTGATTCGTTTCCCGCAGGTATATCGGTATTAGGTGTACCGTTATTAGTTTCGCGTTTCGCGTTATTATACTTGCGTTTTCTACAATCTCTGATTATATGACCTTTTTTCTTGCAATAGTTGCACTCTAGTAATCTATTAGGATTTGATTCCGTGTTGTTACTATAATTACCGAGTTTTTTATTTTTATTTTGTAAAGTTCGGCAATCTGTTATGACATGATTATTTTTCTTACAATAATTGCAAAATTTCGCGTCTTGTGTACTCGTGTTTGTTGGATTATTTCTAGTATTCGCGTTACCGTGATTTGATTTGTCATGTGTGTTAAATTTATTTGTCGGTTTATGATTATTACTTTGATTTGACTGAATAGGAAGACATTGTTTTGATGAGATTCCGGGGATTTCCAAATCAAGATCCGGTATCATTCCATGTTGGTCTTCGACGTTTATAGCTTCTTTCACTACGTCGACAAGTTTTGTATATGAATTTAATTTTGGTATAAACACTGAAATTCTAGGGGTTAAACCTTCGATAAAAGCTGTAACAGCAGCTTCGTTTGCTGAAAATGTCCTAGCTTCTACACTTGTCCCGTCAAGTTTTATTTCTAAAAGAGTTCCCTGTAGGTGTTGACCTACTCTGTAGTTAAAATCAATTACTCTTTCTTTTGGTTTTTGTTTGAAATTGTTAAATTCTCTAAGCCATACGCCAACGCGTTTTTTCGGTCTGAAGTGTGAATTTAAAAATTTTGTCAGTTCGTCAATCGTTTGTAAATTTGCGTCAAAAACACGTTTTTCTGGTTCTCCTTTACATTTTGAACAAAGAATTCTTACTAAGAAATCTTCTGGGAAAGTTGTTAGATATCGTTTTGCGTATTCACAATGTTGGATAAACGATTTGATTGGGTAACCATCAGGTTTACCATTAAAATCAGGAATGGTTTTGAAAAATTCTTTATAATCATATGCCATGCTATTTGAATTATTAAGAGTAGAATTATTTCCTAGTCGATCGTTTAAATTTGGTTCTGAATTTTCATTTGAATTTTCATTTGAATTTGAGTTATTACCAAGGGTTTGTGACGTATCCATTTTTTCGTCAGGCATGTTGTTAAAATTATTTTCGACTTACTTTGATGAAGAGGAATAACAATAGTGTAATGTCTATGAGTTAGTGTAGTAGTCTTCGTGGGTGAGCGGTAGGGCGGGTCTTCGGTCGCTGGAGTTGGTCTTGAAGTTCTGCGCTGCGATGGTATCCGACGGCAAAATCAATGATGATCGATGTTGAGTTTGAAGTTCACTGATGATGAGATTCTTGATGTTGATGTTTTAGATCGATGATGTTTAGTCACGTTAGTTTGATGATTTTTACAGTTTGTGAATTACCAATGTAAAAAAAAAATTTTCACACTTGTTAACAGATTTTTTTTTATTTAGGTGTTTTATTTCTTTGATTAGTTTTTAATTTATTTCAGACTGATATTCCGACGCTGCCACCAAATTTATTATAGATAGAGCTGTTACGTCTTGAGTTGAATGATATTTAGAAGAACGAATCACGAGTTATTTTATATGATGTTGAATTGGTAGAGTTCTGTATTTCTTACCGAGTCTTAAATTACTAGTTCTTCTGGACGTCGCTGAGCTCGTATCTGTTGAGATATCTGTTGAGGTATGGGTATTATCAGCCACCACTATGCGTGGGTGAAATAAATGTTTATAGTTTCACCTTTTAATTATAACAATATTTATTAAATAATTTAATAATAACAATCTGCACTGTAGTTTTGATAATTAATCTTCACGCAAGTGGAGATTAATTTAAGTTTGTAGTTTCTATTATTTTATTTAGTAATTCACTTATTAATTAACTGTTACACCAAACACTTTGAGTTGATGATTCTGAGATCTAAGATTCTATAAGTTCGATCTTTACTGATTGAGGTTTCGTGACTAACTGCTAATACTGCAGTAGAAAAGATCTCTCCTCGCGGATACGCGAAGGGGAGGTTTTGGAAAACTCGCGGGAAGGCGAGGTTTTTTTCTATTGGTAAAAAGAACATTAAAACAAAAGCGGGAAAAAATATGGTTGGCTAGAAGAGCATTTGCGCAAGGCGATTGGGTCAGAGGCCCAAGCGTCGAGGCGCTAAGAAGGGATGCTGTAAGCATCTATATCTCTCTTCTTTTAAAACAAAGCTGTCTTTGTCTTTAGACTTTTCCGCTTTGGGTCGTAAAAATCTGAAGGATCTGAAGATTTATGTTTCCTCAATAAGGATTTTCAAAGTTTACTTAAAGTTTAGGCTTTCAGTTTTATGGTGTTTCAAGTGTTCCAGAGCATATTCGTTTCGTGAGAAAATGGGATGAAATTGTCTATATTATAGTTAAGATTGTTCCTTTCAAAAGTATTGACTAATATCTATGAGTAAAATAATATATAAAAGAATAAAGGAAAAAATTATAAATGGAATTACATCAGTAGATGCATTATTAAAACTCTGATGATAATTGCACGTCGGTATTTTTATACCTGAGATAATAACTAATGGTAACTGTTGTACCTATAGATTAAATATTCGGCTTCCAGCCTAGGACGTAACACCAGCATGAACAAGAGTTTAAGCTAGGAACGATAGGTATAAACATAGTAAATAGTAGCACATGGTCACAAAAGATACAGTTTACAGAATACAACAAAGATCTAGAATTTAAAATAGATACAGGCGCAGGCTGCAATGTAATCAGTTACAAGCACCTACAAGACTTAGGCATTAGAGTCCAAATCAAACCAAGCAACACAAAACTTACTAACTATAACGGCTCAGACATAAGAGTCCTAGGCACTATCGTGCAAAACTGTAAAGTTAAAGATGAAGAACACAAGATACAATTCTATATCGTAGACTGTGATTCAAGGCCCCTCCTGGGTCTCCCTACCCTGGAAAGACTGAACCTAGTTCAGAAAGTAGATACGGTAAACTTGTTAGAGAAAATGACTAATGACTTCCAAACTATTTTCAGAGGAATGGGTGAGATCCGAGGCTTTGAGTATGATTTCAAACTAAAACCTGGCTCGACTGGGAAAATAGAACCATGCAGAAAAGTACCATTCAAGGTACAAGACGCTTACAAAAGGGAGTTGGACAGAATGTGTCAAGAGAATATCATTGCTGAGGTAAAAGAACCAACAGATTTCGTCAACCCAGTAGTTATAGTTCGGAAACAAGAGGGTGCGTTAAGAATTTGCTTAGACCCACAACACTTAAATTCATGTCTCTTACGCGAACACTTCAAACTACCCTCCTTCGAGGAAATAGCAGCTAAAATGCATAACGCAAAGATTTTCAGTATACTAGACGCGAGAAAAGCTTTCTATCAGATCAAATTAACCGAGAGAAGCTCGAAAATGACCACATTCCAAACTCCATTCGCTAGATATAGATTCTTACGGATGCCCTACGGAATTAAAACAGCCCCTGAGATCTTTCAAAGGAAATTCATAGAAATTTTTGGAGACATACCAAACGTTCAAATATATATGGATGACATAATCATATGGTCAGACACCGTTAAGGAACACGAGGCCACGCTCTCAGAACTCTTCTCGAGAGCGGAGAAATACAACATTAAATTTAACGAGAAAAAATGTACACTAGGGAAAAACCGCGTTAAATTCCTAGGACACATATTTACGGACAAAGGTATAGAGTTAGATGGTGATAGAGTTAAAGCAATAGACGGTCTAAAGTCCCCACGCAACATCAAAGGACTAGAGAGTTTCTTGGGCGTAATAAACTACGTCTCAAGGTTCATACCCAATGCGTCGGATCTCACGGCACCTCTAAGAGCTTTAACTAGAAAAGGCAATGAATTCATATGGACGGAATCCCACGAAAAAATATTTAATAACTTAAAAACACTCCTGAAAACAAGCCCGGTATTACGATTCTATGATGCTAATAAAAAATGTACACTAAGTGTAGACGCAAGCAGCTTTGGAGTAGGCGCCGTACTACTCCAGGACGAACAGCCGATAGCGTATGCCTCTAGGGCACTCACCCAAACCCAGATGGCGTGGGCCCAGATTGAGAAGGAGTTATACGCGATCGTGTTCGGCTGCGAACATTTTCACCAATACATTGCAGGACAACCAATAGACGTCCAAAGCGACCACAAACCACTGACGCCCATACTAAAAAAACCTCTGAACGAAACACCGACTAGATTACAAAAAATGCGACTTAGACTACAACCATACGATGTAAAGGCATACTATAAGCCAGGAAGAGAACTCCATATCGCTGATGCACTGTCTCGCTCAAACATATCAGACGATCCTCCGGAGGACACAGACCTGTCCTCACACGTCCTGCTGGTTGATCTCAAAGAACTCGCGAGCGACAAAAAGATAGAACAATTGCGCAGAGAGACTGCAAGCGATACGGAGTTACAAACCGTAATAAAACTAGTCAGACAAGGCTGGCCTAGCGATAAGTCACAGGTACCAGAAATAGTAAGACCCTACTTGACCTACTGTTGTGAACTGACGGAATTTGAGGGTTTACTCTTAAAAAATAACTGCATAGTTATACCTAGAGCCTCAGAGCTGAAATGCTATCCAAACTGCACTATAGCCACTTAGGCATAGAGAAAACCAAGATCCGCGCCAGAGAAATACTTTTCTGGCCTGGAATGAGTAAAAATATCGAATCCGTCATATCAAACTGTGAAACATGCCGTAACTTTCAAAACAATAACCGAAAAGAACCACTGATTCCACAGGAAGTCCCTCAAGCTCCGTGGCTCAAACTGGGCACAGATATATTTAAGTACAAATCACACGATTACCTACTTGTAATAGACTATTACTCTAAGTACGTTGAGATCGGTATGTTAGACTCGCTAACGAGCGGTGCAACCATTAATGCTCTTAAAGCAATATTTGCCAGACAAGGTATTCCTAAAGAAGTTCACTCAGATGGAGGCCCGCAATACTCGAGTCAACAATTTAAAGACTTCGCTAAATCATGGGACTTTGTACATATAGTGTCGTCCCCTAGATACCCTAGAAGCAACGGAATGGCAGAACGATATATCCAAACAGTTAAAAAGCTGCTTCGTAAAGCAGATCAGGATAATAAAGACCCACACCTAGCTCTCCTAGAATATCGTAACTCCCCAGTCTCAGCAGACATCCAATCACCTAACGTCCTGCTACATGGTAAAAATGTAAGGGGTATCCTACCCGAACTGTCCCCAACAAAACATATAAGCCATGATACAATCAGGAAAAAATTACTAGATAGACAACAAACGCAAAAACAATACTACGCCAAACATGTGAAAGCCATGCCACAGTTCAAAATAGGAGACCAAGTCAGAGTTAGAGGTGAAAACGACAAAGCATTCTGTTCGGGCAAAGTATAATCGATCGCTTAGATCAGCTGGCCGGCCAGTACCTATCGAAGGCACACACACTATCGTGCAGTGTTTACCTGCCTAAAATCGTACGCCTACTGTCTCATTGCGCACCGAGCATAAGAACGATTCAATGTATGTATGTGTGTATTCCTGCGGACTAAATCAAAGTCCATATATATGAAAAATCAGTATGTCTCAGATCTCCCTGTGGGAAACATTGTAAATTTCTCGGCCTCGTGGTCAAATACCTGTATGTATATATCTCATCGTGAGAATTAGAAATAAAGACACGAGTTTTAAGAAAAGAAAAGGAAACCCGTGTAAGCTTTTCCAAGACACATTTATCCCGTAGGTCACTCATCCTAAGCCTCTCTCTTACTAATTAATTTACCCATATCTAACGAACCTCTTTATCATCTCTCGCAACATTTTTTGGTCCTTCGAGCCGGATCGGTCGCGAAGTGATTTGAACAATCTTTGAATCGTCGCGAATCTCGGGGAATTAATTAGTGGGTGAGTGACACGGTAGTGTTGTGAAAAGTTCATCCAGAGCGTTACGGAAAACGCTAAAAGTGAAATCTCTCTGTAGAATATAACTAAAAACGGTTAATTTCAAACTCGCATCAAAGTCGCTGATCACCTTATCGAGACTCGTAGTCAGTGTGTGTCAACAACCCGAGTGTAGTGTGCGTGCAAGTAAGTGTGTCGTGCGCGTCTATCTCTCTCTCGCAGTTTAAATACTCAAGTCAGATTCCCGTAGAATCGTTTGTTGACATATCTCGCTGTCATGTCTCTCAGCGAGCTAATCGATCGTCAAAACGAACTTTTATGGCGCGTATCGCGCACAATAGAAAACCTCCAAAAACTCGGGGAGGCAAATATCACCTACGGCCAGGTGCAATCGCGACTCAACGCTCTCGAGCCAACCTGGACAAAATTCCAAGCGAATCACGACCTGATGGGCAAACACAAATCCGCGGCCGATGAAAAGCAGCTTGCATTGATCGAGCAACGATCGTATTTTTCAAAAGACTACTTCGGGCAGTGCGAAGAAAAATACCTAGACTCGAGGGGACACATGCTTGATCTCCTGGAGTCACTCAAACCAACACCCGCACCTCAAGTGGATGCATCTCTAGCTTCAGCGGCTAAGACGACTTTACGACGGCTACCTCCTATCGCGTTGCCATCGTTCTCTGGTAGTGTTTCTGAATGGCAACCCTTTCACGATCCCTTCAACTCAATCGTTCGCGAGAACAAACAGCTCTCGGATGTGGAAAAACTCCATTATCTAAAAACCAGCTTGACCGGTGAGCCCTCTCAACTAATCAGAAACATCGCTGTCACCGGTGACAATTTCTCTCGTGCCTGGAACACTCTCGTATCCCGCTACGAAAACAAGCGATTACTCACAAGCTCTCATCTCGGAAAACTCTTCGCGATTCCGCGAATCGGGAAGAAATCATCTGCAGAAATCAAACGTCTGCACAGTGATACTTGCGAAGCCATCGGTGCTCTGGAAGCCCTCGGTCGCCCAGTCAAACAGTGGGATGACATTATCGTGCACATGACAATAAGCAAACTCGACTCTGGATCTCTCGAAGAGTGGGAAAAGCGCGTTAGTGAAACTCGTGACCCTCCAGCCTTCACAGAGCTCGAGTCATTCCTTCTAGGTCGCATTCACACCCTCGAGGCTGTGGAACAAGCCCAAGGTCAGAGTGCATCCAACAAGACGCAGGCATCACCAGGAAAGCTTAGCGGTTCCACCACAAAATCTCACGTGGTTCAATCAAAAGAATCATCGTGTTCCTATTGCAAGGGAAATCATTACATCGCGGCGTGCAAATCGTTTCAAGGAAAACCGCTCGAACAAAGAAAGGACTTCGTCGCATCTCACAGTCTTTGCTACAACTGTCTTGGTCCACATCCAGTAAAAGACTGCCGATCAGACAAGAGATGTCGTACTTGCGAAGGTCGACATCACACTCTACTTCATCGCAGATCCTCCACATCTGCATCAGCATCTGGCAACGATGCTCTGCAAGGACAGGCTACCGCAGGCCAATTATCTCAGCCTGCATCAAGCACCTCATCACAGGTCAGCAGCCATGCAGCTCAACCGAAGAACGCGCAGTGTTCACCGGTCCTCCTTGCAACAGCTCAAGTTCTCGTTTCGAACCCCGAAACAGGAGAATGCATCACCGTTCGAGCCTTATTGGATCAAGGCTCAGAAAGCTCGTTCATCTCGGAGTCGCTTACGCAGCGATTGCGATCAACTCGGCGCCACGCTTCAATCCCAGTCATCGGAGTTGGAGCTCAACAATCCGGAGTAACTCGCGGTATTACGACACTCCAGATAAGATCTCGGGTAAACACCGAGTTCTCGTGTGTCGTGGAAGCCTTTATACTCCCTCGCGTGACATCCTTCCTGCCATCTTTCCGAGTTCACGTGGAAGACTGGCCTCATCTACAAGGTCTCACTCTCGCAGACCCAAGCTTCGCGGAACCTGGTCAAATTGACGTCATCCTCGGTGCTGATGTTTATGGCCACGTGCTCATCCAAGGAATAAGTAAGGGAGCTCCTGGCACACCAATCGCTCAAGAAACCCAGTTCGGATGGGTATTATCGGGTCCTGTTTCGTCAGAAGCAGCAAGCATCTCTCATACCGCAGTTCAAGGGCTGCAATGCTCTCTAGACACCGAACTGATCGATCTCGTTAGGCGTTTCTGGGTGCAAGAAGAAGTGTCTACTCCAGTCGCACTCACAACTGACGAAGAAAACTGTGAGAAGCATTTTCGCGAAACAGTGTCTCGCGATGCGACTGGTCGCTACATCGTTCAGTTACCAATCAAAGACAGTTCGGTCGATCTCGGTAACTCGCGTACCCCCGCGCTTCAAATGCTCCTACGGATGGAGAAACGGTTCGTGAGTGATTCGAAACTAAAGGAAGCTTACTCGAACTTCCTTCGCGAATACCTTGACCTCGGGCATATGTGTCGCGCCCCCAGTGGATCAAACAGTGACTCTCGCGTGTTTTATCTACCACATCATGGTGTCGCGCGCGAGTGCAGTTCAACTACCAAGTTACGTGTGGTGTTCAACGGATCTCAGAGAACGGAACTGGGACTCTCTCTAAATGACAATCTCTACGTCGGGCCAAAAGTGCAGACAGACCTGGCCGACGTGCTCTTACGGTGGCGACACTATCCTGTCGCTTTTTCCTCAGATATCGCCAAGATGTACCGACAGATTTTGGTTCACCAAAACGACTGGGATCTTCAGCGGATCCTTTGGAGAGAAAACTCACAGCTCCCAATCGAGGAGTATCAACTTCGTACGGTAACGTATGGTCTCGCCAGCGCTCCATATCTCGCGATACGTGTCCTTCATCAACTCATTCAAGACGAAGGGCAACGTTATCCCCTAGCAAATCGAGTCATTATCGACAACACGTACGTCGACGACGTACTCTCGGGGGCAGACAACCCACTGCAAGCTCGTGAAAAAATAGTAGAGCTCAATCAGCTGCTCAGGGCGGGCGGCTTTGAACTCAAAAAGTGGACGTCGAGCCACCCCGAAACTCTTGTAGACATTTCACCAGGTGATCGGGAAGTCGCAAAACAGCAGAATCTCGATCAAAGTCCATTCTTTCGTGCACTCGGTCTCATGTGGAGACCCGAGATCGACTCATTCGCATTCGCGCCTCAAGCTGTAAAGGATGAGCACATCCTTACAAAACGAAAGATCCTCTCGGAAACTGCTCAGCTGTTCGATCCTCTAGGTTGGCTCTCGCCAATCACGATCCGAGCCAAGATTTTTATGCAACTGCTGTGGGCAATCGGCCTCGGCTGGGATCAGCCACTCCCCGACCCACTCGCGTCGCGCTGGAACACCTTCCGACAAGAGCTACAAGATGTTTCCTTAACCCCTTGACTGGTGAGCCCGCCATATGGCGGGCAACACAAACTGTGCCATAACTGGTGAGCCCGCCATATGGCGGGCTGTCGAAAAAAATGCGTTATATACCAAATTTCTTAGAATTTCAGTACTAAATGCAAAAAAAAAAAAAAGATGAAAAAAAAAAAGTTGTCTACCAGAAATGTCCACTTCACTCTCAAATTCTTTACCAGTGAAGGGGTTAATCACAATCCCTCGGTGGATCGGGCTCAGCTCAGAGTCTCCAGCGGTGGAAATTCATGGGTTCGCGGACGCTTCTCAAGAGGCTATCGCGGCGGTAATATATTTGCGAACGTACATCGACACTCACGAAGTGCGCGTCTCGCTAATGTGTTCGAAAACAAAAGTCGCGCCTCTCAAAAAAGTGACAATTCCGCGTCTCGAACTGTGTGCCGCGCTCCTCCTCGTTAGACTCGTGCGCCACGTGGAAAGCACTCTCAGTCTCGCGAAAGCTCCGGTTCATCTGTGGTCGGACTCGACAGTCGCGCTCGCGTGGATAAAAAGTCACCCTTCTCGCTGGAAAGACTTTGTCCGCAATCGTGTCACCGAAATACAAGAGTTCGCGCGTGCTCGGTGGCATCACGTATCGGGTTCGGAAAACCCAGCGGATCTCGCGTCTCGCGGTGCCTCTCCAGAGCAAGTTCTAGCCTCAAAACTCTGGACTGGTGGTCCATCATGGCTTGCCAAGCCTTCAGTCAGCTGGCCATCCTCATCTCCTACGTTGAAGGGAGACGAACCTCTCGAAGAAAGAAAGCAGGTAGCAGCTCATCACCTCGCGGAAACTGATCCGCTACCAATCTGGGATCTCATCGATCGTTACTCATCATTAACGAAATTGGTGAGAATCACCGCTCTTTGCAAACGTGCTGCAGATTTATTCTTATCAAAATCGGTCGCGAAATTTCCTAAGAAAATTGTTTCGCGCGGCCCGATCATGACGTCCGAACTAGAGGACGCTCGCATCTTTTGGGTTGCAACAAGTCAAAACGCCTACTTCGGAGCCGAAATCAGATTGCTCAAACAAGGTTCGCTTCTCACTCGGCGCTACTCACTCTTTCGGCTCGCTCCATTCGTGGACCGAAACGGACTTCTAAGAGTTGGAGGACGGTTGCAGCAATCATCTCTAACTTATGACGAGAAGCATCCTCTCATTCTCCCTCGAAAATCGCCATTCACTACGTTAGTGATTGATCATTATCATAAAGCGACTCTCCACGGGGGACCACAGCTCACCCTCGCCACCATCCGACAACGCTTCTGGATCATCGGTGGAAGAGTACCGGTCCGCTCGTACATCCATCGCTGCGTTTCGTGTGCGCGTCAACGCGCTACTCTTAGCGTCCAGCAGATGGGTCAGCTCCCTCAGTCTCGCGTTTCACCGGCAAGACCCTTCTTGCACTCTGGTGTCGACTACGCAGGGCCTTTCGCAATTCGAGCCTCTCGCGGGAGAAACCCAAAAACTTACAAGGGCTACATTGCTGTTTTTGTATGCTTCTCCACATCAGCAGTTCACCTCGAACTAGTCTCGGACTGTACAACGGAAGCCTTTATCGCGGCATATAAGCGCTTCACCTCGCGACGCGGAATCTGTGCGACTATCTCAAGCGATTGCGGTAAGAATCTCGTTGGAGCTGATGCTGAACTTCGTCGCTTACTCGCGGCATCATCGAAGGAATCCGCACGAATCGCTAACATCCTCGCGTCACATGGAACACAGTGGCGCTTCAACCCTCCGTCAGCACCTCACTTCGGTGGCAAGTGGGAAGCCGGGGTGAATCAGTGAAGTTTCACCTCAAAAGGGTAATTGGCGAAGCCAAACTCACTTTCGAGCAGTTTGAAACCTTCCTCGCGCAGGTGGAAGCTACCCTTAACTCGCGACCACTGTGTGCACTCTCGGACGATCCAACAGACTCGAGTGCCTTAACTCCAGGGCATTTTCTCATCGGCACAGCTCTAAATACCGTGCCAGAACCTTCGCTCGCGGACGTACCCGTCCAACGCCTCTCGCATTGGCAACACTCACGCCATATGCTCGAGCATTTTTGGAAACGTTGGAACACGGAATACCTCCAGACGTTTCAACATCTGCCGAAGTGGCAATCAATCAACGGAAACATCGAAATCGGAGCCATCGTTCTCATCAGGGATGAAAACCTACCACCATCAGTCTGGCCACTCGCGAGGGTCATCGACGTCCACCCAGGATCGGATGGACTAGTTCGCGTTGTGACAGTGAAAACGAAATCGTCGGTGTTGAAAAGACCGATAGTAAAATTGTGCGTGCTACCGGTTAAACTTCAAAATGAGCCCCTCACGGCGGGCGGCATATCATGATTTCGCAATCGTCGAACGATAGCGAGGCGGGCGGTATGTTCGGGCAAAGTATAATCGATCGCTTAGATCAGCTGGCCGGCCAGTACCTATCGAAGGCACACACACTATCGTGCAGTATTTACCTGCCTAAAATCGTACGCCTACTGTCTCATTGCGCACCGAGCGTAAGAACGATTCAATGTATGTATGTGTGTATTCCTGCGGACTAAATCAAAGTCCATATATATGAAAAATCAGTATGTCTCAGATCTCCCTGTGGGAAACATTGTAAATTTCTCGGCCTCGTGGTCAAATACCTGTATGTATATATCTCATCGTGAGAATTAGAAATAAAGACACGAGTTTTAAGAAAAGAAAAGGAAACCCGTGTAAGCTTTTCCAAGACACATTTATCCCGTAGGTCACTCATCCTAAGCCTCTCTCTTACTAATTAATTTACCCATATCTAACGAACCTCTTTATCATCTCTCGCAACACATTCAGCAAAAAAGCTCTAATAGTTGAAAATGCAAACAAACCAAGGTCGTACAATATCCTACTAGAATCTGGCAAGACTTATAATAGAAATAGATTCCATTTAATAAAGGACTCGAATCGCAACGAGTTCGAAATCATTAGCGAGCCCATAGATCTAGATGTAGAACCAGATAAAGGTGACGTAGCAGCTCAAAGATCTGGAACAACCCAAACCAACCCGATTCCACCCCCACAAAGTCCTGAACACACCCCAAACCAGAGTATACCAAAAGAGGCAAGCCAAAGCAATTCACAGGGCGAAACCACCAGAACCAGAAGTGGTAGAACTGTAAAAACTCCAGCATACCTCAAAGACTATCTTAAGTAATCTAAAGAAAATAAAACCTTCTGTAAAAGATAAGGATGTCATATGCTAGGGATATTGAGATCTAAGTAAACAGCGTCATTCGCCATAGGGAATATCCCCAGAAAGAAGTTGGCCACACTGGCGACGCTCTGCGAGCAGAGCGACACAACAGAGAACACGATGTAACTCGACTGTAAGATCACCCGTGCAATAAAGTATTAATAAACAACAAGCAAGTATCATACTTACTCTGAACCCCTGAAAACATTACACTATCGACGATACATCTCAGAGCTAGATTGTACAGGTATAAAATTCCCCGCAACCCTGCGTAGCGTAGAAAAACTTGAAAAAGCGAATAATTTAAGAATCAATGTATACGGAATTGCAAAAGAAACTTCCTCAAATTCAAAATCAAAAAAGAGCATTATCACGCCTCTTTATCTCAGTAAAAATTCAACAAATCTCGATAAAAAGACAATTCACCTACTTATGATTGAGTGTAACATTGAAATAGATGGCGATGATAATGATCATGATGATGATGGTGAAGATGCTAACTTGAATAACTTCAAAGCCAGATTTCACTTTGCTTGGATTAGGAATCTTTCACGTTTGGTTAGCAAACAATTATCGAACCATGATGGTGAACAATTTTTGTGTGATAGATGCTTGTGTCACTTTAGCGTACACAGCGCGTATGATAGTCACAGGCAAGATTGCATGCGAATGAATAGCATCCGAATGGAATTTTCAGAGAAAAAAAAATTGGAATTTTCTAATTTTCAGAATAAGGGAACTGTGCCATTCGTGGTTTACGCGGATCTCGAGTGTATATTGAAACCGGTTGCAAATGAATCTCAAGAGCATATTCCGCACAGTGTCGCCTATTATGTACATTGCTCATATGATGAGACATTATCGAGATATGTGAACAAACGCGGACCTAATTGTGTTGAATGGTTCATCGAGCAGCTTCGCGAATTATCAATTGAAGTAGAGTCGCGCATAAAAAATATAATTCCAATGGAATCTCTGAATCAGGCACAACGCGATCGTCATATGCGTGCAAAAAATTGCTACATTTGTGAGAAGCGATTTTCACCGGAAGAAAAAAAATGTCACGATCACTGTCATTTCACGGGTAAATATCGCGGCCCCGCCCATAATCGGTGTAACTTGAATTTCAGTGAGAAACACGCGATTCCGGTGGTGTTTCATAACTTGTCGGGCTATGATTCGCATTTCTTAATTAAATCTTTAGCCTCAAATTTTTCGGGTGAAATCACGCTATTGCTCATTAATAAGGAAAAGTATATATCATTTACCAAGAGGGTTGACGGCACCATGATGAGCTTGAGATTTATAGATTCGCTGCGATTTATGGCTAGCAGCATTGACAAATTGGCATCATACGTGTGCGATGCGGATAAAAAAATAACTCAAAAATTTTACATTGATCAGGGAAAATTCGAGTTGATGATTCGCAAAGGTGTATTCCCCTACGAATACATCGATTCTTGGGAAAAACTTGACGAGCCGGAATTACCCATTGAAAAATATTTTTATTCGAGACTAAGCGATTCTCATATTTCCAATGAAGATTATGAACATGCGAAAAATGTTTGGACCAAGTTTGGTCTGAAAACTCTAGGCGAATATTCCGATTTATACCTGAAAACCGATGTACTTTTATTAGCCGATATATTTCAAAATTTCCGCGATAGCTGCTTTAAAACATACAACTTGGATCCTCTGCATTATTACACAGCACCGGGGCTTGCTTTTGATGCAATGTTAAAGCAAACGAAAATTAATCTCCAACTTCTAGACGATCCGGAAATGATATTGTTCATCGAGAAAAGTATAAGGGGTGGTGTGGCACAGTGCTCCAATCGCTATGCCCGAGAAAATAATCGATTTATGGGTGAAGATTTTGATCCAAGCAAAGCGGAATCATATTTAATGTATTTCGATGTAAATAATCTTTATGGTGCAGCTATGAGTGAGCATTTGCCGAGTGGGTCGTTCGAGTGGGAAAATGATGCCATTGATGTGATGTCCCATCCGGATGACGCACCAATCGGTTATATTCTAGAGGTGGATTTAGATTATCCCGTAGAGCTCCATAAACAGCATGCCGACCTACCTCTCTGCCCCGAGCATTTTATACCGCCGGGTAGTAAAATTAGAAAACTTGCTACAACGCTTCTACCCAAGGAAAAATATGTTCTGCACTATCGTAATTTGAAACAATGCATCAAATTTGGTTTGAAGCTGGTAAAAGTGCATAGAATTCTAAAGTTCGCACAATCACCATGGTTAAAATCATACATCGATCTCAATACAAATATGCGAAAGCAATCGAAAAATGAATTTGAGAAGAATTTCTATAAGCTTATGAACAACGCTGTATTCGGCAAGACCATGGAGAATGTGCGTAACCATAAGACCGTGAAACTAATCACGAAATGGGAGGGCAGGGGCGGTGCACGTGCTCTTATTGCACGGCCAACATTTCGTAGCTGCACCATATTTGATGAAGATATGGTAATTATTGAGCTAAGTCGAACCAGGGTATATTTTAACAAACCTATCTACATTGGCGCTGCTATTCTCGATCTTTCGAAAATATTTCTATACAACTTCCACTATGATTATGTAAAAAATAATTTTTCAAGTACCGAATCAAAATTAATGTATACCGATACAGATAGTCTGATATATCAATTTACTGTTCCAAATATCTATGAAATCATCAAGCGTGATGTTGCGACAATGTTCGATACATCAGACTATCCACCTGATAATACCTATAACATCCCCTTGTTGAATAAAAAACGCCTTGGTCTGATGAAGGATGAGAATAATGGAAAAATCATGAGTGAATTTATCGGATTGCGCGCAAAACTCTATTCATTCAGAACTTGTGGCGATACTGATGAGAAACGTGCAAAGGGTGTAAAAAGCTCGACATTAAAATCTATCACGATTGATGATTACAAACGATGCCTTTTCGGTTATCAAAATTTAGATAGGAAACAGTGTATGATAAAAAGTGGTCGACATAAAGTTAGTACTATCATACAGAATAAGTTAGCTCTAAGCTGGTGTGACGATAAGCGAAAATTAATACCTGGTAAAACTGATACTTTGCCCTGGGGTTACCAAGATCTTGCAAACTTGTAAATTTCTCACATTTTCTCACATTTTCTCACATTTTCTCACATTTTCTCAAATAATTCCCCATTTACTTTACACGTAAATGTGAGAAAATGTGAGAAAATGTGAGAAAATGTGAGAAAATGTGAGAAAATGTGAGAAAATATGAGAAAATGTGAGAAAGTGTGAGAAAGTGTGTGTGTGTGTGTGAAAACATTTTTCCGCAATTATCATGTAAGCTAGCATTAAGATTGAGGAGGGTGAAGAAACAAATGTTAATAAGTTGATAATAAATTTATTCATGAAAATTATATTACATATCCGATTTATTTATCCAACTATTATGTGAACCGTCGAATCCCAACCATTTTACATAGAGTTGATCACCACGCCTCCACAAGACCTTTTCTACAAGATAGCCATCGGGATATTGCACCCTGCTGAGCTCCTCCTCATAAAATCCGCCTTCAATGGGCTGATTCAGGTAGTCGGTGAGTTTGTAAGTTGGAGGGTTGGTATTTTTCACATCATGAATCGTAAATATTTCTGTTGTCCAATTCGGCGTACAACCCTTTTCGAACACATTTTTATATTTGCTAATTCTAACTTTATCGCCAACCTTAAATTTACGTTTTCGTTTGCTTCTTTTTATTTGACGCGGTTTATACACACTTCGATACAGTTGTTTTTCATTAGTCGTAGTCACATCTTTCGGCTTCATTCCAATCGTGCGATGTTTGGTATTGTTGTACGATGCAATTAAATCTGGTAGAATGCTAGTCCACTTATAAGAACCTTGAAGTGTGAACTGCTTCCACATTTTATTTTTCAGTGTACGATTGAAGCGTTCGCATATCGATGCCTTCAAGTTGCTAAATGTCGAGTACATGTTGATCCCATAATGTCTCATGAGAGTTTTAAATTCTTTGTTGTAAAATTCCTTGCCCTGATTGACGTGTAGATGTTTCGGTATGCGACCCAGAGTTAGCAGAGATTTCATTGCAGCTGTTACATCTTTGGCATTTTTACTCTTGATCGGCACGGCCCACGCGAATTTTGAAAATATATCAATCACTGTGAGCAAAAATTTTGAGCCCTTGTTGACGGATGAGTATGCGGACATATCGACAAGATCGGCCTGCCAGGTCTCATCCAGACCGCGTATATCGACATAACGCCGAGGATAATTACGTCGGGCGGGTCTATGAAGTTCGCTCGCTATTACCAACTTCATGTTCATGCGTCTTCAACCAATTTTCAATGTATTCGTTGTCTAAAAATTCGGGTGGAATCGGAATTCCGAGGATGTAATGCCGGCTAAGTGTTTCAGCGCAATTCTCCACTATCGCTAACCGTTTTTCCAAAGATTCACTTTCCCCCTTCAGTGCCGCAATCCTTTCTTTTGCCTGGATCCAAATACGCTGATCTTCTTCAAAACTTTCGCTGTGTTTTTGTGCAATCCGAGCATTGAGTTTAGATTCAAGAGCTGCGAGCGCCTCTTGCATGGATTGCTCGAATGCTTCCTTTATAGTACGCTCAAGACCAATATATGATCGCTGTGTAATATCCTCAAGACTTTGCAGAGAAACGGCATCAGTTGGCTCCTGCGAATGTGCGATATTACACAATCGTTTATTGTCTATGTCGTACTGGTTATCGCCGGTGGTTTTGAATCCAACACCGGGCGGTCCACGACTATTCACACTTTTGATTTTCCTGCTAGCCGTCCAACGACCGAATATGTCTATGCCCATTATCGATCGATCTAGCTTCATTCAGGGTGAATATTATGGATTAGCCCGTTGTGGTAGAGTTTTGCAAGATTAGATCCTACGGCGGCTAATCGAATCTTCAGAAGTTCCTTTTCCGCTGTCAGAGTGTCAATCTCTTTTAGTATGAGAGTCTGAACGTGTTGATTCTCACTCAAATTGTTGTTGGTATGCTCTCGATCAAGGCGTGCATTAAGTTGAGATTCAAACTTGTGAAGTGCTTGTAGCGTAGAGTTTGCAAATGTTTTTTCCATAGAATGTTCGAGAACACTCAAGGCTCGCCGTGTAATATCTTCAAGACTTTTCAGAGAAACAGCGTCGTTCGGCTTCTGCGGATTCGCAATATTACATAATCGTTTGCCGTCTAGATCATACTGCTTATCAGGGGTGAATTTGAATCCAACACCTGGAGAACCCCGGATAACAACTTTTTCGTAGCTGTTTCTTGCCAACGGTCGTCCGAATATGTCTATGCTCATTGTTCAACGATCTGTGACTGAATGATTATTTTATGATCAATCTCATACTAATAAATGATTCCCGCCTCACGTAACTCCTCAATAATGGAGGAAATTTCATTGGTATGGCTAGTATTACCAGCCGCTTGAGATGCCGTGAGTAACCGGAGACGATCAACGAGCTCATTAGGATTATCCCAATAAACATAATCCATGCTTTGCCCCCGCGCGATTTTATGGGTGGATAATAAACCTTCACCGGATTTTTTCACCGGTAGGTCGATGTATGGGGCAATAAAATCTCTATACTTTGAATACTTTTCCCTATCATGATGAGGACTTGTCTCAGCTTCGTAATATTTCCGATAAGCATTCGTTTTTTTCACGATTTTGATATAATTCAATTTGTCGCTTTTATTCACCTTGGCGTGATCGGGTGACTTTTTGAATAGCAATTCACGCAATCCAGGTGTATTGTCATAACTCATATCACCTACATATATCTGATTATCATCAAATGCGATATCCGAATTGCCAATCTTCAATCCGCCAGCTAATTTTCGAACTCCAAATTTCGGATCCAATTTCTTGCGCTCTTTTTCAGAGGCAAACATGTTTAAATAGCGCGTCGTCTTAACTTCTTTTTTCAACATCGGTGTGCTTGTAGACGCGGTTAACGTGTGATCCAGGTTGTTATCATCATCTTCATCATCCGTATCATCCATGGTGGTGACAGTTGTAGCATTGTCCCCACTAGCAATGTTAGTTGCCAAGCTCTCCTCAATCGCACTTTTATATGCATCATTATCATCATCCTCATCATCATCATCACCGGCATCCTCATAATCTTTTGGTTCCACAAAATATTCCGTCTTCTCCGTCTTGACCAAACCCGGCTCTGCCTTCTCTGTCTTGAACGAACCCGGCTCTACCTTCTCTGTCTTGACTGAACCCGGCTCCGTTTTTATTTCTCGCTTCATTAGTAGCCGCTGCTGCTGCTTCGATGAATCTACCAATTTATGCAGCGGTGTGGCCAGTGGTTTGAAGATTTCACTAATAGCCCGCTCGCTGGTGTCTTTCCCCATTTTTATCATTTCATGTTTACGTCGAATGATATCGCTGGCCCTCGCTATTTCCCGCAACACATCGTTTTGCTTACGTATCTTGGAGCTCTCCATGCTGCTAGTTTGATCGATGTGTTGTGACTGTATGTGGTTTATTCGTGATTCAGGCTTATAAAGCAGTCAAAGCCTCTTCTATATCGTCCAGCGCTAATCTCGCTATCTTTGTCGATGGTCACAAAACTATATCTACCGTCATTCCAACACGCCAAGCACAAATCTTTAAATTGCTGATAGGTCATATCAGTGTTCACATGATCAGCATAGATGTGTTTCAAATTCATTTCATCTTGACGAAAAAGAACCAACAAGTTTGCATTATCACGCACCAAATGTTTCGGAATTCGGGCATACGTTTGACAAAGATAAAAACTATCGACATCCCTGTGCCGCCCCATACAGAAATAGGCTCTGATATTATCTTGCTTCTCACAAGCCACGTCATCGAAAATCATAATAGAGTTGGGATGTGCATCTTTCGGTGCCACTACCTCCTTGTGCTCATCAAACGGGAAATAACCCAGCCCCTTCACCGGTTCCAACAACCTCTTCAAGAACTCATACTTTGGCTGATTGAGGGATTTTGAATAGACGTACACATTCTCAAATCGTATGTTTGTCACATGTTTGGCGATATGCGTTACGAGTTGAATGGGCATGAGATTGATCAGAATAAGAATGTCGGCATCACGAGTATCATGAAGGGGTACCTATCATTCACCCCTGGACAACAACATCTTCTGGGAAACACTGGTTGGTTGGTGGATGATAAAAATAAACTAACCGACGCTGATGGATACTTTGATGTTGTTATACCGCTGAATTTTTTGCTCGGATTTGCCGAGGACTATAATCGAATCATCGTCAATGCGAAGCATGAGCTAATTTTAACGCGATCAAACAATGATCTAAACACCATACATCAAACAACTGCGGAGGGGATCAAAATTTCACTCGAGAAAATTGAATGGTTATTGCCATACATCAGACTGTCGGATTCTGCAAAAATCAAGATGCTCAATTATATCGCCAAAGATCCGGCTATATCTATGAGTTTTCGCTCGTGGGAAATGTACGAGTACCCGATGCTGCCTGCAACAACGAGACATGTATGGGTTGTCAAGAAATCTACACAGCTAGAGAAACCGAGACACGTCATACTGGGATTCCAAACTGCACGACGAATCGATGCAACGAAAAATGCCAGTCAATTCGATCATTGTATGATTAGAGATGTGAAACTTTTCCTAAACTCACAGTGCTATCCTTATGGAAATTTGAATCTTGATATTGCTCGCAATCAATACGCCATTCTCTACAATATGTACACAAACTTTCAAATTTCATACTACGATAAGGAATCCGAACCTCTTTTGTCGAAGAGTGATTTTTTGGAGAGAGCCCCACTCATTACTATAGACTGTTCCAAGCAAAGTGAATCGTTAAAGAGTGGACCGGTGGATATTCGTTTGGAATTCGAAACTAGCGTTGCATTTCCAGCAAATACTTCAGCCTACTGTATGATTATACACGGTCGCATTGTTGAATATAATTCAATCAGCGGTACCGTCAAAAAATTAGCCACATTTTAAGGATTCTATATGCTTGAGAACTATAGATTAAGCTTATTCTATATAGAGGATCTATATAGCATAATTGCAATTTCATTGTTATTTATTCAACCCTAACCCACTGTGTGTGTGTGTGTGTGTGTGTGTGTGTGTGTGTGTGTGTGTGTTTACATTTTGCTACAGAATTCAAATTTATTGTATGGTCCTCCAAGATAGAGTATCTGCAGACGTTTCTGATCAGCCTCATTGTTTAACTGATCCAGCTGAGTGGAATCGTTCTCTAGAGCCTTTCCGATTCTTGCAGGCAGGAACACGATGTATTCGTTGGCAATAGTGGCGATGATTCTACAGTCGAATTTCGTTTTCACAAGCCTCAGTCTTGTGATATTGTACTTTTCGCCAACCTTCAGCTCCGACATCTTTTTCATTGGTAGATTATTATCCAGACGGCTGGTGCTGTTAAGGCTGCTGAAGTCCATCTCTACAAAATGAATAATTCGAAATTAGTTTTTATATTATAATTAAATATGATTATCGTGTAATGGGATTCTTACCTTGTTCAAAAGAGTTTGCGGATTCGAATATACGAGGAAGATGTGTTAATGGTGAGGAGTCGAGATGCACGGATGCAGCTCCCTGCGAGCTCTCGACTTTTAAGCCATCATCCCCCGCCCTCGGGACATGTGGGGAGGGTTTTTTATGCCCCTCCTCCAAATACCATTTTTTCAACCTCTGAACGTTCTCGAAGGCGTAATGGTAGCCTCCAGGTACATCGCCATGACAGTCTCCATGCCAACGAAATACACGCGATTCCAATCGTAGTATTCGAAAATTCGGGCAGCCCAGCTCGTCTAAATCAATCACCGGTTTCGAGTCGTCATTGAGGATTTTTTCGATCCAGAGTTTCTTCTCCAATCCCTTCACATAAATGCGCCTCGCATCTTGTGCAACTTTTCTCACAGTTTTCACTACATCCCTATACGGTGTTTCTCCTGCAATCCAGGGTATTCCATGATGACGCCATGTCAGCCACGAATTGAGATTTTTATACTCGCGTGAGAGAGTCACCCAAGAGCGTGGTGCTTTGAAGAGAATGCGTGTGATATCTTGCTGATATTCCTCATGCGCACGAATGCTTATTGCAGACAGCTCTTTTATTACAAATTTATCACCGAATCGCCCAAAACCTTGTAGATCTAATATTAGCTCCATATTGGACGACTTCGTGTGCGGTCTCAAGCAGAGTCGGAAATTGACTGAGCTGGCGATTTATTGTGGGGATCGGTATGCACGCAGGTGCGTATAGAGGTACCCTGAAAAATACCTGAATGATATTTATTGCTCGACCTTTTTGAGTCTTGTGGCTCGTTATGAGCTCTGATGGGATCTTTTGATTATTGTGATCTTTGCAAGATTTCAGCATTTTCGAGTGATGGGAGTATAGTGAAAAACCCTCTTAATGATATTTATTGTCGGATCATTAAGACTTGCCTATTTTATGTGTCGGGGACGAGTCTTTTGAAAGCTGTTCTCAGGTTGGTTAGGCTTGATTTTATTTTGGGGGGGAGTGGTGTGCAACCCAACTCCACCAGATCGGTTTGCGAACAAGAAGACAATTTTCAGTTCTAAAAGATTGGTGAAGAGTGAAAGTTCATTGAATCGTGGGGGAAAATCATCAAGGGGAAGAAGAAGAAGAAGAAGAATTTCAAAACTAAACGTGTGAAAAAGGTATGTTGTTAGCATTGAATACTCAAATTTAAACAGATTTTAAACATAAGAATGCGTGATCAATCCAGATGAATCCAGCTCATCAAAGACCTGCGCAGCGGGCGGCTCAGCTGCGGCGGAGGGCCGAGTTGAGGATGCGATTCCTCAGGAACGCTCAGCTTGTGTTGCGTATTTTGCGCGAACAAAACGTGGATGAGCGCTTCGTTGTCGAAACGTCAAGCATCCATTTCGAGATGATTGAGAGCATCACGAGGCAATATGAGATAAATGATCGGGCAATGCGTCGTATTGCCGCGACCGAAAATGCTGCACAATCGACCGTCCAATGTGCGGATATAACATCTTCCACGCAAGAAGATGCGGAAGATTCGGATGCGGAGACGGTGCACATTGATAGGGGGAGAAGTAGATCGCGATCATTCGGTTCGGACTCATCGAGATCGAGTCCGGAATCACCATCGTCGTCGAGGTCCTCATCCCCGGCCATACCACCGCCGCCGGGGGTGATTCCACTCGAACAGCTTCGTATTCACGAATATGGTTTTGAGTGACCCAGAAAGTTGTCATTTTAGAATATAGGTTAGACTTAAGACATAAGAAAATAAACATATATATATATATATATATATATATTAGGGTGGCCGTTAAAAAAAAAGTTTGCGCTCCAACTTGAAAAACCTTAAGTTTACCTCGAATAAATAGGATCCTCCAAATTTCAATGTTCTCTCTCATTTTTAAAAGGTGCCGGCAATTTTTTATTTTGATTTTTTTTTTTTTTTTTTTTTTCTTTTCGAATTTTTTTTTTTGTACTTCTGTTTCTTTTTTTTTTCTTCATCCAAAACGGCAGAAAAATAACTCTGGGATTGAAAATACTTTTCACTCAAACATTTTCCATTTTTCATGATAGAATATTTAACATGGCGTAAAAAAAAAAAAAAAAATATAGCTTAGAAATTAGTCTGTATCAATTTCATAATACATAGGCTTGGATCTGGGGTTCCTTAAAATTTTTTACAGTAATTTCTAGGCTATATTTTTTTTTACGCCATGTTAAATATTCTATCATGAAAAATGGAAAATGTTTGAGTGAAAAGTATTTTCAATTCCAGATTTATTTATTTGTCTGCCGTTTGATTTTTTCTAATCGATATAAAATTCGAAAAATATCAAACAAATAAAATCTTATTTTGGATGAAGAAAAAAAAAGAAAAAATAAGTCAAAAAATAAAAACAAAAAAAAATTAAAATAAAACAAAAAATTGCCGGCACCCCTTAAAAATGAGATAGAGCATTGAAATTTGGAGGATCCAAATATATTATATATATATATATATATTAGGATATATATATATATATATATATATATATATATTATTATATATATTATATATTAGGGTGGCCCTTATTTTGTGAAAAAAAAATATTTGGTTTGCCGCCCCCTCAATCGGTTCCAAATTAAACAAAAAAAAATTCGGACCAAATTTTAGGTGATTCGGCCAATGGGAACACGTGCCCCAAGGACGTTAATTGTTTTAATTCTTTTTCTTCTTTTTCTGCCTTCACAGGACATAGTATGACAGAAAAGGAAGAGAAAATGTTGTGACAAATTTTTTTTCAACTTTTGGTTTGGTAGGAAAAGTAATATTTTGGAATTCCGTTAGCCAAAATCGATTAATACGTGTAAAATCACAATCAAAATGGTATGAATTCCTCTTAATGGAAGAAAAATTTGCTACAACCTTTTCTCTTCCTTTTCTGTCATACTATGTCCTGTGAAGGAAGAAAAAAAAGAAAAAAAAATTGAAAAAATTAAAAAATTAACGTCCTTGGGGCACGTGTTCCCATTGGCCGAATCACCTAAAATTTGGTCCGAATTTTTTTTTGTTCAATTTGGAACCGATTGAGGGGGCGGCAAACCAAATAATTTTTTTTCACCAAATAAGGGCCACCCTAATATATATATATATATATATATATATATTATCAGATAATTCGCGTCATTGATTGCATATATATAACACCCTGTCACTCTTCAAGCATTTTCAGCTAGTATAATTCGTATATATAAGCTAAGAATTAGATATTTCAGCCATCTTGGATCGATTGTCGGTAAGAAAAAAAAAAAGATCGGTAATCGTTACCATAATTCGAAAGCGAATCGTTAGTGGCGCCATCGCAAGACGGAAAATTGCGGGAAAATTGCAGCCATCGGACGATCGGTAACCAAAGATCGGATCGTTACCATCGGACTATCGGTAACAATCGGTAGTGGCGCCATCGCACAACGGCGAATTGCAGCCAGCCGATTGTCGGTAACAATGATCGACGATCGTTACCATCCGACTGTCGATAACTTACCCACGCGGTCAGTACTCTCTAAATATGAACCAGTGAAAATTTCACTAATTCAATCAGTGATTCAGTTTCTCACTGCAGAATCAGTCATTTCGGTCAACATACACTGTATAATTAGTTAATTTGTTCAAAACAATGAATTACGACTGACAAACCAGTGCCTTCGTGTACTGTTTGGCCAGTGGTTCCTTATTTACACTGATCCAGCAGTGTATTACGGTTAGTTACGACCATCCCGCGCATTCTTACTGTACGCGCGTCTCGGTGCGTTGTTGGCAGAATAAAGGCAAATTTTACCGTCAAGTGCAGTCTATAGCTGATAAAGTGGGTTATGTTTTACAACTAAGAAATGCTGAATAACTGAATAATAAGTTATCATGTCTGAAAGTAAGTTAATAAGTTATCTTGCTGATCTTCCGAAATATCAGTCTCAATTGGTTTTTTCATAGAAACTGATAGAGGTTATGTTTACTCAGGATGTTCTTCATGTGCGCTGTATTATCTATGAGGCCGTGGATACATGGCTATGATAAGTCTATTTCTTATGTATGTATTACTTATTACAAGAATATATAATATATAATCTTTTCAATGTGCAGCAACTTCTGTATAGCTTGTACATACCTATATTATAACTCAATGCTCGATCAGTAAGAACGTGCTTTTCGAAATCACTGATCCAATCAGTGAGCTAATTTCACTGGTTGAATCAGTAGTTTTTCACTGATTACCAGTGGTATACTTATAACTGTGACTGTCAGTGACTATTAACTGAGAACCAGTGAATTTTCACTGATTCGTATTTAGAGAGTAGGTTACCGACTGCCTGATGGCCGGTAAAGAAGGCTGGATCCAGAACTGTCATATCTATACTACTTCCGTTCTGCAGTCTGGTGTAGTTGGAGTTTGGTGTGTGTGATGCGTTCGCGGATAAGGGCTTGGCTGGTGCGTGTGAGTATCCGTTTGGATTTCTCAGTGCTAAATGGATCTTTCATCCGAAGAAATTTGGGGATGATTTTATTGTCCCTGCATCTCTTCAGGAAAGCTAGGTTGGCTAGATGTTTCGATAGGGACGACCTGTTTTTGCTAAAGGAGTTAACTTCAGCGAGGATGCCCTCCCCGTGGAGGAGCTTGATAAGGTCTTTGAGGCTTTCGCGGTGAGATTCTGAACAAGACTTGGCTCCCGGGATGGAGCCGCGTTGTTTAACGGTTAGGTGCCGACGTTTCGTAAACATTGCAGTTTACTTTATCAGGGCGAGAAACAACCTGATACTGGTTGCTCCCCAACAGGGTGTCCCTATTTATGCCAGTTGCGGAGCCGTCCATGTGTGACGTTCCGCTCGGGTGGAGTTGACCAATCATATGTTTTTAAATGGTTGGCCAAACATTTAAAAAAAATTTTTTAAATCGTCCACTCTCGCCACAGCCAAAAACCCCGACACCGCTTAAAGATACTGTCAAGAACCTCAGTGACACGATCCTTTCCCAAGAAGCAACTTCTGCCCTAGCCAAAGGCCCGAACTTTGCTATTGCCCCTTCTAGAATCCCAAAAGACGAAATCATCTCCCAAATCGAAAACTCCATCTTCGGACTACCAACGGAAGCAGCAAACAACATTCGAAGACTAACAACCAACATTCTACGCAACGCCAAAGCACCCAGGCCAAACCTCACTAGACAGGAACGCCTAGCACTGAGAGAACTCAACAGCAACCCCGACATCATCGTACTGGCAGCAGACAAAGGCAATGCCACGGTCGTCCTCAACAGGAAAGACTACGAAACCAAAATCCGAACACTCCTGGACGACACTACCTACCGCAAAATTTCAAGAGACCCTACACCGAAAATAGAAAAACGCACCACCCTCCTTATCAAGGAAAGCAATCTGCCGGAACCAACCAAAAAAGCTTTGACTCCCAAAGAATCCTGCCCTCCCAGACTTTACGGCCTACCCAAAATCCACAAAACCAACGTACCCTTGAGACCAATAGTTAGTGCGATTAACTCGCCCACATACAAACTTTCACGGTATCTGGCGTCCCAACTCCAAACACTCCTATCCGACTCCGGCTCACGCATCCTCAACTCGAAAGACTTTGTCGAGAAAATCCAACAGATTCGACTACATCCTGATGACATTCTAGTCAGCTTCGATGTAGAATCACTGTTTACGAAAGTCCCTATCCCAGACACCTTGGAAATCATAAAAAGATCCAAAAAGATACCCCAACAACTGTTCCCCCTCATCGAACACTGCCTCACCTCCACCTACTTTCTTTACCAAGGAGCATTCTACGAACAAACCTCAGGCGCTGCTATGGGATCTCCAATTTCTCCCATCATAGCGGAAATATTCATGGAGCACTTCGAGAGCCACACCCTCGGAGAAGCCCGACTAAAACCTGAACTCTGGCTCCGATATGTTGATGACACTTTTGTCATTTGGCGACATGGTAAGGAACACCTCCAAACCTTTCTAGACTTTCTCAACTCCCGACACCCTAACATGAGCAATTCCACGTCAGACCGGACAGCTTTCTGACCTCGATGTTACCGATTTCGCTATTATTTTTTTTACGGGTTCTATGGAACAAATAAATGAATCAAACAATTTTTTGTTTTTTTTTTTGGCCCCTATTTTCCAAGTTACACGGAGGTGAAATTCAGGAAAAAGAGCCAAAAATCGAAAACATACTCCTCTTCAAACGGTCATATCTTTGATTGTATTAATCCTAGAGACTTCATCCAAGAACCATTTCAAAGCTATTGAATGACACTATTATAATATATTTATTTCATTTCGCGGTAACAAACAATTCTATTTGTTATAAACAAATATATTATTCAAACGTGATTTTCATAGAAAATACCAAGCGATAAAATTATCAAAAAAATATGAGCGTATTCCTTGATCAATTCTCTACAAAATCGTTAAGTCAATTTTATGGAGAACCGATGGGAACCATGTTAAAACGATTTATTTATAAGCGACGGCGCGCGCTGCCACCGAAAAACCGTACCCGAGCCGGGTCTTTCAGCGGCACCGCGCACCGTCGCTTATAAATAAATCGTTTTCACATGGTTTCGATCGTTTCTCCATGAAATTGACTTAACGATTTTGTAGAGAATTGATCAAGGAACACGCTCATATTTTTTTGAGAATGTTATCGCGTAGCCCTTGCTTTGAAAATCACGTTTGAATAATATATTTGTTTATAACAAATAGAATTGTTCGCTACCGCAAAATGAAATAAATATATTATAATAGTGTCATTCAATAGCTTCGAAATGGTTCTAGGAAGAAGTCTTTCGGATGAAAACAACCAAAGATATGACCGTGAACATGCCCACCGATGCTTTCTCATGCTAGCCACACGTACCTGAGCCGGGTTTTTGGGTGTCAGCGCGCGCCTTCGCTTATAAATAAATCGTTTTAACATGGTTCCCATCGGTTCTCCATAAAATTGACTTAACGATTTTGTAGAGAATTGATCAAGGAATACGCTCATATTTTTTTGATAATTTTATCGCTTGGTATATTCTATGAAAATCACGTTTGAATAATATATTTGTTTATAACAAATAGAATTGTTTGTTACCGCGAAATGAAATAAATATATTATAATAGTGTCATTCAATAGCTTTGAAATGGTTCTTGGATGAAGTCTCTAGGATTAATACAGTCAAAGATATGACCGTTTGAAGAGGAGTATGTTTTCGATTTTTGGCTGTTTTTCCTGAATTTCACCCCCGTGTAACTTGGAAAATAGGGGCCAAAAAAAAAAAAAAAAAAAATTGTTTGATCCATTTATTTGTTCCATAGAACCCGTGAAAAAAATGATAGCGAAATCGATAACATCGAGGTCATTTTTTGATTTATTTTGTCCGGTCTGACGTGGAATGGCTCACATACGCTTCACGATGGAAACAGAAAATAACAACCAACTTCCCTTCCTGGACGTGCTAGTCACGAAAAAACAAGATGGTCAATTGGGACATCGCGTATACCGCAAACCCACACACACCAACAGATATCTCCACGCAGCTTCACACCACCACCCATCACAAAAAGGATCAGTGATCAGCTCACTCGTCCACCGAGCACTGACAGTCTCTGATTCAGATAACCTCAACGTCGAACTAGCCCACCTGAAGAAAACCCTACAATCCAATGGTTACTCGTCCACACAAATCCAACAAACCATCCAAAAACTCCAGAACAAGCCCAACCCATCGACAGACATTTCAAACTTACCAACGGAAGTAACGAGAAGAACTGCCTTCCTCCCCTACATTCAAGGAGTGACGGACTCCATAGGGAGAATCCTAAGGAGAAACAACATCAAACCGATTTTCAAACCACCACAGAAAATCGGGCAATTCCTCAACTCCCCAAAAGATAAACTCCCCCCGCTCAGCTCTTCAGGGGTATACAGGATCCCTTGTTCCTGTGGAAAAGTTTACATCGGAGAAACCGGGAGGAAGATCAGCACTCGCCTTAAAGAACACCAAAGATGCGTCAAACTGAAGCACTTTACTATCTCAGCTCTGGCGGAACACCAAATGGAAACGGGCCACCAAATCTTATTTGAACAAACCACCTCCTTGGCTAACTCAAATCAGTATTTTCCTCGAAAATACAGAGAAATCTTTGAAATCCGTAAACATCCTAACAACATCAACAGAGACAACGGACTTCAAACCCATCCAATTTGGAACGCCATCCTCCCGGTTTTTTTTTTAATGTTTGGCCAACCATTTAAAAACATATGATTGGTCAACTCCACCCGAGCGGAACGTCACACATGGACGGCTCCGCAACTGGCATAAATAGGGACACCCTGTTGGGGAGCAACCAGTATCAGGTTGTTTCTCGCCCTGATGAAGTAAACTGCAATGTTTACGAAACGTCGGCACCTAACCGTTAAACAACGCGGCTCCATCCCGGAAGCCAAGTTTTATAAATTACTAATTTATTAGATATAGGCTACGAGCCGAGTTGATAAAGAATTACTAACGATTTTATACTACTTGACTAATTAAGGATTATTCAGTCTTTGGTAATAATACGACGACTAGCTCGTCTCCGAGAGACGAAGTCTCCCGTTATACAAGTGCTCCGATGAGCTTATTATTTACAAACTATTTACAGATTGTTCCTACAACTCATTTAAACTAACTCTGCGGATAATTTATTGAATTTATTGACTACGAAAGTTAAATAACGAACCCTAAATTCTAACGCGAAGAACAACAAATACTCTTGGCTAAGCCTCGAGCTACGTCTCTCCCCGCAGGAGGAAGAGAGAGCGACAATGACCGACTCGTACTGTCTCTGTCGAGGGGCTATTCACTCGGGAAGTCCTATGTACACTGGTCTCGGAAGTCTTTGGAAGTCTTTAGTAGTCTTTGGTGGTCAATGGAAGTCTCGGGGTTATTCACTTGGGAAGTCCTATGTACACTGGTCTCGGAAGTCTTTGGAAGTCTTTGGAAGTCATTGGTAGTCAATGGAAGTCCTTGGAAGTCTTTGGAAGTCACTATGAAGTCACATGTAGTTTTCTGGAAGTCACTATATATGGAGTCATTGAAAGTCATTGGAAGTCTTTGGAAGTCATTGGTAGTCAATGGAAGTCATTGGAAGTCGGAAGTCACTTGTACACCCAAAATTGAAGTGAATAGCCTCTCGGTCTCTGTCGTACTCATGTACTACAGGTACGCACTTGACTCAATTATTAATTACGCGAATAATTACTCCAAAAATAAAGACTCGAACTACAAAATCTAGGGCAAAGGGACACTGGTGACGGCCTACCCTTCGGAGATCGGCTTAATTCGATCCCAAGAATATTAATTAGCCTCGTGGCTTGATCTATGGCAAGATGGCGGATAGCCGTTGCCGGACACGAATTATCCTGGGTAAGATTAGCTAACGCTTACCGTCTTCCAGCCACGCTACGAATCGTTCTCTCTCTAGGAAGGGATCCATCCTCGGAGACTACAGGAATCCCTCGATTTCTCCTATCTCACTCACACAGACTCGAAATATTTGTTCTAATAATAATAGGTAACCCACGGGGTTGAGCGCAAAAAGAAAAAGATACAAATTTCAGACTAAGAACGTAGCGGTATTTTTCACACGAGTGATAAGGACGCTAGTCTAACGCAGAGTGAGTAGACCGCATGGCGCCGGTACTCAGCGCACATATCAGGCGATCGACTATTGATTTCCCATCGACCGAAAGATCCCTAGTTTCGCTACGCGCGAATATTCAAAATCCACCGCGGTAGTTGTAGCTCCTTACATCCAAGGAACACGGGTTGCAGGCTCTTCTTGGCGGCGGGAATCTCTTCCGCCACCGATATCCCTCGTTGCAGAATGCCCTCAGCATTCCCCCGTGTCCTCCATTTCCGCAGTGGAGGTAGCCTGGCCA
The DNA here is from genome assembly GCA_943736025.1 of Tenthredo mesomela. Lineage (NCBI taxonomy): Eukaryota > Metazoa > Arthropoda > Insecta > Hymenoptera > Tenthredinidae > Tenthredo > Tenthredo mesomela. Next base: position 19,344,497 of record OX031019.1, read on the forward strand.
GTACTACCTCCTAGAGCTCACGCGGTGTTCCTTATCAGGGATCCTTCTGGTCGATTTTGGGCGTCGTAGGTGCGTCTACTCGTTCTTTCGGGGTGAATGTGAGCCTTCGCCTAGGCCTCGTCCCCCACATGCCAGAGAAAATGCGTAAAGAAAAACAAAAGAATCAATAAGGAGTTCTACAGATTTTAGTCGGTCACGGTCGTCTCTCGGAATTATTGCCAGGCCTCAGGGCCACCCTAATCATTCATACTACCCAGCAAACACGTATCCTTTCCGTTACACAACATGGGACCCACAAAGCAACCTCACATCGGTTACCTTGCATCAACATAAGTGTAAAGTCACATTTGTTGGTTCAAGTGTCATAACATTAGTCAAGTTGCATAAACCTTGATTAAATGTAACATTTGTTACTAACTTCGAGATAACAAATGTAACTTTACGGATTATGACCGCGTGCGTGCCATTAGGTGGATGTTATATTGCCGCTATATCACGTTTTTGAAGTTCGAGAGCGCGCCAATATATATGTATACGTATAGCGACGTCCCGCGCGCCATTTTCCGAAGCGTTTCGGCAGTCGCGTCCCGCCGGTTTTATCTTTCCGACACGTGTACATTTCTTACAGTGAAGTTGTGTATTTGAAGTCTGTAAGTATAAATATAAGTAGTGACGATTACATCATCCTGTTTCGTGGTAATCCGAGAACAGCAAGTGGAGTTCATCGCAGGTAATATAAATTATTATTTTACATTACGGGGTTCTAACCTCAATCTCATAGTGTCTTATTTGCATGTGCGCATCATATATTCCTGACTTGTTATTATTATTATTATTATTTTATTCATTATTATTTGATAATATACGGGCGAGCCCTTTTACAAAATTTGCACATTTTGTAGCAAGCGACGCAGTGGGTAAGATTAGGAAATTATTATTAAGATCAGCATACCAGAATGAAACACTAAAAAAGAGGATTATTATTATTGTCATTTACTCTCATTGGCAACAAATTAAAAATGCCTAGAGATATTCGGTATTTATCAAAAAGGCGTAGAAACCAACTCAGTTCCGAACTCGCTCAGACATCTATTGCGTCATGCGTTCCATCACGTAGGTGGAGTGATCATGAATCTGATCCAATAGAATTTTCAAACCATGGATTAACAAGTCAAACCTTGCCTACTCTCCCTGAGCCGAGTAGACCACCGTCGGTTGTTTCAAATATCTGTGAAGATAACATCGTCGAATTCACATCCGCAGAAAATCATGACAGTGACTCAAATTATAGTCATATATCATCGGATATAAGTCAAGAAGCTGTAGATGGTAATACTGAGGCTAACCAAACGACAAGTCTCAAGCAAGACTTGCAAAAATTAATCGTAGAGTGTAATGTACCTCATAATACCGTTAACAGATTGTTAAAAGTCTTGCAAAAACATAGGCATACAGATTTACCCAACAGTGGACGTAGCTTAATGAAAACGCCGCGAAATATTTCTTCAAAAATACAAAACTTAAGCTGTGGAGGTCAGTACATACATTTTGGGCTTGTTTCGGAGTTACAGCATTCCATAAAAAAATATAGTACACTTGCACCGACAGTGCTAAAATTAAATATTAATTGTGATGGCTTGCCACTATCAAAAAGTTCGGGTAGCCAATTTTGGCCTATACTGGGATCAATAGAATCGTTTGATTGCTATACAGAACCATTCGTAATCGGTGTGTTTCATGGCATGTCTAAACCCGGTGATGCGAACGAATATCTCACACCATTCGTTGACGAAACAAAAAGTGTGTTGCAAGAAGGTATATTGGTCGAAAGCTGTAGTCCATGTAAAGTCAGTATTAACGCGATATTATGTGATGCACCTGCCAAGTCATTCATAACGTACACCAAAGGCCACAGCGGCTACTTCGCATGTCCAAAATGTATGCAGGAAGGCGATTATGTGCAGCACAGAGTAACGTATCCAGAAATAAAATCTGTTCTGCGAAGCGACGACTCTTTCAGAAATAGGATTCAGGATGAGCATCATACAGGCAATTCCAAGTTGGAGGAGCTTGGAATTGGCATGGTAACACGCATTCCGTTGGGCTATATGCATTTAGTTTGCTTAGGTGTTATGAAGCGTCTTTTACAATTTTGGACTAAAGGGAAGAAGAATGTTAGACTTCCAACAGCTATATTGAATACAATATCTAAATTTTGAATAGCAATGAAAGCTTTCATTACACCTGAATTTGCGAGAATGCCACGAGGCTTGGACGATGTAGATAGATGGAAGGCGACAGAGTTTCGTCAGTTTTTGCTTTACACCGGACCTGTTTTGCTGAAATCATACATGTCAAGAGAGTATTATGACCACTTTCTATCTTTTAGTATCGCTATACGTATCTTAGCTGATCCTGAGTCATGCGTATCTGGACTTGATTATGCACAATGGCTATTGTCAGATTTCGTTTCAAAATATGGGGAGCTCTATGGGCAAGAATATATGTCCCATAACGTTCATAACTTGATACACCTACCAGAAGACGTTAGAACCTTTGGCTGCTTAGACAATTTTAGTTGCTTCAAGTTTGAAAATAAAATGCAGAAAATTAAGAAAAAATTGAAAAACTGTGGTAAACCGTTACAGGAATTTGCGAACCGTGTTTTGGAAGAGAAGGAGCTTCCAATACTGACTTCCGATATTCCTTGTCACTATCCCGTCATTCATTACAAAGCAGGTCCAAGCTCAGTATTAACAGATAGATCAATTTCTCATCTTCAATATAAAACATTCATGCTATCTAAAGAAGAAAAAAACAAGTATTGTTTGTTGAAAGATAACACGTTAGCTCAAGTAATCGATATATTTTCAGAAAATAATGTTGTACGCGTCTCAGTCAAATGTTTTTCAAGTACAGAATCACTTCACAGTCATCCGTGTGAATCGACCAAACTGGGGATCGCAGTGATTTCACAGAGAACCTTGTTCGTATCTAGAATTATATCAGCCGCTCAAATCAAACGAAAATGTATCAAATTAAAATGCCCAAATCAAACTGAGACGTATGTAATAATTCCACTATTGCATGCGAATAATTAGATTTTGCAGCTGCATCTTCAGCTGTTCATTAGAATTAATATAGCTATTCAAATTTCTTCTACCACGTAATATTCTTTCATTCTCTACATTTTCTCCATTTTGTAGTCCATCAAATTCATTTTCTTCGTTGTTTTGATTCAAAACTACTCCTAGATTATCTTCATTAATTTGATCCCCTTGTTCATCTTCATCGATTTCTAGTATAGTTTCTATGTTTTCCTCCGTTGTATTTTCTTTTTTACATAATTCATGTAAATCCTCCATTTCAGTATCTTCTTCTTGTATTACTAATTCTTGAAATATGACATCCCGTACAATATGTATTCTGTTAGTCTCAGGATACCAAATTCTATATCCTTTGACATTTTCATCATATCCTAGAAAAAATCCTTTTCTACTTTTTACATTCCATTTTCGACGTTTTTCTCTTGGTATATATATCCAAAAGCTTCTATTACAAAAATCCAGAAATGTTTAATTTCTGGAATCTTTCCAAAACACATTTCAAACCGGTGTCATACTTTTCTCAGTACTTGTTCCTGTTCAATTAAGAATATAAACCTCTGCATCAGTTGCTTCTGCCTATAACTTCAAATCCATTTTCTTTGCATGAATCATCGTTTTTGCTGCTTCTACAATTGTAATGCATTTCTCGTTCTGCTGATCCATTCTCTTCTGGAGTATATGCCACCGTTCTCTGATGACGAATCCCTTCCTGTTGAGTAATTGATAATATAATAATGATAATAATAATAATAATAATAATAATAATAATAATAATAATAATAATTAATAATTAATATGACGAAGAAATCTTTCTAAGTCTCAGCTCTAAGTTGGCTCTGGCAGATTAATGTTTTGTTTGTATACTAACTCCCTTCTCTTTTGATTATTGTCCGTTGGCAGATTGCCGTTCATTCATTGAATAAAATACTATTAATTGTTCAATTAAGGCGGTGCATACACCTTTAAAATAATTTTTTTTAAATACCTGCAACGCATTGAGAAAACATTACAATCCGAAATTAAATTCGTATAGAATATTTCCTCAAAAGTTGAAGAAATTTCATCCAACGCAGCAACCTGTACCCTACGACAACTGCTTTTTCTTCGATGGACTGAATTTATGTTCAGCGAATGACATAAAATCTGGAAAAATCATGAACTATGTATCAAAATAGCACTAATCAACTGTAGGAAAACTGAGTCACTAGAATGTTTTCTCATAGCGTAGCAGTAATTTAAAAAAAATTATTTTAAAGGTGTATGTACCCCCTTAAATAAGTGCGGTTGAGAAACCTTTAATTACAACAGTACATAAATAGCTATTTCAATCTCGAGAAGCATGTGAATGTTTGAAATTAATTCCATATGCACACGTGACTGCTGATGAATTTTTCTTAGAAGATCTATCATTCAAAAATGGACAACGGCGCTAAGAGAGGACGGTATGTAGTAATCAAATTTATGGATGACAACTCGGTTTCGGAAGTACCAAAGTCATGGATCGTTGAAGAAAACGGTGTGCAAACACAATGTCGGTGGCCCTCACATGCCAATAATGTGACGAGTCTAATTGCAAAGTACGCTAAACCATCACCAAGATGGGATGTGTACGACGTAGAAATTGTCAAAGACAACTGTTGTGAGTTATGTCATTCATTTTCATTATAAAATATTGTATTGCTATTCGTGCTTTCATAATTCTTCTGTATCATAATGCTTTTGTGATTCTTTCTGATCTGAAGCCGCAAAGATTTTCAATTGAAGACTTCGAATTCCATCTCCACATCTTTATTAACAAGAATTCTTCCCTTTTATAGCATCTCAAAAGTCTGCGAGAAGTGCAGCAGCTGATTCAGACTATCAAACTACTGACAGTGAAGACCTCGGTAGGGGGAAGCGAAAAGCTATGAGCATCTTAGTTGAGTCCACTGATGATGAGAACATCCTACCACAGAAAGAGAAAGAGATACGGAAGAATTATGTTCCAGCAAAAATTCTAAGTAAGAATTAGATTGCTCAAACCGGAGTGTCATATATTACAGAGTGATATACATCATTCACTCGACACACGTTTTGTGATGTGTCCAGCGGTTAGATTTTTTGAAACAAAAAATCATATACACTATAACCTTACTTATTTTACCATCAGTTATTTGACGAACTCGGCTATTTGACCGGCTCTGCCTCAGCTATTTGACTGCCTGTACCCCACCACTTGACTGAGTCCCCTTCTTTTCAAGGCTGTGTATATGCGAAGTCTAACGGGTTAGCGTTGCGCACGGAAAGCCTGTGCAGTTTGCGACACAGAGAGGGGGCCCCTCTTCTCGTCAAATAGCTGAAGCAGCCCGGTCCCAAGTCGGTAAAATAAGTGAGGTTATAGTGTATAATTCTTACTTCAAACTATGTGTATTTCATATTTTGCAGAGAAGAAGTTTTCCAAACTGAAAACACCACCGTGCCCTAATTTCTTTGCGCCGAAAAAAGTTTGTACTACTACGACAGTGCAACGAGGTAGTCTTATCACTCCTCAGTAATTTATTTTTATATATTCCGAAAATTTTCCAGTAAATCTTTTAATTCGTTGACAATATTTCAATATGCAGTGAAATCACTTTATTGCAATATGCAAAGTCATTTCATTTTGAAATTTTGTAGCGGAGGAAGAACCTTCTGAATTGACACAACTGGCCGATCCTAACTCTTCTGCCTCGAAGAAGGCTAATTCTCCCTCTGTAGAGGTACCAGAGAACAGTTCTTCAATTCGTGAGGAAGAACCTTCTGAATCGACACAACTGGCCCGTCCTAACTCTTCTGCCTCGAAGAAGGCTAATTCTTCCTCTGTAGCGGTACCAGAGAACAGTTCTTTAATTCGTGAGTAAATGAATATATTATAAATATGTGTATATATAAAGTACTTTGACATATTCTCTCAGATTGTTGAGGATTCACATTCATCATAGTATATTCTGCAACAATTGAATTCATAGTCCAATAAAAGAAATAAACGAATATATTGGCCAAGCCATTATGTGAGAATTATCATCAACATCATACATAACTTTCAATAAATATTTAAGCCAACAACACAAATGTTGACAACGAAGAAGAATTGTCTCGATTAGATGTTGCCAATTCAACTGTCGTGACCTGGTCCTCGCTGGTGGATAACCAAGATAAAGTCGAAGTTGAGAACAACAACAATACATGGCAGTCAGATTGGAATCTTGCTCCTGATCTGGAACAGCTTCCGATCGTTATTGCAGAATATGACGATAACGCTCAAAAGGGTAAATAGAAAGATTGTCATTTGTTCATTGCATGCTCAACATTTTTCCCAATGTTTCATCCTCTTCAAACAGGAATCCTTATTGATCATAATTCAAGACTGAAACCATCGATACGTGAGGACTTAATCTTGGATACACCCATCGATGTGTATGGTGTTGATAACGCTCGTCGCCACAAAGAGCAATTTTCAAATCATGTTCGATTGACTGCAACTAAAGGAAGCGCATTTCCGAGGGCCACACAGGCTAACAACTCTGACTTCAACAATAAATGTCAGGAAATCGATCCGTTGCCAGTACCCAGTACTCTGAAGGGTAATTTTCATGACTCATCCTCATTTTCTGAACGGAATTTGTACGTATAGCATATCATTAACTTGGTTACAGAGTATCTGGACAGAATTTTGACTTTCCAAGCCCGTATGAGTACCAACACGCGTAGCATTGATTCACGACTGAAAGCACTTGAAACTGTGAAGAATGTTGTTTCATCAACCAGCGAAGACACGAATGTCATTAAAGATCTTTTACCCCTAAAAACTATTACAGACGTTAAAAACTTTGAGCAACTGATAACAAAATCGGAGAACACAGCAGCAGTAGCGTTTGTGAGGGACCAAATAGAATTGAACAGTCATAATAATATTGTGACAAATCACATTACTTATTTGTAATTATAATGTTACCAGGTTTTAATGGCTATACATATAACACTTGGCTTTTCTCTTTCTACAGAAAAAAAGAGTTGTAAGATTGGGCGGAAATTCGCCACGTGATTTTGTTCAGAGAGCGTTGAAGATGACTTTCACCAATACTTGTGCTGTTGGATGTTCTTGGAGAGGTTTCAAAAAGCACTATGGTGTAGAAAAACTTAAGATTATAAAAATTATAACCGGTGAGTATACCTGTTTTATAAATTAAGACTTATTAAAAAACGAATTGAATGAGCCAATGAAAGTATGAATAAATGCTTACAAACATATTCATGACGCTTACAGATTCAATTTTCCAAAAGTATGCCGACTTCACTGAATCAGAATTCAGAACGGTGGCCTCTGAATGGTTCTCCTTTGCCGGCCAAAGACAAAGCCGAGAGATGAAAGGGAGATCCACGTAACAGGATTGTCATGGGACAGCACCTCCAAAATTTCAAAGATAAAAATTACAAACTGTTTTACTCCAATACATCACTAAGGTAAAGGACCCAGTACCGGAACGACGAAGGGTATATGACTGATTTTTCTTATTTTTAAAATACTTGAGTAGCTGATGAAAAAAAAAAAATTAATCCACTGGATGAAATGGACATTTAGCTATTCAGGCGTAATTACATTGATTAGTTTTACCGAAATTTAATATGTTAAAAAATTTTTTTTCGAATGAGTCTAAAAGACCCAGTACCGGAACACCTAAAGAGCCCAGACCCAGTATCGGAACATAGTTAACCCAGTACCGGAACAGTGAATAAAATGAGTTCATTTTAATGAAAGAATTATGCTTACCGTAAAAGTGATTGAATAATTGCAGTTAATTATAAGAAATAATTAATGATAAATGAGTTAAGGCAATAATAATTATAGTGATAGAAGCATTTTTTTTTTTTCATTTTTTTTTTTTTTTTTTAGTGAGTTTCAATAATTATTTAATATATACAAATATAAAAAGCATTTTATATTTTTAATGATTTCATATTTGATTAAAAAAAAAATATATATATATAATATATATTTTATTAGGTGAATATTAATAAAATAAAAACAAATGATTTTAAGGTTATGCTAGAATTAAGTAGTTTCCGAATAAAACATTTAACACAGAGATTAATTTTTACTATCTAAATTAAAGTTTATGTATATTTTATGTATTTTTTATAACAAACGTACTTACTGCATTAAATATTCAATCAGAAATTAATTTTTTGTCCCCACTCGATCTCTACACCAAGTCAAATGCATCGCATATGTCATGCGATAAAAGCAACATGGCTAGCTGTTCCGACACTGGGTACGGCTCATTTGTAGGGGACCAATAAAGGAACGGTAGAATTTAAATGAAAAGGGAATTTTGCTCACATTATAAATAAATTATTCTGATTCCAAAATACTTCTATAAGCGTATAAAAAAAAAAAAATACCCGAAAAGTTTTTTTATGCACTTTCTACAAGCTTAAGATCATCGACTGATTTCTTAACAAAACCATTAAGGAACTTGGATAAGTCGTAGATTTGATACCTCTGCTACATTTAACAATTTTTATTTCATACTTTGAATATACTTTCAACTCACATTTATATATGTTATGTAAATAAAAGATTAAGGTACCAAATAAACGAAGATTCGAAAAATTCCATCGCGTACGAGATTAAATATAAATGATTGAGTGTCAAATCGTTCCGATATTGGGTCTCGTTCCGGTACTGGGTCCTTTACCTTACTATAATAATATCAAAAGAGCTTATCTTATATGACTCAACAGACTTCCTTGATTATTATATTACATATTATTATTATTATTATTATTATTCACTTATTATGATGCTATATCGATCTAAAAAGACTGAAAAATCAATATCATTAACACAGTATTATATATCGATACCAACGTTCTAATACGTCGTAACCCACAAAATTTCAGAAATTGACTTTTTTTTAAAATTGAATGATAATAATGTTGTGCAGCTTAGTTTAAATTTTAGCGGTCAAATCGTTGATTTACTATTTTTAAATAAATATTCTGATCCGTAAAATCCTATCTTCTCAATGGCAATAGTGAAGCGTTTTCATGGCCTCCTGAACAATTTTCCAAATGTGGGTTACGTCATATTAGAACGTGGGTATCGATATAATACATGATATATTAATATTTAAGATTGTACTTGATATACCGTGATAGGTAAAAGATGTGATAGTAGATGCATAATTAAAAAAGTATTATTTTACATATAATATTATACTTACTGTAATGATGTGTAAGAGATGTGATATGGCGTATGATTAATTCACAGATAATTTTGCAATACATACCTATACCTACTCATCCCGAGAGATTCGGAAAATAAACGTACCTGTTTAGAGATAAATAAATAAAGGAAGGAAACCTCTGATTTCAAATAAAGATGTTGAATATTTCATTGCTAGTCATTGGAATCTCAATTTGAATCTATTGAGAGGAATCTGCGGCAATAATCCAGCGACTATTCCAATTTTTCGGGTATATTCGCTCGATTATGTGCGCATAATTCTCATCTCAATAGATTCAGGTTGAGAATCTGAAGCCTACAGGCTTTACTAACATACTCACCACAGCGCTACGTAACATGTTACCAACCGTTACACAACTGTGATGCTACTGTTAGGTGTTGGAAATGTAACCGTAGTAACACGGTGACATGGATGTTACGTGCCTGTTACTTTGAACTGAGTGGGAAATCACCACTAACGAGACGGTTGCAAGGGACTAACCAGCTATATTACACGTTATATCGAGTTTGCAAAATGTGAGCTTACGGTTACCAAACTGCGTTTGCTGGGTACTTTCAGACACTCCGCTAAGGTCGTCTAAGGGGTAAGGAGCCTGTGGTAACATGCAATGTTACAACATATATCTATCTATAAAATGAAATGTTTCGGTCTGTCTACTGTTGACCATCTTGTTCTCAAGTAAAATCGAAGTGTTAAACACTACTACAGCGACAAGCTAAATAAACGAAATCAGCTCTTTGGGTAGACCTGAACTTATGCGTATCGTCATTTACTAAGAAGGAATCATACCTTTATCATTTTCGCTGTTTTCGAATGAAGCATGACCCTGTTCGTTTTCGGGAGCTGTTATAGGGATGTCTTTGTGGTTCGCAAATAAAATTTTCATGGTACCTGCAAATTATATAATAATGACTAGATGATTAATTTCACCTACAAGGTGTCTTCGAAACTGTCATGTTTGAATATGGCTAACTGATTTTCCACGCTATTTCTCAAACTGAAGTATCGTTTCCCTGAACGCTGATACGACTGCAGAAAACTTCCAAAATTAGGCAAAGCAAACGTAAATTATGACTTGGGAAATAGACCTACAGAGCTTTTTTCTGAAGGAAAAATAACCAACATGAGTAAATACTTCAAATCGACGGCAGTATGGAAGAACGTGCTATCTCAAATTGTGCCAGAAGAACGTGCTATCTCGAACAGAGACTATATTATCATTGATATGGCACTGGAATTCGAGGTGCCTGGAGTATACAAAGCACTGTTTTTTAATAGATTGATCAATCGTTCCAATCATTTCCCCATTCATTTAGCTCCTATATAATACGGAAACAGAAAATTAAGGACAAGTTTCAATCAAAAAAATGTTGTTAATTGAAACTTATCTTAACTTTTCTGTTTCTGTATCAAATGAGCTAAATAAATGAGAAAATTTTTGGAACAATTGATTAATTTATTAAAAAACAGTGCTTTGTATACTCCAGACACCCCAAATTCCAGCGCCGTATCAATGAAAATATCGTCCCTGTTCGAAATAGCACGTTCTTCTCGCACAATTTGGGATAGCACGTTCTTCTGGCACAGCTTGGGATAGCACGTTCTTTTATACTGCCGTCGAAATGTAGTAATTATGTTCATATTAATGTGCATATGCACGCATACCTGACAATGACCGAATGTGCTCGACCAGGAATTTATCCACCCTTACTTTTTTCCGATTCATGAAGATTAATCGCTTAATTTGGCGGAAATATTCCTCGCTACGTGCGGATGTCGCAACAGACTCAACAGTGCACCAAATGCCCGTCCGGGATGGGAAGAGGAGACATAAATTCATCAAATCAGGAACAAAATGAGGACAATGGTACGGATTACGACGATTGCCTGACGTCAAAGATTCGCGACATTCCGTCTCGAGGTCTCGTAAGTACTTCTGTATTTCTCTTCCTGTACATTCATGAAAATCTTCGTTATTGTTGCACCGAACGAAAAATTCTTTTGTGCCAGAGTCTGCGTTTTTGAAGCACTTCCAATTGCACACAGCCTTGATTAGATGAGCAATGTCCAAACGAATTACAGTATGCGGCATTTCGGATCTATGCGTCTTACCCTCAGCAATACTCAAACACTTATCTATGTAAGTGGATAATTTGCAATCACAAAACGTTAAAGATACCGCATTTAATAGGGCCTTCGAATTGTCTGTCACTATTTCGCGTGGACAGGGTGCACCAGAGCTTAACCAGACACGCATCCAATAGGATAACATATTGGCATCATGTTTCTCACACACCATTTGAAATAAAGGCAAAATTTTCCCATTGAAGCCGGCGACAGCTTGGTATAAAAAAATCACATTTTTTCTGCCGTCCGGTCTTTCGATTTGTCCAATAATCGAACCAGTTGCGTCGATACTGATTCGTCCGATGGGATCTTTTTTGATCTTTTTTTCTTTTCACACCCAAATTTGTTCGGGTGTGAAGTATATCACGAAGAACTTATCCAACCCGATTTGAACTATTGATGACGTAAATTCCGCCTTGTACTTCAGATCAAGTACTCCTTGTATCGGATTGGTTACCCCAAACAGCCCGAGCTCAAGATCACGAACTTCTTGCCGAGCTTTTCGTAGCACATTTTCTGAATATAGATCAGCTGGTTCTTTATCACCGAAAGACATAGTTTCATCAGCTTTCTGGCGACGCCAACTATACGTCGATGATCTCTGCAATTCTTTTACAATGCAGTTCCGTTTGGGTTTACGCAGTTGACGTTTCTTTGAATGCTGGACATCCTTCGTATCAAAGGTGGATACGTTCAGTGATAAGCCATCGTTCGTTGGCGGGTTTTGCGCGGAAATATTTATTTGTGTCCCACATTCTGTGCATCTTCCGTTGACTCTCAAATATAATTCTCCAGGTGTGAGGCTTACCTTTGCACGTTTGAATGCAAACGCGCAAGGTAACTTCAGGTTCATCCATAAATGGCTGTACAAAATATCAGTCCAACCGGGCTTGAGAGATAAATAGGATCTACCTTGATACTTGACATTATGAGCCGCCATTTTCATGGAATCTTCATTTGCGATGGTCATGGTAGTTCTTAACGGTGGTAGAATGTTATCTATGGAGTCCATGGACCAATTAGATTGGTCACTAATGTTCAACCTTGCCAAAATAACAATCGAAATCATGGTAAAAACAGAACAAAGTGAGTAATTAGAGTCAAAGAAGACTGGGTAGAGGGTATACAAGTTATTTCTGACCAACTTGGTGAAGGTTTACCATGGCCATTTCCGGTTGAAGCTATGATTTTTTACGTTGCTGTACCTGCTAGAAAAAACGTTAAACTTTTGTAAGTTTAACGTTCTAGCCCCAATTTCCAAGTCTGAATTTTTTTTTTTTTTAATCCTGTTCTGACATGTATAAAAATTTGCAAAATTTTTCAGCCTAGACCCAAAATCGGCAGGCGTTCACTTCTCATTTTTTCAAGTTTCATTTCTTCGGAAAAAAATGGACACAAATCAGTATAGAAACAGGAAAAGTAGATTTGACATGGTGACCGCCCAGAAAGAAAAATGTAGTCCAGACTGTCCTGGTGGAGAGTTATTTCGCATATGTGAGCAACACGAATAACACTGTACAACAAAAAACTATTTTTCAACCCACCTTGACAAACTTCACTTTTTTTTTTTTTGTTCAAGACATCTCCATGTTAAAACCGCTAAGATCAAGAAAAATTGCGCATTGCGTCAGGATTCTGAGATCTTCCAATTTGGAAGTGCAAAAACCACGGGTTTATGCTATTTTCTATTGTTCATATTTCAGGAATGAGATTTATAACAGAACTCAGCCACGGCTCCAAATAAAGCTCAATCTTCACACGTTACAAAACGAAAAAACAGATCATTAAAGCATATGGGGCATTTCCATGCCAACTTAACCACCATCGAAGTTAACATTTTTGGTTTGGTTTGATTTTTGATTTTGTATCTTTTCGTACTCTGTGAAAAAAAAATCCATTATTCATTTCGAATTTCTTTGTCAAGCCGTTCCCGAAATATACATTTTTCAAAAATTTTGGGGTTTTTTTTTTAACGCTCTTTACTTTTAAAAAAATATATCAATTTGAATATCTTTTTTTCTTAAAAATGTGTGTTTTCTAATTAATTTTTCAAAAACTTGGTGCAAAAAAGAAAAATTATTTACCAGATTTTTTTCAATTCATAAATCAAAATCTGATTTTGAAAACTGTTTGTATACTTCGATTTTTTTTTTTCAATTCTCAAAAAAACTACTTCCTATTTCACAAATTCTTAGCTTGGTCCCGTAGTGGGAAAATAGTACATTACAATACGAGTCCGGTGAAACTTTTTCTGACGAGTGTCAGGTTGCAGCATGAGCCGAAGGCGAGTTCTGCAATCACACGAGATCAGAAGAAGTTTTTCCGACGAGTATTGTACAAAATTTAACTTTAGGAGGTGTGAAAATTGGGGTTTTAGCCATGCGAAGCGTGGGTAAAACGTCCAAAATCACACTGACTAGGAGAGTATCGCACCTCCGGATCATCGATCTTGACCAAACTTATAGGGGTGATTTCTTGAGCCAAAATATTAATTACCCGCTGAATAACTCTCCGGAATGGGCCTTTACTCTGTCAATGTACCTAAATGTACAACAGAAGTCAGCGTAACCTGGGTTTTGTAAATCGCCATGAAATAACCAGTTTTGGTGCTGCGTTATGAGATTCTACGTTGCACTGAATATTTATACACTGAATACAGTCATTATTGGACATCAGATTGTTGAAATTTAACTTCGCAGCTATAGAAAATCACCTTATTCTGCGCCTATCGACACATTGCTTCTCATTGTTTGTCGCTCGTACACATTCATTGGGTGAATTTGAAGAATTACTCCGACTTGAAAGATGTTGAATATACAGGGTGTCCCAGAACTAAGTGCAATAAATGATAGGGGTAATAGAGGGGGCTGAGCTGAGTAAATCGACCCAAAGAACATGTGGCCTCCGAGTCCGCGTTCCCGAGATACGACCGGTTAAAAAAACGCATTGGGCGCCGGCATGTATAGGCAACCGCGGACACAGCAGGCAGCAGTTAGCAGTCTTTTTGATAAGCGCGATCTTTCTAAAGCGAGTCATAACACTTTTGAATTCGAAAATTTCAAACAAAAATACTTTTGATATGAAATTTTATTATTGAAACAAGTAATGTTGTTGTGTTTGGCGGAAAATCAATGTCGAAAGTGTTTCTGTTTGAAATTTTCGAATTCAAAAATGTTATGACTCGTATCAGAAAGATCGCGCTTATCAAAAATACTGCGAACCGCTGCCTGCTGTGTGCGCGGTTGCCTACATGACGGCGCCCAACGCGATTTTTTAACCGGTCGTATCTCGCGAACGCGGACTCGGAGGCCACATGTTCTTTGGGTCAATTTACTCAGCTCGGCCCCCTCTATTACCCCTATCATTTATTGCACTTAGTTCTGGGACACCCTGTATGGTCAGTTTCAATACTGACACTGGCAGCTTAGAAATCCTATGAATAACCACATAATATTAGTTTGACCACAATACTATAGTTATTATTTCAGAAGAATATACCTATATTAAGGTCAACGCGCACTACGTGGAAGCGAAGCGAAGGTATCAGAAGCGATTGGATGCTATGCGAGTGTCCACATTTTAAAAAACGTTCAAATTCAAGTTAAAGTGAATTCAAATATGATTGAGGGCTCATTTGGTTCGGGATAATTTTAATATGTTTATAACTTCTGCAAGTGTTTATGAGCGGGTCGGGTATGAAGCCTTCGCACATTTTTCTGGACGTCATCGCGAAGCGAATGAACCTTCCATCATATTGTAATTCACTTTAACTTGAATTTACACATTTTTTAAGATGTGGACACTCCTATAGCATCCGATCGCTTCCGATACCTTCGCTTCGCTTCCACGTAGTGCGCGTTGACCTTAATATAGGTATATTCTTCTGAAATAATAACTATAGTATTGTGGTCAAACTAATATTATGTGGTTATTCATAGGATTTCTGAGCTGCCAGTGTCAGTATTGAAACTGACCATATATTCAACATCTTTCAAGTCGGAGTAATTCTTCAAATTCACCCAATGAATGTGTACGAGCGACAAACGATGAGAAGCAATGTGTCGATAGGCGCAGCATAAGGTGATTTTCTATAGCTGCGATGTTAAATTTCAACAATCTGATGTACAATAATGACTGTATTCAGTGTATAAATATTCAGTGCAACGTAGAATCTCATAACGCAGCACCAAAACTGGTTATTTCATGGCGATTTGCAAAACCCAGGTTACGCTGATTTCTGTTGTACATTTAGGTAAATTGACAGATTAAAGGCCCATTCCGGAGAGTTATTCAGCGGGTAATTAATATTTTGGCTCAAGAAATCACCCCTATAAGTTTGATCAAGATCGATGACCCGGAGGTGTGATACTCTCCTAGTGAGTGAAGTGAAGATTCTTTTTATTTTTCAGAATCTCTTTAAATTAAAAAAACAAAAAAACTTTAAATATGATTTTTAATGTTTTATAAAATAAAATATCAATTGAAAATTAAAAATAAAAGTAATCGGAAATCGTGAAAATATCGAATATCGTTCAAAACTTAACTTCGTTGTTTGGTAAATCAATAAAATATTTCAACGACAACAAAAGCAAAACAAAAATATTTAAGAATAAAGATTTTGTTCCAAACACAGATTTCGTATTTTCACAATTCCCGATTACCTTCATTTGTAATTTTTTATTGATATTTTATTTTCATCACTCCTGCACGAAAAGTACGACTTTCGGCCCCTCGCGTGAGCGAGAAGTCGTACTTTACGATGCCAGGGGGTGATGAAATTTAGTATATTACTCACCTAGGGAGGGAAAGTAGGCTAACCCAAACTGCGTGTGAGATTGACACCCGAGCCGAAGGCGAGTAATATACTATTCATAAAGGTACTATTTCATGCATGTGATTGCGACAATCGCGCGACAAAAACACGCTAATTTGTTGAAAATTGGTGTACGCCCATTCCCCGCCAATTTTTAACCAATCAGTGTGGTTTTGTTGCGCGACAATTGTCGCATCGCATGCATGAAATAGCACCTTAAGACATTGAATAGTATATTGTGCATTAAGGGAGCAAACAACGTTTTTGCTGCCAAGTGTTTTTTTGTTTTTTGTTTTTGCTGTCCGAGCGGAATGCGAGGGCGGCAAACTGCACCGAGGGAGCGACACGTGGTTCACACGATATTTTTTTTTTACACATGAACGGAGGCCGATTTCGCTACCTGTTTGCGGGGATAGCGGTTTTATCGATTGATTTTTAATTAATCAATTAAAGTTATGATTTATTTATTTGGTTGCTGCTTTGAACAAAACAGTTAGGTATGAAGTTGGTCCCACCGTCTTCTGTTTTTTTCCTTGTCTATAATATTATTATGAAGGAAAAAAGAGGATAGATGAATCTATTGGGAACTGTTGGATGGGCGTATGACACCTGGTGGCGTGAAGAGAAACCATCTTTAGATATTAGTGCGTAGAAGCAAGTGCCAGTGATTACGCGTGCGTTCCATTTAAATTAAGACTTTATTGTAAAAATGACATCTTTCGAGATCAAATCGCTTACAAAATTGAAGCTTAAGGTGCTTTCCTAGGCAATTCCACCAGTCTCGAAAACATCGTGAAAAAATGTGATATTAAACAGAATATCTCTGCCTGGGCACCGAAATTAATGAAACGAAATACGTCGCGCAATTCTATGTGCGACTCCGAACATGTACAGCCCAAAAAATGTTCGTTTTGCGCGAAAATAGAGAAGATATCCATGAAAAACGTTTCTAAAACCGTTTTTTATGGATATTTTCTCTATTTTCGCGCAAAACGAACATTTTTTGGGCTGTACATGTTCGGAGTCGCACATAGAATTGCGCGACGTATTTTGTTTCATTGATTTCGGTGCCCAGGCAGAGATATTCCGTTTAATATCACATTTTTTCACGATGTTTTCAGGACTGGTGGAATTGCCTAGGAAAGCACCTTAAAGTTGTTTGTTGTGTCCCCGGTTGTCAAAGTCGTTCCAATAAGGATAATATCGCCTTCCATAATTTCCCAAAACCTGACAAGCGTGTTGTTGTTGTGAAGGATATTTTCGGCAATTCAGAAAGAATCGACCAATTTCAAGCTTGGAAAAGGGCATTGAAATTGAAGGAAATATTTCCAAATCGCAAAGTGTGTCAACTCCATTTCACTAGGGATGATTATATCTTTCCAGGTAAGTCAATTGTGTTCATCACTCACACGTATTTAACCTCGAAAAAACAAGTACTCCAAAATGTTTGACCTTATTTTTTAGATCTCGAGGTTCAAAGGAAACGCTTGAAGCAAATTGCCATTCCATCTTGCAACTTGCCGAATCAGAGCAAGGAAAAAAAAAAGTGTGCGGAAAATCGAAAGCTGCGATTATTAAACAGAAATTTGGAGAAAATGAAAACTGTGGTGAGCCCAGAAACACCAAAACAAGACATCGAAGAGGATGAATCAATGTCAGTCACAGAAGATCCAACCAACATCTGTGATCAACAACCAGCTGAGAAGTTTGATGTTGGAGTTCAAGTGGAAACAGATTTGTTTAGACCAAAATTTTCAAACTTCATAACGAGTGACAGTGAATTAAGTACACTTACAGGCATTGAATCCTTCCAGATTTTACAAACGATTGTAGCTATTGTGACCAACTCATTTGGTCATAAACTTCAACATCACAATACAAAAATTAGTATTAATGATAAAGTTGTGCTTACTTATGTGAAATTGAAGCAAAATTTATCATACAGTTGTTTGGCAATTTTGTTTCAATGCTATCACGCAACACACTGCCGCAGCGTGTTTCATGAGATGTTGAAAATTCTGAGTGCCTGCTTGAAGGAAGTTATCGAGTGGCCATCTAGAGACAATATCTCCATAAATTTACTCAAATGTTTTGAGGGCTTTGAAGACACCAGGGTAGTTCTTGATTGTACAGAGATATTTACCCAATGTCCGAAGAATTTGTGCTGCCAGTTAATTACTCATTATTTATTATTATTATTAATTACTCATTCTTCGTATAAAAAATCTCAGACTGTAAAATTCATGACTGGAGTAACACCAGCAGGGAATATTTCTTATATTAGTCGAGCATATGGAGGTCGTGCCAGTGATAAAGCCATTTTTGAGAAAAGTGATATCGTTACTCTACTAGAGAGAGGAGATGGTGTCATGGTAGACAGAGGATTCACAATCGATGAAATATGTGCTAAAAATGGTTGGAAGTGCCACCGTCCTCCCTTTTTGCGAGAAAAAAAACAGTTCTCCAAAGAAGACGCTCTCTTTACATGTAACATTGCGAAAGTAAGAGTTCACATCGAACGATCCAATTAAAGGATAAAGACATTTAAAATCGTGGGTGAAACCATGTCCTGTAAATTAATTCCATATGTAGAAGATATTTTTATAGTAATTTGCGCTACAGTGAATCTAGGTTCTCCGATTATAAAAGATGACAAATTCATGTACAATTGAAAGAAAACAATAAATTCAATGAATACTATTCATAATTTTTTGAATAATATTTCCTATTTTTCTTTATTATCAAGTCTTCTGGTTACAGAAAATATAATTCAGTCTAACACAGAATTTTTTTTTAACACTGTATGTATACAACAAAAACATTGTTTCTTAACTTTCCTACTTTATTTGGGTATCAATCTTTTCAAGGGAGTCCAATACTGAAATTTGCAAAAGAATAGTTTTTTATTTTTCAAAGGTGTAGAAAAGGTCCGAATGAAAAAAGCCTACGTCACGTTGTATATGCTAGTATCTATGTATTGAAAAAAATTCAATTTTCTGTCATGAAAGTGTATACGCAAGGATCTTTTTGCAGAATCTTGCTGCGCAGCGAAGGAGGAGAAACTTTCCTTCGCTTTCCTTCGCTGCGCTGCAAGATTCTGCAAAAAGATCCTTGCGTATACACTTTCATGACAGAAAATTGAATTTTTTTCAATACATAGTGTGACGGGCACCGCCGACGGTGGGGGATTTATTCCGGGCAGCTACGCGACTACAAAAATCAGACACTTCCAACGTTCTGTTTCAATTAGAGTTTGGCTATCAAATACTACTTCTTGTAATCTAGCTTAGTCGAACTGAATTTACGATATGTTGGGCGCCAGGTACCTTCAGGTACCGCGGTACGAAACGAAACTCCAAAAACTCAAAATGAAAGAATAATAATAATTATAATAGTAATAATAATAAACGAAATGAATTAAATTAAAGGTAATAAATGAGATAAAACTAAATGTTAGATAAACGAAATGAATACGGTATTACACGGTAAGCTCAGCGTGAGGGGAACATGGGGGCGAAATAATATAAGGGAAGACTGATATAATTTTATGGTTTATGGATCAAGTCACAAAGAAACCCTTTTATTAAAAATATCGGTAATAACAATTAATCCGAGTAATCACACACACGATAAACTGATTAAACAATCAAAGCCGATCGCTTGGGTCGGGACTAACGCAAGTTAAACAACTTAAACTAAAATAATCGGAAACAGCTGACTGACTAGGTCACCCAAGAAAGAGTAGGACATTAGACAATATAGAACATAAGGTAAGGTAGGACACAAGGTAATATAAACAAGGTATAGGTAATGTAGAACAAATAAAATAACAGAACAAGAAAGGAAACAAATATCTTATGGTACGGTAGAAATAAATAATAGGAGGGTATTAGTTATAACAAATAGGTCGATAACGTAGAGAGATCAAAAGTCCGGAATCAATAATTTGGGGACTTCTAGTAACTAATGAACAAGTCGGTATTACAGAATATTTCCCTAGACAAGGGCAAGGCGTCGGAATCTAATTCAAACAAGTTCACACCAAGATGGCCAAAGGCAACGTTACACGATATACAGGCGTCGGTTACAAAATAACAAGCTAACAAAAGGGACGCTAAAACCTATTACAAATAATAATCCAAAACATAATAATTATACCAGTTCAAGGTTTTACTAAGGTCTTAAAGCTACTTTCAATCGGAAAGGGACTAAATTAATCGGAATCTTAACAATCGGAAAGGGACTAAATTAATCGGAATCTTAACACGATATCAGATCTACAACCAGTAGATCGATTCTTCCAGAAACACGTGGCTCAACAAGCCGTCGAGATCAATTATCGTATTTTACTACTCAACTAATTTTTCCACGTGGGGATTCTTATTTCTGGGACTTGACAAAATAATAATTACCGGAATTCAGACTATCAATTGATAATGTTTACAAGAGAATAGGTACGGAAAGATGCAACTGTTGTAATTTGTTTATTTAACTCCCGTTACACAAGGAATGGGGAATTAAAAAGGGTTGTTCCCAGAGGTGATCTTGACAATCACTCTAAGTGCTTGATAGTGACAAAGTAGTTTTTATTTAATATTTTAACCAAGTACAAAAGAATTGAATTTGGAGCACTTGCTCCGGTTCGAGTCAATGAGTATTCGGAGATAGCCTCCGCTTTCTTCAAGGTATCCGCTCAAGACTGAAGCGCGGCTCCGTCTTTAGCCTAATTTATAACTTACATAATGCTTACTCGATTATTGGCGTAACCTGCAATGCGATGCGCTTTGTCGCATTCCAGGTCATGCCTTGCTTAATTATTTAGGATAGCCTAATTACGAAATGTAATGGAATGTTGAGTAACAATTCTCAACATCCCTCCCCCCTTAGGAGAATAGGCCTCCGGACTATTTTGTTCTAATTAACAAATTTCCTTAGTCTTAACCTTATTTGCTAATCTTACTTTAACCCAAACCCGGCTTTATTATTTTGATATTAGATACAATAATTTATTTGTGGTTACTTTTATATCATACATATTACATATACTCTTATCCCAATTCATTACATGTTTCTTACTAGTAAAAACCCATTCATAACTTAATGCTGATTACGTCGTACCCGTGATAGACGAGTTACGTTTAAAATTGATAACAGTTTCCCTGGCCATCGGAACCCGTTTCCGCGGTTGCGGAGGCTCCGGTGCCACTGTTTGTCGTGACGTTTCTTTACATCTAAATTTACCTGTAGATACACATTTATAGATTATGTAACCTATCATGCCTATTAATATTAATCCACTTATGGGATACAAAGGTGCCACATACGGCAGGTGCCGCCTGTGACTATTGTTCTTATCGTCTAATTCCTTGTGTAGGTTCTCAAGGCTAGTTCCCAATGAGTTTAGCTCGTTTGCGTCTCGCAGGACGCTCTTGAGTACGACACTGACACCTTTATCGTTAGACTTCGGGATTGCTTCCCAGTCTGTTTCGTGGAGACTCAGATTGTACGGCGGCAAATAACTGAATTCCTGGTTACTCTGATATTGCCGTAATGTCTCCATACGAAAATCCTTTGCAGTAACAGCGCATTTCCCGTTGAGAGTTAACTTGCCAGAGCCTACTAATGTTTCGCGCGCCGAAGGCAACCCTTCGCAAGCTATTGTGATTGCCTCGGCCTCTGGCGCTACGTATACCCAGGTTCCTGGCCTCTGCAAGACTAAAATTACTGCCTTATTTACCCTAACTATTCTTTTAGGACATTGTGAAAGTTCAACGTCCAGCTTCGAGAGGATTGCAATTTCACAGGGTGAACCCATTCCTATCGAATTTGTGGGGCGCCTTGGGTCACACAAATAATGCTCGCCTAATCGCTTACAAGTTCCTAAATCTGCCTCTCTCATTTGCAGATAATTTCTATACTCGTGGTCCACCACTGCTAATTCCTCCGTAGTTTCCAGATAGCAATACGTATTGTTTTGTGCCCTGACAGGCAGAGGATATACCTTATTGATGCTGTACTCCTCGCTACCTATCAGAGGTATTTCTATTACTGTAACTACGGTGTCCTCTCTTCCATAAGATTTAATATCCGCGACTGTCATCAGCGATGACACTCCTGGTCGCGTCAACGGTATGGGAAAGCTATGCCCTGCCGGCAGGTGCGGTAGTGCCGACGAAAGGTACTCTAGTATTTTAGCTGGTGTAAGCACCGTAGGGTTGATAATACCCCTTTTAATTTCCGTTAAGAATTGTACTAGGTCCTTCACATCGCTCAGCAGCGCATCTACTATTAGGCCTAATGCCTCTATGTGCTCGTCAAGGTTTTGTCTCGCTGCTGTTCGTTCTATACCGTTCGAGAGACTGATGTTGAGTTGTTTGGTTATCTCGAGTAAGGTTTTCTCATTCTCCTCCACTACCCTCATGGTGTTGTTAAACACTCCTAGCGTCGAGGATACGATTTGGATTTGCTTGCTCATTGTCTTTTTTAAGTTGGCTTGATCTTCCCGAAGATCATCGATCTCTTGATCTATTCTAGCCGCGTCTGCTGCATCCATAGTCCCGAACAAGGATTTTGCTATCGAGCCTAGACCGTCTATTAAACCTCGGCGCCTTCGTGCCGGCCCGACGCATGTGACGTCGCGAACTAGTTGCAAGCCCCTATCAACTTTACCTAATAAGTTTTCTACCGATTCGCTCAAAGTCTCACATAAAAGCGAGCCCGCGTTATCTGGACCCTCGCATGTTCTGCGTATGTTGTTTAGATGCGCCTTCACGTTTTCTTCTCTTTCGAACACCGTGCGGAGGTCCATGTCTATTACTAAGCTCCACCTATCCTTGTACACTTGCAGTGTCCCTATTTTCTCGAAGAACACGCCTGGATTATCCCTGAATCTCTCGATCTTGTAAGATGAACTGATTTCTCCTTTTGCCAGCGCCATCGCCAGCAATGATCTGCAAGTTAATTTGGACATTAATACTAAAGTATCCCCTCCCTTTGTTATATCGTAAAATTTGTAAGGAATAATGTGAGGGGTAGGATAGGGGTCGAGTATATGCTTTGCTCCTTCTAGTCAATGTTCTACGAACAACTTCAACCTGTTAGCGTGAACCTTGGTCTCCTTCCGACCCTTTCGGATGGTGTAGTTGACATCCGAATCCTTTTTCGTGATCTCGTATGGACCTACATACTTCGGCGTTAATTTCGCCGATCTTCCTCGCCGAACCGTCTCATCAAGCAGAAGAACCTTATCTCCCGGCTGAAATTTGGTCTCCACCGTTTTCTTGTCGTAGTATGATTTCGCTTTTCCCTTGGCCGCTTCCAAATTTCCTTTTGCTTGGAGATGAGCTGCCCTAAGCCTTTCACGTAGTTCCTGGACGTAGTCGTCATACGCGTAAGTAAGTCTCGGCGCTTGCTTTACCGATGACGGTATTTCCGCTGGATGCCCGAAAACAAGTTCGTACGGCGTGAACCCTGTCGCAGTGTGGGGGGTTGTGTTGTACGTGAACATAGCGTACGGCAACCACTCATCCCAGTTGCTTTGGTCCTCTTCGATATAATTCTTTAGATATTCTGCTAGTGTTCTGTGTGATCGTTCCAGCGCCCCGTTAGATTCTGGATGATACGCTGTTGTCTGAATTTTCTCGATTTTCAAGAGTTTACACATATTCTTAAATACATTGCTCAAAAAATTAGTTCCCTGATCGGTAAGGATTACTTTGGGAGTTCCATATTCGCATATAATATTTTTTACGAATTCTCTAGCCACTGTGGAAGCTTCTTGGTCAGCCACTGGCATAGCTTTGCTAAATTTGGTTAAAGCATCTTGGAACGTAAGTACATACTTATTGCCTGAATTAGTTTCAGTCAATGGTCCCACGATGTCCAGTGCACATTTTTCGAAGGCTTTCGAGGGAGTGTCGGTGATTATCATGGGTGCTTTCGGCTTTCTCTGTGTTTTATTTTTCTGACATTTTTCGCATCTGCCTATGTAGTCTTCTATTTCCTTGCGCATTTTCGGCCACCTGTGTTCCATCTTTATTCGTTCCAGTGTACGCGATACGCCTTGGTGCCCCCCCATGGGTGCGTCGTGATATTCGTACAAGATCTTTTTCCTCCTGTCTTCCGTGTATTCCGGTTCCGATTCCTCCTCTTCTTCTTCTTCTTCTTCTTCCTTTTCCTCTTCTTCTTCTTCTTCTTCTTCCTCTTCTTCTTCTTCTTCTTCTTCTTCTACTTCTTCTTCTTCTACTTCTGACATTACGGGAATCTTTGTACCTTCTAAAGGTTTATCCTCTTCGAATTCCTGGCTATTGCTGTAAATCTTATATATTCTGCTGAGTGCGTCTGCGTTCGTATTCAGTTTTCCAGGTTTGTAGACTACATCATACTCGTGTTCGGCAAGTTTTAATCTCATTCTCAGTAACCTTGATCCAGGATCCTCGATTTTGAAAATCCATTTAAGAGGGAGGTGATCCGTGATCACAGTGAAATGCGTCCCATATACGTATGGTCTGAACTGTCTAGTCCCGAAGACGATTGCTAACATTTCCCTCTCGGTTGTCGAGTAATTTCTTTCAGCTTTGTTAAGCGTTCGGCTTGCGTATGCTATAGGTAAATCTTGCCCTATTGGTCCCTGAGAGAGTATTGCTCCAATTGCCTTGTCGGATGCATCTGTTGTTATCAAGAAAGGTTTTGTGAAATCCGGATATTTTAGGATGGGTGCCGTAATTAGCTTTGATTTTAGTGTTTCAAATGCGCTCTCTTCTACCGTTGTCCACTCGAACTTGCGTCCCTTCTGTGTTAGTTGCGTTAACGGTCGTGCTATGCTTGAAAATCCCTCTATGAATCTTCTGTAATAACCTGCTAGCCCTAAAAATGACTGTACTTGCTTAACGTTTGTCGGACTCTTAAATTTTTTGACGTCCGCAATTTTCGAGGGGTCTGGTAGGATTCCCTCCGAGGTTATCACATGCCCTAAATAGCTAGTCTCTTTCCGAAGAAACTGACATTTGTCCGGCTGAAGGATGAGATTGCTCTCCTGCAGTCGCTTTAGTACCTCGATGAGCCTATCGTTGTGCTCTTTGAGTGTTGCTCCATGGATTACAATGTCGTCTAAATAAACGTAGCATTTAGATGCTTGTAAACCTGCTAAAACGGTATTCATCAAACGTTGGAATGTCGCTGGCGCATTCTTCATTCCGAATGGCATTGAATTATACTCATAATGCCCATGTGCTGTTGAGAAAGCAGTTTTTTCCTTGTCTTCTTCGGCCATCAGAATTTGATGAAATCCCGAGGCGAGGTCTAATGTAGTAAAGTACTTCGCTTTTCCTAACTGATCCAATATTTCTGTAATATTTGGCAAGGGATACGAATCTCCTACCGTTATCTCGTTTAATTTTCTATAGTCGACGACTACCCTAAATTTCTGTTTCCCTGATGCGTCAGGTTTTTTCGGTACTACCAGGAGCGGTGCGTTCCATTGGCTGCGACTCGGTCGTATTATGTTACTCTCCAACATGGCTTCTATTTGCTTGTTTATCTCTTGTTTCTGCGATTCAGGTAGACGGTATGGACGAACATTAATCGGTTTTCCCCCATCCGTTAGTGTTATTGTATGACTGGTCGCGTTGGTAACGCCTAGCTTATCCCCCGGTAAATAGAAAATTTCGCTATACTTTTCGCATATCTCAAGTAGAGTATTTCTCTCCTCCTCGTTGAGATGATCTGTGCGAATAGTATCATGTACTAGCTTGATTCGTTGTCTGCCCGTCTTACCAGTAAGTAGTCTTATGCAGGCCGTCTCTTCTTCCTTCGTTTCGTTATTTTCTTCGCATAACTCCTCCAATTCCACGGTCGGCGTCTCCAATATCACCTCGTGATTGTTTAGGTTTAAAATGTCTACTATGCATTCTTGGTTCGCCGGTTTAGTTAAGCAATTCCCTAGGTATACTCCGTCGGCGAGTTCCTTTTTCTCTACAATGCCGATGAACTTGCTGTTTGTCTTCACACTGACCTTCCTTATTGTTCGCGGCGCTAACCTAATTTTCTCCGTTTTCAACGGTCGTAAGAGTTCGAAACGCTGCCCGTGTATGAAGAATGCATGAGCGCTTTTACCTATCGCGGCTTCATGATCCTCTATGAAATCTATTCCAATGATGCCGTCAGCATCTAGACTGAAATCGTCTCTTACCACAAAAAAGGGATGTTTAATGGTTCTATCCTTCAATGGAATTGTTAATATGACTTTACAAAGCGCTTCAACAACGCCTTGTCCTATTCCTGATAAACTTGTCGTTTCTTCTAAAACTGGCAAATCATCTTTCAACATTCCTATTTTGATAATGCTGGCGTCAGCACCAGAGTCTACTAAAAGAGTCATATTTTCTTTAGTGGTTCCGTTCGCCTTTAACTCTATTCTGTTCCGACTTGCTCTATTTGCGTTGGCGACGTTCACTGATTTGTACGATCCTGCATTCCTCGTCGATTGCTGTGATCCTTCGTGTCCTGCGTTTCTACTATATGAATTCTGGGAGTAGCCCGTACTAGTTTTCTGGTTTTCGCCTGATCCGTTACCGTTATTTCCTGATCGTCGTTCATCGCGACGTATTCTATCCCTACAGTCTTTGTATAGATGTCCTCTGCGTTTGCAAAAATTACATACTAGTTCTACACGATGTACCGATCTACTCTGTCCTGCTGTAGGTAACGATTGCTTGTATTTTGTCTGGGTACAGTCCCGTGCAAAATGTCCCATCTGATTACACTTCAGACACTTTACTGTTGACGTATTCCTATCGCCCGGCTGGTTAGTCCGTCGATTTATAGAGCTTACGCCGTTTTGCGATTTTTCTTCCTCTTCCGCGCCCTTTATCGAAGCCGAAAGTTCCGTGAAATGGTATGATTTTACGATCGTTCTCAAATTATAATTTAGCCCGTTCTCAAAAATGGCTAGTGTTTGGTATTTGAGTAGGTCTTCTATTCCTTTTTTTTCCGCTGCTACTTCCGTCCTAGCTCCGCATGCTCTAATAAGATCCATCATAAGACGCGTAACCCTTTTTCCGTAATCATGCGTATTTTCACTTGTTTTTTGTCTACTTGAAAATAATTCTACCAACAGTGCTGGCGTAGAGCTTTTAACTCCATACAATGCCAAAAGCTCGGCTTTTAGCTTTTCGAAAGAATCTATATCTTTATATCTAAGTTCCATGGCTGCTTCGCCCTGTATCTTTGTTTTTAGGACCAGTTCTAACACGTCTGGTTTTTGATTTGGATTTACTTTATCCTTCGCATACTCGATCGTTTGCAATAAATCGTCCACTTTACGTGGTTCGCTTCCATCGAAAACGTTGACCATCTGTCGTACTTCCTTCAATGTCAAGTAGTCCGGCATCTTGGTTGCTGTCTGTTGCTTTGATTCTTTCTCGTCAGGAACCGATCCCGGAATGGTTATTGTCTCCTGGGATGCTGTTTGGGCTTGGTCAGGAAAAAAGGAAGTGCCTGGTTTAGGCTTTGGGGAAGGAGTTGGCTGTCCTTTTCTATTGCTTTTAATAAACGCTCGTAAAGTTGCCCTAATCTCCTCTACCGTGTTTGAGTCATCGACTGCTAGCCCGTATCTTTCGCAAACTTGTAGGAGGACCTCTTTCCGAATCTCCTGTATCCACCCGGTGTGACCTTGCGCGACAAGTTCCTCAATTTTATTCCATGTAGCAGACATCTACTCTAATCAAAAATTCTAATTCAAGCCTGATGAGCCTGAACTGATTCGTTACTTTGACGGAAAAATATCTAAAATTCCTTGCACTCTCTAAACACGATAATTTTCTAATGCTCGCACGCTTCTAACTGGCAGTTAGCTCTCAATAACAATGTTTGCGGCTTATATACTAAAACTGCGAAAGATTTCAAATTGACTTACACAAAAATGAATATCTTCATCTTGCTTCTTCCGCTTCCGTTGGGCTGTTGCTGACCCTCTGATTCCTTTGGTGCTGCTGAATCACTGTGTGCTGCTGCTGCTGTAGGTACCCCGTGCTGGTTCCTTTGCCTTGGCCACGAATGCTGCGTGCTGTAGCTCTTTCTTTGCGATGTATCTTTCACTAGGTCACAACGACTGCGTGTTGCACCTTTAACTTTCTTCTTTTTACTTATTTACTTTTTATTTCACTTTTCTACTTTTCTTTAAACGTCAACTATCTTGCAAGCTCTGGTTTATCCGCTAGACCGCTGCCACCAATGTTGTAATTTGTTTATTTAACTCCCGTTACACAAGGAATGGGGAATTAAAAAGGGTTGTTCTCAGAGGTGATCTTGACAATCACTCTAAGTGCTTGATAGTGACAAAGTAGTTTTTATTTAATATTTTAACCAAGTACAAAAGAATTGAATTTGGAGCACTTGCTCCGGTTCGAGTCAATGAGTATTCGGAGATAGCCTCCGCTTTCTTCAAGGTATCCGCTCAAGACTGAAGCGCGGCTCCGTCTTTAGCCTAATTTATAACTTACATAATGCTTACTCGATTATTGGCGTAACCTGCAATGCGATGCGCTTTGTCGCATTCCAGGTCATGCCTTGCTTAATTATTTAGGATAGCCTAATTACGAAATGTAATGGAATGTTGAGTAACAATTCTCAACACAACCAAAAGACAAAGAAATAACAGTAAGATAATTAAATGACGATATGGTAATAAATGACGATACTATAATAAATGACGATAATGACGATACGATAATAAATGACGATACGATAATAAATGCCGATAATGACGATACTATAATAAATGACGATAATGACGAAACGATAATAAATGACGATACGATAATTAATGACGGTACTTTCTCAAACAATCGATCAATAAGGCAATATTACATATAATTGAGAACACAATAATCGATAATATAATCAACAATCAATAACTAAACGAAACTAAAGCACAACAATTCGATGATATGTTAATGGCGTCACCCTCGTTGAGGCTTGACCCAAGTACGCAATAAGAAATGAATCTTCTTTTAATCAATCTAATATCAATCGAAGGGCCGTCTAGAGTTGGAATCTTACCTTAATCAAGGTGTTAACAACACTCACTAACTGAGTTTATTCAATTTAATCTTATTTAGGCTTTTATCAAGTATATTTTTGGGAACAAAGGATCAATTAGATATCTTTTTTTTTTTAATGCAAGACTCTACGGTACGATATCCAAGCAAGAAGTGAAGCGTCTAGCTCTATCTCTATGCAGATGCAATTTTGGGGTGGAGGGGGTTCTACGCATCTCATTAATGGGCGTATCTTCTTTCCGCTGAGTTTTGTCGCGGGCCTGACAGGGCCTTTTGGCACTTCAAGCTTTCGCCAGGGGGTTGTTAGATGGCTCGTCATGTTCTTAATTGTCGATATCCTGGAAGGCGGAATTACTGCAGTTTGGACCGGTGGACCAAGCCGGTACGGGACAGGTAGAGGAAGGGAGAAAGCTACTCCATGCGATTGATTCTTCATGCAGCGCTCTTCCAGGCATATCTCTGGATACGACGGCAGGATTCCCCCGGTTAATCACTCGAAAGCCGGGTGGCCCGCCAGGCCGGATGATCCGAAGGGATGATCGTGCTCGTTGTTTTCTCGGAACGGTACGGGACATATGAGATATCGGGAACGGGAAAAAGTATTAGTACATGAACTTATAATTACTACAATGGACCTTGGACACTTGAGCTGGGACTTCTCGCTTTGATTTCAGTATTCTTATTAAGGTGGTCACTTTGGTCTGGAGAAGAGGAGATGGTTCATTTACGAGGCCTAATAATCTGCCTCGTTACAATAGATACTAGCATCATATACAACGTGACGTAGGCTTTTTTCATTTGGACCTTTTCTACACCTTTGGAAAATAAAAAACTATTCTTTTCAAATTTCATTATAGGCCCCCCTTATCGTTTTCGCAACGAACAAACGACTAGAACAACAGAAATAACTAAATAACTTCTCGTATAAAATTTAGGTAATAAAATTTAACTTCTCTTTAGAGTTCATCAGTATTTAACATTATCGTTGTTTTTACTAATACTCAGGTCCTTTCTCTCAGTCTGACAGTATAATATTCACAGCTCCATTATTATTCTCATCATTTTCCTTTTGTTTTTCGTTCTTCAGACATATTTCATGTAGCATAACATTAAAATAAATGTATTTCAACGTAGATAACATAGTAACAACAAACTCCTGATCGAATGGGACACTAATATTATAATAACTCTTATCAGACGCTGAATAAATGAAAAAAAAGGCAAATTTTACATTTAGAACAGCCATTCCTAGTTGCACTTGAGCGTAATACTTGTGTTTTTTTTCATCGAATATTTATCATCAGAAAAAACAAGACACTGGCCAAACTCGTGCTTTATGGCTTCCAAAACAGTCATTTTTTTTCCTTTGAAAGGGCATTTTATTTCCAAGAGACCAATGGGCTTCATGTCATCGAAAAGAACCCCATCAGGAGAACAAGCTAGCCAAGGGTTTTGTTTGCATATCACTAACCCAGTCTGCACAACTTTGAAGTTTGTAACTTCCTTGAAACGCTCCCGAGCTTCTCCCTCTTTCTCTTTACCATATTCTGAGTATTGACTTTTGAAATTTTTAATACCAAAATAGGAATTACACTTTTTTGTCCAATTTGGCGTTTTATTCTTACTGTACGTATAAAATTCATAGCACTTGGACGCTGTTATTCTAAACTGACGTTCTCTCTGCCATTCTGAGTAAAATTGCATCGTGTCCAAACAAATTTTTAAATAATCCCCTTGCAGCTTAGCATAATTATCACAACAACACTTCATACAATTGTCCACTGATATTTGAGCAATTCCTTCCATCAGCTCACTTCTTTGATATAAGAATACAGCCTCCAGGGCCTGGTTATCAATTTCACACATTTTATCACTTTTTTGAGTCACAGTGATAGGTTTGTGTCTCCCTTTTATTTGCAGGGAGAATGCAGATTTTGGAAGTTCCTGCAAAATTCTT
This sequence comes from Tenthredo mesomela, assembly GCA_943736025.1. Classification (NCBI taxonomy): domain Eukaryota; kingdom Metazoa; phylum Arthropoda; class Insecta; order Hymenoptera; family Tenthredinidae; genus Tenthredo; species Tenthredo mesomela. Next base: position 19,375,828 of record OX031019.1, read on the forward strand.
CTTCTTATATCCTCTCGTCTAGCTTCATCAATGTTGTATACTTTCACTGTCTCATCCCGGAAACATTGATGCTCTAGAAGTGGATGGTAATCAACGTAGTTAGCGACACTCTCTTTGAACGAATCTTTCCAAACGCAGGCTTTGTCAGTACATGAGAGTTCCTCCAATTCATCGAAAGTGTGCCTAGAAATATTCGCGGTTGACTGACAGTTGTCGTTTATGCGATGTGTTAAATTTGGAGAATATAGATTTTGGAGGTTAGTTATTTACCTGGTACAAAAGAGTAGAGTTGCGAGGATGTGTTTACACCGTTCACCTTGCCCAGCCTTGCACGAACACACAAAACTTTCGATTGCTCCACTATCACTGAAAACGCCATCAATTTGATGTGGTTTTTCTCGTAGGTGAGAAGTTTGCAGGCAGTAAGCGGTGATACTCGCTGTCCCCTGACTTGAATCTGCATTTTTCCCGCATTTAATAATATGATTCGCGTTCAAAACACGTTCCCCCTCAATGAAATTACGATTACCTGGCTTAGTCTGAGCCCAGGTACAGATTTCATTTATTTGAAGCATTTTATAAGAGAAAAACGAGATTCGCCCTATGCTGTCACATGTAAATTGGTATCTTAAATGCGCCATATTGATTTAGGCTCCGCCCATAGTTCAGATCCCAATAGTGCAACTTCATATCGGTGAGCAAAGACTGGGGGAAAAGACTTTCAGGGAGGAAAGTTTTTCGGTCGATAAAACCGCTCTTTGCTCCCCGAAAATAACTAGCAAAATCGGCCTTTGCGTTCATGTGATAACATCATATTTGAAGTTTTTTTTAATTTTATTTTAACAAATTCTGAAAAATAAAAAGAATTGCTTTCTTACAACGGGATTAGGCTCAGAATTTGTGAAATAGGATGTATTTTTTTGGGAATTAAAAAATAAATCGAAGTATACAAACAGTTTCCAAAATTGGAATTTGATTTATGGATCAAAAATATCTAGTCGATAATTTTTTTTAGCGTCAAGTTTTTGAAAAATTCATTGAAAAACACATTTTGGAAAAAAAAAGTATTGAAATTGATACATTTTTGAAAAGTAATGAGCATTAAAAAAAAAACATCTAATTTTTGAAAAATGCGTATCTTGTAAACGGATTGATGAAAAAATTCGAAATGAATCATGGAGCTCTTTTCCACAGAGTACAAATAGATAAAGAATTCAGGCTAGGCCGAAAATGTGAATTTCGATGGTAGGTTGAGTCGGTATGCAACTTGTACTTGAAAAAAAAAAAACATGTCATTAAAGGTATCAACAAAATAGTTTTTTTTTTTTTTTTTTTTTTGAAAACCTAATGGTTTGAACTGAATTACAACCTCTCACTTGCACACAGGTATGGATTCGCAGCACTACTTCATTCATTTCTATGAAACCAATCGTGCAAGTGTTTTATCGTCATGCACTGTAACGTGTTCGGACTTGCCAGCAAGCAGAGCGACCGAATAACGACCATACTACCGCGCAGATAGCCACGCGCCGATCGCCGATCAGAAGACCCTGGCGTGACGTCAGGAGTAGTATATAAGCCGGCACGCTGAAGCAGTAGCCAGCGATTCGTACTAAAGCAGTCAATCGACTCATACGCGTTATTAGAATAATTCGGTAGAATTAAAATCACTTTCACATAACCTCAAATCAATTAAATTCAGTTAGCTAAAGCAGCAGCTAGAATAAAATCAAACATAACCTCAAATCAAATCAGTTAGCTAAAGCAGCAGCTAAAAATATCAAATCAAACAGAAAAAGAAACAGAAACAGAAACAGAAACAAAGCAATTAGAAATAAGAAATAGAATTAGGATTTATCATTTTATTATTAAAATCAACATCTTTAGTTTACTATCATTTCTTGTAAATATTGTAAATAATATCAGCTACGCAGAATATAATATAAAACTGTTAATAATCGAATCCTTGCCTTCTATTTTGTGTCTTATTTCTTTACTTAATTATCATAAATTCTTTCAGAGTAAAATCATTAGAATTAAAATCGTGATTAGCTAGCTAGCGTAGGAGGCAGCTTTGGTTGCCTAAACTAAATGCGAGCTCTATTAGATCATTACGCATCTATCCGAGTCTGTGCAGTTAGGCTAACCTTAGTCTGTAACACCAGCTTCGGTGAACTATATCGATACCAGCTCTGATAGATCAATACGCATCTACCCGAGTCTGTGAAATTAAGTGATCCCAAGTCTGTAGCAAAAACAGCTTTGGTGGGATAAACAGATACCAGCTCTGTTAGATCAATACACATCTATCCGAGTCTGTGAAGACAATCAATCCCAAGTCTGAATTAGGGAAGCAGCTTTGATAGATCAATACGCATCTATCCAAGTCTGTATTAGGGACGCAGCTCTGGTGGACCATTACGTGTCTATCCGAGTCTGTATTAGGGAACAAAAGGTTTTTCATATTTTTCCTAAGAGGAGCTCCAAAAATCATACCCGTGACAAAGAACACACGCGAACTCGCATAATTTCACGAACCTTCTACCGCGAAACATATGCAAGAAGTTACAGCACTTTTCACAATAATAATGATGTTTTTCGATATTGCATCGCATGGTATAAGATTCGTTACCTTTTTTCATTGAAACTGAAAGAAAAGACAGATTAAATTGGCAACTTTTGAAGCAGAGTTGTGAGCCGACAAAAGTTGCGTTGTGTGAATCCGCATCTGGGTGCAAGCTGAAGCTCGCCAAAGATGTGTGCGGGTAGAAGGTTAAGCCCTAGTAGAACGTAATAAAATCTTCGATTCCTTCGAAATTGCCGATTGAATATGGGCAATTCCACCTCAAATCGGCCGAGAAATGACCTCGTGTTTTTTTAATCGTTTCGAACTTTTTTTTACATGAAATCTACGTCGAAAAAGGGAACCTGTATTTTTTCGTTGGTCCAAAAATTTTTTTTTTTTTACGCTAGTTATGAATTATCGCATTTTACTGTAAAAGTGGCGCGCGGGCGGCCTTGAAAATTAATATCTCGGGTCCCCTTTACCGTAGAGAGATGTTCCAAAACGCGTTTTAGAGGCGATGAAAGACACTTTTCAATTAATTTTTTTCACTTTTCGAAAAATATAGTTTTGTTATTTTTAGGAGCAATCTAAATGTTCATCGATTTGTTTCGCAAACTAAGGCCATTTTTAAAATTCTAAAAAAAGTATCGCATTCCTTATTCAATTCTGAAGATGGCGATTTTTTAAAAAAGATGGAGCTATTCTTCTAAGTATTTTTTTTTACAATTATTTGTCCGGCGCTGCGTCAGGTTGCCTCGCTACTACCGCATCGTACGGGGCTCGGCCAATGGCGTGGCGCGCTGCTTTCCATACATGCAATGACGCGGTAGTAGCGAGGCGCGCGGCGAGGCAACCTGACGCAGCGCCGGACAAATAATTGTAAAAAAAAATACTTCGAAAAATAGCTTGATCTTTTTTAAAAAATCGCCATCTTCAGAATTGAATAAGAAATGCGATGATATATTTTTGAGAATTTTAAAAATGGCCTTAGTTTGCGAAAAAAATCGATAAACATTTTGATTGCTCATAAAAATAACAAAACTATATATTTCAAAAAGTTGAAAAAAATTGATCGAAAAATGTCTTTCATCGCCTATGAAACGCGTTTTGAAACATCTCTCTACGGTGAAGGGGACCCGAGATATTAATTCTCGAAGCCGCCCGCGCGCCACTTTTATAGTAAAATGCGATAATTCATAACTAGCGTAAACAAAGCTTTTGGACTAACGAAAAAATACGGGTCTACTTTTTTGACGTAGATTTCACGTAAAAAAAAGTTCGAAACGATTCAAAAAATACGAGGTCAAAAAACACCCAAAATTGACCGATTTGAGGTGGGATTGCCCGTATATAACAAAAATCATTCATATTTATTTATGAATATCTGAGAATCCTGACCACACTCAACGTTTATCCTGACACCAATAAAATCGTGATTCCGGTATTTACTAACATCCTTCATTCAATGACCAAGGCAGAATTTCATGTTCTGCAATCTCATTATACTTTTATCCCAAATGTTAAATATGTTACCTAGGCTTCTTGACCACAGTTCTAATTGGTGAAGCTGCTATATCCTCGCCTTTCAAAATACTTTGAATATTATGGTCATCACGCCGAATGTAAAGGTATATATGGGCAAGTCCACCAATTATCAACCAATGAACGGGATGTCAAAAAATTGATTTGTCTCAAATTTTTACCTCTTGTAGTGTGTACTAGGATCGAAAAGTTCACCAAGTTTGAACCCTCTAGGACTTACCGTTCGCGAGAAATGCCATATGCAAGTTTACCATTTCGACCTGATTGAGCTTTAAATGCGAATTGTTTTCGTATCGTTATCGGGATGAAAGAATTGGAAAAATATAGGTCTCTAATGTGAAAAACTCTCACCTTTTCGAATATGTTATTTATTTCCGGATACATTCACGGAATCAGTCTCAAATACACGATTTTCGTCAAAAAAACCGCTTTTCTCATGCGCCACCAAAATTGATCTTACTTTTGAGTTTTTCACGTGAAAGCTGAGATTTTTTCAGTAAGAAACCCAAATTTTCAGAGTGGGACGGCCATGGGATCTCACGTGAGCTACGTTCAATTGATAAAGGTCTGATGATAATACTCTCTTTTTGAAATCCAACGGATTTGAAAAGATTATTAATAAATACTACTATGTATATCCATCCGGGTCTTGAATTATTTTCATCGTTAGCGAACTGCGAATCGCTGCTCATATACTCTCGCTATAATCTACGCGCGCGGTAGACGGGCGATGGTAGAATAAAACATTAACAATTTCTAAACCATTTATTCGATTAAAGTAAGACTTTTCCGAAAACTTATTTGTACCTTAAAAAACAACTTTCTCACTGGAAGTTTTCGATGGTTTGAAATACGTTCGACTTTCGAAGCGTTCGGAGATATCCGTTAAGGCCCGACTACGCTCAAATCGCAACGCGTGCGCTAACGTAAACGCAGTAATCTGACGCTCCGGATTGGTTGAGCTTCGGACAAATTTTTTCAACGACCAGTAAGGAGCATCAAATCACTACGTTTGCGTTCGCGCACGCGTTGCGATTTGAGCGTGGCCAGGCCTTGACTGATTTTCGCAATGTCTCGTAAAATAATTATTAACTTCCTTATTAACAACGATATTAACCTTTTTTCTTTCTCAGAGGATCTTGAAATACTACAACTCTTTTTTTGGATCGAGGTACAAACGAAAAAAAGGGTGGTACAAACGGGTACAAACGATTCTGAAGCAACCCCCGTCTGCAGAATCCGATTAGCTCCGAAAACAGAAAAGTTAGGTTTCCGGAAAATGAAAAAACGATTCCCTCTTTTTTGAGATCGAGATACAAACGAGAAAAGGGTAGTACAGACGAGTACAAACGTTTCTGAAGGTGTTACGGACGGGTACGAACGTAAACTCCGAAAACAGAAAAGTTACACTTAGAAAATATTTCTGTTGTGAGAACGTTAGAGCGCAGCTGTGTCATTACTACTCAGTTGCCAACACAGTAGAGTCTACTGTGCTGTCGTGTTATTCCCACCATGTTATCCGTGTTATGTCATAGATGACATGGTGGGAATAACACGACAGCACAGTAGACTCTGATGTGTTGGCAACTCAGTGGTAATGACGCGGCGCTCTAACGTTCTGTCAACGGAAGTATTTTTTCAGTGTAGGTTTCCTAAAAATGAAAAAACGACTCCCTCTTTTTTTAGATCGAGGTACAAACGAAAAAAAGGGTAGTACAGACGAGTACAAACGATTCTGAAGCGACTCCCGTCGGCAGAATTCGATTACCTTCGAAAACAGAAAAGTTAGGTTTCCGAAAAATAAAAAAACAACTCCCCCTTTTTTGGATCGGGGTACAAGCGAAAAAAAAAGGTGGTACAAACGGGTACAAACGATTCTGAAGCGACTCCCGTCGGCAGAATTCGATTACCTTCGAAAACAGAAAAGTTAGGTTTCCGAAAAATCCAAAAACGACTCTCTCTTTTTTTGGATCGAGGTACAAACGAAAAAAAGGGTGGTACAAACGGGTACGAATGATTCTGAAGCGACCCCCGTCTGCAGAATCTGATTATCTCCGAAAAAAAAAAGTTGGGTTTACTCAAAATCAAAAAACGACTCTCTTTTTTTTTTGGTCGCGGCAGAAACGAAAAAAAAGATGGTACAAACGGGTACAAACGATTCTGAAGCGATTCCCGTTGGAAAAAACGAAATTTTCAAAAGTGGGGTGCGGGTCATTTTTTGAAAACGCTATATCTCTTTTTCCTTTGAGGTACAAACGAAAAAAAAAGTGGTACAATTTAGTACAAACGGAGTACAATCGATACCAGTTTTCGAATATTTTTTTTTCGAAAGTCGGGTGCCAGGTTCACATAGGTGAATTATACCGGATTCTAACGAAACAATTCGTGGAACTTAATAAAAGAACACATGTTGAGTCTGTCCACAAAAATTCAAGGCTCACAGAAAATTATGAGCGTGTGTATTATAACACTATTTTCCTTAAAAAATAATGATACGTGTATATTATAACACTATTTTCCTTCATTCAAAATTATACTACCACATTTAATATTGCTGCTTTTTGAGGGATTCAGATGATACAAAATGCATCACTGTACATGTATTGAGACATTCATAGGAACAATTGACAGAATGCTGACAACCGAGCAAGCATCGCGAGCGAGGATATAGTAAAACCCAATCGAGCGAGCGTGGCGAGCGAGCACAATTATTAAGTAGTCGACCAAAATTGTATAAAAAGTGGTGATATCAAACCCAAAAAGCACCCCTGGTGCAAAAACCTTTCGCCAAGTACATTAATGTCGTTTTATTTTACAGTTATTGGAGCAACGTTCATTACTGAGCGAGATTGTAACGAGTTTTATGACATAATTCAATAAATAAAATGTAAAAAATGTGGGTAACATTGAAAATAAAAATGATGATCTATTTAAATACCAATGACTTTATTTTTTTACAAAAAAGAACCCTCACCGTGATGGCGGTAAGGGTAACTGAACGTGACTTGATTGTAATATTACATAATATATTTTTTATTTCACTGGCCCTCCTTCTTCTTGTTGTCGTTCTTCTTGTTGTTACCCTTACCGCCACCTTGGTAAGGGTTCGCCAGCTCGTGAAGGAGAGCGACTAAATTCTGGCGCCTATTTCTCCTCGCCCGCCACTGTTGCCCGGCTCTTTGTTGCCGCCGGGCAACATTTTCTTCTGACAAAATGAAAATTACATCATCATTATGAAGAGTTTTGTAGCAAAATCAGGTAAAGCAACTGGCGGAGCTTAATGAGCCTGAATGAATCAGAGTTTGGAACAAAATGATCGTTATACTAGTTCGATCAGACTTCATTATAAAAACTACGATATTTCTTCGATTATAAAATTTATACTCTATACATCATCAGAGATGATCATGACTGACTTGTAGCAGTTGCTCGCATACCTCAAGTCAACTGTAGAACTCCAAGCTCGTCCCAACTTACATGACTCAATGATATCAGAAAATTCAAGATTATGTATCATCAAACAATCATCATACAATTGAACATGAAAATAAAACGGTCATAACTGTGCATAATGAAATAAGGAATAAAGGTGGAAACGATAACGATTTTACACCATTTGATGAAAATACATAACGTTATCAACTATACCTTCAGGCGCTCCGGCCCCGGCTGCCCCGGCCTCGGCTGCCCCGGCCCCGACCCCAGCTGCCTGAGCCTCTGCCGCTCCGGCGGCCCCAGCTACCTCCGCGACCTCCGCTACCTCCGCCACCTCCGCTACCTCCGCCACCTCCGCTACCTCCGCTGCCTCCACCGCCTCCGCTACCTCCGCTACCTCCGCCGCCTCCGCCGCCTCCGCTACCTCCGCTACCTCCGCCGCCCTGGCTGCATCCGCCTCCCAGGCTGCAAAGGCAGCCTCCGCTGCCGCTGCCCCAGCTTCCGGCGCCCTTACAGGCCTTACGTTCTCTATAAATAAAAGCATACAACCATATTGAACTGTAAATACCTCAACATCGGGCAAGCTTTCCAATTGTTTGTAATTCAAAACATTGGATGGTTCGACTAATAAATACATAATGAAAATATGAGAGTTGTTGTTCAATTTGTGGAAATCTCAAATGGTAACTAGTTCGTTCGAATATAAGTTGTCATCATTTATGCATACTTTCTTCTGTCAGATATAAATGCATACATGCATGGGGGACTCTATCGAACCTTCCACTCTGAGTATATAATTAATAATGAATGATTCAAGTCGAATTATTGAGAAGGGTATGGGATATATGATTTATTTTGTACCAGCCACAACTGGCTGATTCGGGGAGATTGGGGGGATCTCCGCCGCCGGTCCAAGAGGATCGACCTCTATGATCCCCTGATATGGTGGATCTATCAATCAGAACACGAAATTTTATCACAGTGACAAGACAGATTTGTGTATAGGGTGAAAGTGAATGTTACGTAGCCGTTTCGACAGATGATTCTGCGGATCGAGATCGGTGAAGATTCCTCCGCAGAATTGATTAGAACCTTGTTCGAAACTGGGGTCAAATTTTTTATCGCCTTAAAAAATTTCATCCAGCAAGAGGGACCAAAGAGGAGAAAAAAAAGTAAAAAAGTGACCACAGGTCAAAAATGAACCCATCATCAATATGACAAAAAATAATGAAGTTGAAAAAAATTGAAAAAATGGGACTGAACTGCGAATCATGGACCCTTTTAGACTTTCGTAGACCCTTATGAGTAGGATGTTTTCAAACGAGGAAAATTTTGAACTGTAATTTACGGGACCACGTTTAGGGGTGATTTTCGCCAAACGCGAAGAATCACCTGGCAAAGCGGCAGCACAGAAGCCAGTCACAACCTGTATAGTACAATTTTTCACACTTACGGACGGGATTCGTAGTGGGCAGATCGCCCAGGTCCATTCCCGCCGCGATGCGATCCACGGCGGGAAAGTCATAGTCGCTGTCGAGATCCACATATAGATTGACGTCGGCCAGGTTATCGCCACTGTTGGTGAGATTAAAGTTGATCACCTGTTGAACGAAGATAAAATACATATATGAAATTCATCGAAATCTAGCAGAATTAATAATCCTGTGCTAATAATGTAACTTGCGTTATCTGGTGACGATGCACGTTCCAGCTCGTCGGACATGGTTGCAATGACTAACGATATCCTGGGATTCCCAACGTAGCCAAAACCATAGACAAACTAGAGGATTGGAAGATAGGAGCTCTACCAGGACGCACTGAATCCAGATTCCCTAGTTCCAACCAATGAGCGACTGGACTACTATGAAAACTGTACTCAGTGCGTCCTGGTAGAGCTCCTATCTCTCAATCTCTAGTTTGTCTATGGTTTTGGCTACGCTGGGAATCACAGCGAATTTTATCCTCATTGCGGCCATATCGTTGATTGAACACGTGAATCGTCGCCTACAGATATCGTAAGTTTATATTATTATTAGCACAGAATATTATTAATTCTGCTAGAATTCGTTAAATTTCATGAATGTATTTTATATTTGTTGAACAGTTGACCGATTTTGACATCATTTGGACATCAAGATACCAGAACCAGATGAATCCTGTCCGTAAGTGTGAAGAATTGTAATACCGATTGTGACTGGCTTCTGTGCTGCCGCTTTGCCAGGTGATTCTTCGCGTTTGGCGAAAATCACCCCCAAACGTGGACCCGTAAACTACAGTTCAAAATTTTCCTCGTTTGAAATCATCCTACCCATAAAGGTCAACGAAAGTCTAAAAGGGTCCATAGTTCGCAGATCAATCCCATTTTCTATATTTTTTTCAATCATTATTTTTTTTCATGCCGATGGGTTCATTTTCAACCCGTGGTTCCTTTTTCACTTTTTTTTTTCCCTCTTTGGTTCCTCTTGATGAGTAAAATTTTTTGAGGCGATAAAAAATTTGACCTGGTTTTGAACAAGGTTATATTAAATTCTGTGGAGGAATCTTCGCCGATCTCGATCCGCAGAATCATTTGTCGAAACGGCTACGCAAGATTCACTTTCACCCTATACACATCTGTCATGTCACTGTGATAAAATTTCGTGTTCTGATTGATTGATCCACCATATTAGCGGATCAAAAAGGTCGATCCTCTTGGACCGGCGGCGAAGATCCCCTCAGCCAGTTGTGGCTGGTACAAAATAAATCATATACTCCCGTACCCTTCTCAATAGGTCGACTTGAATCATTAATTAATTATATTATCATTAATTAATTATACACTCGAAGTGGAAGGTTCGATAGAGTCCCCCATGCATGTATACACTAATATCTGACAGAAGAAAGTATGCAACTTATATTCGAACGAACTAGTTACCATTTGAGATTTCCACAAATTGAACAACGACTTTCATATTTTCATTATGTATTTTATTAGTCGAATCCTCCAATGTTTTGAATACAAACAATTGGAAAGCTTGCCCGATGTTGAGGTATCTACAGTTCATCAATATGGTTGTATGCTTTTATTTATAGAGAACGCAGCGCCTGTAGGGGCAGCGGAGGCAGTTGGGCCCGGGGCCAGGGCAGCTGAGGCAGGCGGGGCCGGGGCAGCCGGGGCTGGGGCAGCCGAGGCCGGGGCAGCTGGGGCCGGGGCCGGGGCAGCCGAGGCCGGGGCAGCCGGGGCCGGAGCGCCTGAAGGTATAGTTGACAACGTTATGTATTTTCATCAAATGGTGTAAAATCGTTATCGTTTCCACCTTTATTCCTTATTTCATTATGCACAGTTACGACCGTTTTATTTTCATGTTCAATTGTGTGATGATTGTTTGATGATACATAATCTTGAATTTTCTGATATCATTGAGTCATGTAAGTTGGGACGAGCTTGGAGTTCTACAGTTGACTTGAGGTATGCGAGCAACTGCTACAAGTCAGTCATGATCATCTCTGATGATGTATACAGTATAAATTTTATAATCGAAGAAATATCGTAGTTTTTATAATGAAGTCTGATCGAACTAGTATAACGATCATTTTGTTCCAAACTCTGATTCATTCAGGCTCATTAAGCTCCGCCAGTTGCTTTACCTGATTTTGCTACAAAACTCTTCATAATGATGATGTAATTTTCATTTTTTCAGAAGAAAATGTTGCCCGGCGGCAACAAAGAGCCGGGCAACAGTGGCGGGCGAGGAGAAATAGGCGCCAGAATTTAGTCGCTCTCCTTCACGAGCTGGCGAACCCTTACCAAGGTGGCGGTAAGGGTAACAACAAGAAGAACGACAACAAGAAGAAGGAGGGCCAGTGAAATAAAAAATATATTATGTAATATTACAATCAAGTCACGTTCAGTTACCCTTACCGCCATCACGGTGAGGGTTCTTTTTTGTAAAAAAATAAAGTCATTGGTATTTAAATAGATCATCATTTTTATTTTCAATGTTACCCACATTTTTTACATTTTATTTATTGAATTATGTCATAAGCCTCGTTACAATCTCGCTTAGTAATGATCGCTCCAATAACTGTAAAATAAATTGAGAAAGTAGAGTAGAATAGATTAGTAGTTCGTTCGGTTCTGGGATAGGACTCCGTTGTCAAGTTAGTCAGAAATACACAAGAATTAGAGTCCGCCTGAGGGACTCGAGATATTTGGGTGATATCGGTGCCTTTTCCTCATAGGTTCTGTTTTATATTTTACTTATTATTTTTAAGCGAAGAAAATTGCTAGATGTAGATATAAGTAGGATAGGATGAATAAAAAATATCCGTAACTATGGGCACTTCGGGCAACGAAAAATGATGTTATTCTACGAATGAGAATCTTTATTATCTGAGAAAGAGGGAGTCGATCGATCATTTTTCTACCAGTCAAGAAGTAATTTCTTTTATCTACAATAGTGTCAGTTCTTATATTTCTGGCCATTATCATTCTAACTGTTAATCATTATAGCGCAAAATCTAAATTTAAAAACGGATTTAAGTACTTTATGGTTGAAAATCAATTTATATACGCATCACTTATCTTCTTACTTATTATTGAAAATAAAATAATGGATGATCCAAACAGTGCGCATTATTATTCAAAAAGGAATCAAGAATGAAAAAGGTCCATAAGCAGAACGCATAGCCATAGATCACGGTGTAAGAATAATAGGAGGTCCGACTACCCTATCCCCGCAATGCTAGGGCTTGTGATTATTTTAGCATAATTCAGTCCCCGTCCACCAGACGGCTACGGGTCTGTGGGACTAGAGTCCCTAGAATAAACAGAGTCTAGCAAACGCAAGACTCTTTTTGATTGGTCAGTTTGAACTCGCTCAAACATGGCTGCCGATCTAGTGACTTTTGTCTAGTAACAAGCTCGAACCTGGCATTCTAACCTCGACTTCCACAGTCCTCAACCTCATGTCGTGGAGTATCAGCGTTGCCAACCCTCTAGCGGGAACAGACCGTACTACATACGAAAATGGACCGTACTTTGCGATATCAGGACCGTACGAATATTTTTCCGAAGTAAATGTATAATAGAATTACATTATCATCCCTTATTTCTTATGAAATTTCTTATTTTTCAAGTAAAATATCCCCAATATTCGAGGACCGTACATTAACGTACGGTCTAGCAATCGGACCGTACGACCGTACAGAAGGCGAAATTACCGTACAAATACGGTCCAGACCGTACGGTTGGCAACGCTGTGGAGTATGCACTTGCTGTTAATGTAAATTTAATACAAGAAAATTCGAAATAAGTGGTTTCGTGTTCAATGTTTATTTCTACAATACCCCACCCGCAATGCGCGCGAACATTCAAACTTCGCGCGTACAACTCCCTCAAACATGGCGTCGCGTTTGCTAGACTCTGTTTATTCTAGGGACTCTATGTGGGACCATATCGTAAACAATAATGGCGGTGAATCGCGGCGTTTTGTTGAATAAACTCATGATCAACCTAAAATTACAAAATTACCCTCCTCCGTTTCGAACAATGCGCGCCGCCATTATTGTTGATCACGGTCCCACAGACTCGTAGCCGTCTGGTGGATGCGCACCGAACTATGCCAAAATAATCACAGCAGCCAAGCGCAGTCGGACCACATATTATTCTTACACCGTGCCATAGATAAACTGCGAAGTTCTGTGGACGCGGAACGCTAGGGATACCAACCCAAAAAGGGTCCTATTTTATGGGCAGTGAGCTGCAGCAGCAGTTTAGTAACTTACTAGCTGTTTCTAGTAAAATCACTAGAGATCACTAGAAATCTAGTGATCATTTCTGGACAAGAAATCTAGTGTTCTAATCTAATGTTCTGCTGTAATGTTGGTACAGAATAGTAGTGCTGCTTGACAAAATTCGGCCATATGCCTATCTCATTGAGTCTCAAGTCATTGAGTGAACGGCCTTTGAGCATAATCGACATTGGCGTGTAAACTGGTTGAGTTGAGCCTCAGGAGAAAGAAAAAGAAGAAGAAGCGTATGAATCGGCGTGTCAAGCACAGGAAAATATTTAATAATTAGGTTCGACGGTTTAATTATCATTCAGGTAAGTAGGCAGGTTAGGTTATTTAGGTTAGATAATAGTAGTAACAAACCAAATCAGCTTCTCCCAACTCAAAAAAGACAGCTTTGCGCCACAGATCGGCAGCTTTGCACTAAATACAGATCGGCAGCTTTGCGCCTGAAACAGATTGGCAGCTTTGCGCCTGAAACAGATCGGCAGCTTTGCGCCTGAAACAGATCGGCAGCTTTGCGCCTGATACAGATCGGCAGCTTTGCGCCTGAAACAGATCGGCAGCTTTGCGCTAAATATGGAGAAGCTAAATACAAACCCTTTACCAGATGAATTTGTGAAGATTATCGAATCTGGTGATTGGTTAGGGGATGAGCATATGTATCACTTTGCCCAACTTGTCAACCGTACCTCCAACTACTCACTCCAAGAGTCGTGGAAAAGATATTTGCCAGATACAATCGTACCTGTTTCACCGACCGTCAAGGATATTCAAATATTGCATAGCGGTGGTGAGAAAAACGGCGGCGAGTATAACGCTTGTAAGAAAAAAAGCGATGAGCACTGGGTGTGCGCCTACTTTGATACGAAGTCGATATACATATACGACTCGTTGAATTCGAAAGTACTCCGCGAAGAACATGAAATATATTTGAAACGTTTATTTCCATTTTACAAAGTGGACAAAAATACAGTACAGTTTCCAACAGTTCAGCGTCAGCCCGACTCATCCGACTGTGGAGTATTTGCAATCGCATTCGCAATTTCATTGATAAACGGGCAACAGCCGGACGGAATTATCTACGATGTTAAGCTAATGCGAAAACATCTTTTACAGATATTCAAAAATAATGAGATACAAGACTTCCCATGCATTACTAGAATGCAAGTATCTGATACAAAACAAAATATTGCTATCAATAACCACGAATCGCCTCGCAATAGCACCAAGCAAAAACATTCACAACAAACTGTAGTGAGATCATTAGCTGCAATGGTTCAACAACCAGAAATAGTTAATGTTATTAATGATAGGGAATTACGGAGGCGAGAAAGGCGTAACGCCCCCCCAACTTTCGACGAGGAATTTAAACATATAATTACATCAGGCGCGTGGTTGTCTGATCTTCACATGACTCAATTTGCGTACCTCTTAAGGAGCTGTACAGAATATTCACCACGTGAAACCTGGCGGGTACAAATGCCGAATACTATCGAGCCAGTTTCTCCTACTCACAAGCATATCCAAATACTACACAGCACTGAACTGCACTGGGTATGCGCATATTATGATACCAAATCGATATTCATATATGATTCATTCAATTCCATAAGGCTACATCGAACGCACGAGACATATTTGAGGAAATTATTTCCTTTCTATCAGTTTGACAGCAAGCGCATAAAGTTTCCAAGGGTTCAAAACCAACCCAACTGCTCGGATTGTGGGGTATTTGCTATCGCATTTGCAATCTCGCTCGTTAATGGTAACAGACCGGATAAAATAACATACGACGTTTCTCTTATGCGTGCACATTTGTTGAAATTGTTCGAAAACAACGTCCTGGAAGAATTTCCTCACGCTCGTCAAACGCAGCGCACGGTTAGAAAAGGGGATACTCGAACTTGTAAACGTAAAGTATTGTCGAAAAACGTTCAAACTCCAAGCTCGCAGCAAATGAAACAAGAGAACTCATGCCCCGTTGGGGTTAAAAAACAACGAGCTGAACTTATTGCGCACACAGAACAAGAGGAAGCTTCGCATCTGGAATTAGAATCAGAAACAAATGTTGCAACTCACCCGAAACCGCTAATCTGCAGCGAGCACATTCAGGCAGATGCAACAACTAAATGTGATCAAGAATTTGATAAAAAACAAAAACTTCTGATGCCAAATATGGATCCAGAATCTACGCACCATGTTAGATTAGATATCATTAATCGCGGACAGGTACACCAAGATATAACGAAAACATCTATGGTGGATGCCAATATAACACGTGGTATTAAAAACACAGACAAATATACTCATAATAATTCTAGTGCCGGAAAGTCTGAGCACTGTAGTGTCGCTATGAAACGGAGTATTATAAACCATCAGAACTACCTTTCCAACGCTGAGAGGCTGCGAGGTCGAGCTCGCGAACTTTATCATGCGAACGTTGGAAAGCGGCGAGAGAAGAGGCGCAATCGTTATCATTTGAATGCTGAGTCGCAGAAAATTGAGAATCGCGAACGTTATAATTTGAACCCCGAGAAACAGCGAAATATAGCGCGTGCATATTATAGATCGAATGCTGAGAAGGAGCGAACTATTAAGCGTACTATCTATTCTTTAAATTTAAATCGTTCAGCAAAGCTCAAGAAGAGTACCGCTACTAAGATTGTTGCTAAATATCATCGTATTCAAAAAGCGAACACCATAGCATTAATACAGTCCAAGGAAAAATATGTAGCAAAGATTGCGCCAAAGATTGACGAGCTAACTGAAAGTGATAGAAGAATAAACGCCGAATCGATCATCAAATGGTGCATTCGTGATAGAGATTTCAAAATCAAATCGATCAAGAAAACTTTACAAGTTGTAAATAAAAGAGCAGACATATATTTAACTAAGGTTGACAAATGCTCCAGTAATAAATTCGAAGATAAATTGAGCGTTCTTTGTGGTTCATCGAGGCACATCGCCTCAGCTGAATCGTTTTACGCAGAAGCTGGGTATGAGCTTGTTCAGTTTCATGAACCAATTGCAATTAATACAACAGGGCAAGCTGCCAACATTCTGCCATTGTTTAACAAAAAACAAAATAAAAGTGTGAAAAGCAAAAGCAAGAGTTGGCCTTGCAACAAGATGTGTAAAACGAAAGATGTTACATTACTCGCGAAATACGTAGAGTTTCTTCGGATTATATCCATGTGCACGTTGAAAAATATACACAAGTTTCTAGACAAGTTGGAGTGTACAGCTAAACACGTGAATAGTAAGCTAGGCCATTCGCAACTTTGTTATATGGATGATGCCACCTGCAAATCAATTTTCTTGCCTGTGCAAATGTTATCCGCGCATTTTCCATCAGTTCGGTATACACAGAGGCTAGTATACAAATTGATGAATGGTTACGCGAAAATTTCCGTCATCGACAAGGCATTAAACGACGGTGATCTCGAGAAACTGAATGAAATTTCACAACTTGCGCAGCTAAATGCTAATAGCGTCGCTAATAATATCACGAATGATATTGAATTGGTTGAAGAAGAAATCAGAAAGAAATATAAAAGTGCATTCAATGCTTTGACAAAACGTTCTATAGACATTCCCCGTTTAGTTTGTGTATCCTGTGAAAAACTTTGTTTCAAAAGAGAAGTCACAAGCGTTGACAAATTCAGAAAACCCATAACAACCAAAGTTTGGACAGATTTGATGGAACATGTGGAATGTAAATATGATGATTGCGAATATGTTTGCAACTATTGCCTTCCTAAACTTAGACAAAACACCATGCCACCTAAGTGCATAATGAATAAACTTATTACCGAATCAATACCGGAAATTATACAATCGTTGAATGATTTCGAACGAATTTTGATACAAAGAGCTAAAGCATTTCAAACTGTTCAAAGAATGAATACGGTAGCAAACAAGAAACTACCGCACAGAGATATGGTACAGAAAGTAAAAGGCAGAACATTTCATCTGCCCTTACCTATGGAGGAAACTTTGAAGAAAATCTGTCCCCCTGAAGATCCAATTAATCTCGATCACGAGCTATATATATTGGTTCGCGGAATCCCAACAAAATCTAAGTTAGTGTGGGAACAATTGGTAGACATAAATAAAGTATGGGACGCATTAATATGGCTCAAGGCGAATAATCCTCAATATTCTGAAATTCAGATGCCAGCAACGGCTGATGCCTTGCTAGCTGATATAGAAGACATAGAGTTCCAATTAGTGGATGAAGATAACGATGAGAATGGAAATTCGAAGAAATGCGAAAGTCTTGATAGAATAGATTCCGCAAGTGAAATCGGAAATAATGACGATGAAAAGCGTGAATACCAGGATAATACAGTAGACGCAAACAAGGGCGCCTTATTGACTCAAGTGTCTCAATCGGATGAAATTTACGAACAATTCACTATACATCCGATGTATGAAAAGAGGCCTAATGAAACTGTCACAGATCTTTATCAAATGTTGAAAATCCAAGACGTGCCATTAGATAATCGTCATAAAAGTCTGGATTTGCTATGTTTCCCGCATTTGTATCCGTATGGTTGCAATGGGCAGCACGAGGATAGATCAACGCGTCTGACGCAAGCCGAATTTATTAAATCGAGACTCATGTCGAAGCATTCGCAATACCGGCTGGATCAGCAATACTTGTTCTATCTATTGAATGACGCCAATATTCGGCAATTGAATAGTGGGATTTATTACAAACTTAATATCACCAATCCAAGCGAACGATTTACCGCCGCGAGTTATATAGAAAAACTTTCCAGGGAAGAATTAAAAGGGAATTTGAATGCAATATTTTCGAGGCTGCGCAACACGGCGCAATATTGGAGTCGGCCAAGAAATGATGTATCTTGTATGACACATCATTACGGTCCGGCAACATGGTTTCTCACCTTAAGTCCAAGCGAATGGTTATGGTCAGATATGACGGAATACCTTCGCGAAGTCGGTGGCCCTGCTGCCACTAAGATGTCTCCGAGTCAATTGGTCGCGGCGGATCCAGTGTCTGCAGCTCGATTCATTGAAAACAAGTTTCGCGCTATGCTCGATTTCATAACATGCTCTCCTGATAACCCTATCGGAGAGGTGACTCATTATTTTTGGAGGCGCGAATACCAAGGCAGGGGAATGCAGCATTTCCACCTATTAATCTGGATCAAAGATGCTCCGGTTATTGGAAAATCTTCGAACGAAGAAATAGCGAGTTTTATTCTGAAATATGTAACTTGCAGAATGCCACCGAAACATGCTTCACCTGACTTGTATCGTCGCGTTAATACGCATCAACGGCACAAACACAATGCCTATTGCTTGCGAAGTAAGCGAAAAAAAGATGGTGGTTCGTCCAGAGCATGTCGATTCGGGTTTCCTCGTCCTGTAACGAATAACATTGTTATCAGGGACGTGGCTGTTTCAATAGCTGGCAGGCGGAAGCTAAAGTCTAGAAGTAGGCTGTATGATCTACCTCGAAATCAGAACGAGGTGGATATCAATGACTACAACCCAGCAATTCTTCATGCTTGGGAAGGCAATATGGACATACAGTTCATTGGTGAGCTCAGCGCTATACTCATGTGGTATATCACTAAGTACCTGTCAAAATGTGAGAAAAGCAACATGAACGAAGACATGGCAACACTGATCAGTTCGGCAAAATCGCTCTACAGTCGTCTGTGGAGTTTTGCTCAACGTATGTTAAGTCATAGAGAATGCGGAGCGTTGGAGGCCGCTGATACTCTGTTGGGAATCCCGTTGTACGGTACAGATCCACAAACAACTATTAAATGGATAGATGTGAATATAATAAGAAACAGAAAAGTCAAAACTCGTCGAGAAATTGAAGCTCTCGATGCGGATTCTACTGATATCTTCTGTGATTCAGTAGTTGATACGCATTATCCAGCTCGACCAGAGGAATTGGAATCAACTAACCTGTACGACTTCGTAAAATGGTACGAAGTTACAAAAGTTGAACCTAAAGCAAAAGATATTGAATATCACAAGATCGGAAAATCATTGTACCTGAAAAGAAGGAAACGTGGTTGTTTAATTAATCATTATAAAAATAATGTGAATAATCAGCCTGAACGATATTACTTTGCGCTACTGTTACTCTTCAAACCTTGGAGAGATACAAATGAGCTGCGGAATGGATGTGATACGTACGCAGAAGCATTCCAATCAGTCCAAACGGAGCTTGAAGATGCGTTACAGTATCACGAACGCATTGCGGAAATACAGAAAGGTTTTGAGCATATCAAAGAGATAATCGAAAAACGTATGATAGAAGGAGCTCAATCCCAACAAAGCGACACTTCGGATGCGGTACCATTAGGTTGTGGGCCAATCGAAGCAGAAGGTGCGATGAAAGAATTTCAGGCACGCGTCCAAAAGGTCGACACGGTGAAGAGTTCGCAAATAATTGCGGATTTGAATTCTGATCAAAAACGGGTATTTGATACAACCACGGTTGCCGTGAGTTCAAACGATAGAATTCTACGACATCACGTCAGTGGAGAGGGTGGAACTGGTAAGAGTCATCTTATCGAAGCGCTCGTATGGTGGATCAAGCAACATGCTGGTAAAGATACCGCCGTAACAGCACCGACTGGAATAGCAGCATTCAATGTCAACGGTTTGACGATTCATAGGTTGTTTCAACTGCCTGTCGAGCACGGGGGCACTCCTAAAATCAAGCAACTCTCTGACGCAGCTTTGAAAGTCATTCGATAACAGCTTAGAAATGTCGCGCTCATTATCATTGACGAGGTCTCAATGATTTCTAATGTAACACTCATGTACATACATCTCCGATTGAGTGAAATATTTGATACCACCGATTGCGATGACGGTTGGTTCGGTAAAAAACATATTCTCCTGTTCGGCGACTTGTTGCAACTTCCACCCGTTCGAGAAGAACCTGCGTTCACTCAACTATCAAGCGCAGTTTTGAATAAACTCCTGGGCGCAATGGGAAGTGTTAATCTGTGGAGTAAGTTATTCAGTTACGATGAATTAACGATTAACATGCGGCAAAAAAACGATCAGTCCTATCGCGAGATACTATCAAGAATACGCTTAGGAATTGTCATGGATTCAGACACAGAGATCCTAGCATCAAGGACAATCCGTTTCACAAACTTCACAACTTCAACCTTCAGTGAAAGGGTACGTGAACTATGTGCATACATAAATAACTTACCGAACGACGCAGTTTGTCTGCTTCCCACGTGTCGGATGTGTGATGTTCTGAATGAAGCTATGTTAGCCGAGATACGAAGCGAAGAAATAGAACTGATAGCCCACGACACAGTCGACTGCCCCACATATGTCAAAAAGAAAGTGCATAAAATTTTGGATATGGCAGATGAGGATTGTTCTCGAACTGCGGGCCTTGCCAAATTAATTACCATAAAAATTGGTGCAAAAGTAATGATCAGACGAAATATTGATGTTACTTTAGGTCTTGTGAATGGTACGATTGGTAAAATCACGTCGGTATCACGAGCTATTGATACGAAGGATGTTGAAGCGATACGAGTTGTCTTAGGGACAGGTGTCGAACACGTTATAGAGCGCGTAGACGTAAAATTTGAGGCAATGGAAGGGGCTTTCGTTATTCGAAGACAGTTTCCAATTTGCCTCAGTTATGGAATTACAATCCATAAAAGCCAAGGTCTCAGTTTGAAGAATGCCGGGATCGATGCGGGTAATTCTATATTTTCTAGTGGACAAGTGTACGTTGCCCTCTCGCGGGTAACTTCCTTAGAAGGAGTCCACTTGATTAATTACGATCCGCATGCAGTATTAGCAGATGATTCCGCTATTTTGGAGTATAATAGGTTGAGAAAGCAATATCGACCGGACCTTATGGCGATGACCGTTTCAAAAAAACGGGCGAGAAAAGTTAAAGACCGCAAATGGTCTTTACCGATAAATTTATCTACATGTCAGGAACCAATCGAGGAAAAACCATCCAGCGACACGTGGCGAGTGAAAGGTTTTCAGAATACAGATGGTGTTTCTTGTTATGCTAACGCTACGATACAGTGTCTATTTCACAGTAGATCTATTAGAAACTGTTGGCTAAATCAACAAAATGACGACGTCATGAAAATGTTGATCGAAAATTATGTCAATTTACAATCACCAGGTGATGTTTTTCATGCGAGGAGACTTGCAGGTGAAGAGTTCACTTTGAACGTTCAGCAGGATGCGCCTGAATTTTTAACCAGTCTAATTTGAAAATACGACGACTTGAGAAATGTCGTAAAACACGAGCTAACCTCTACAAGGCGTTGCAAGGATTGTGGTTTCACGAGCAAGACAATCGAAGCTGGTTACATTCTGTTACTTGCTTTGGCCCCAAGCAAGAAAAAGACTCACAGTTTAACAGAGATTATCAATTACAATTTTTCGCGTTGGAAGAATGTCGAAGATTCGTCCTGTCAAAATTGCGAGTCAAAAAATATACTCATCAAAACCGATGTATCATCGGCAAGCAGCTGTCTAATTTTACAGCTCTCATTGTTTTCCGTACAGGATGGGAATATTACGAAGATAACGGATTACGGTATCAAAGCAGTTCCTACGGATCAACCCGTCTTTTGCGCGAAAAAATATAAAGTCAATAGCGCTGTATTCCATCATGGTCAGAATATTGAAGAAGGACATTATACTTGCATGCTTTGAGACGGAACTTCTGCTTGGCAACATGTCAATGATTATGAAATTAGGAAGCAGAAGTGGATAAAAAATGCCAAGGATGCATACATGTTCTTTTTGCAGAGGAGCTAACTGCGCTAACAAATATGACGGAGCAATTGTTATATTATACATTGTTATATACCGATGGACATTTTATAAAGCATTAGGGTTTGAGTTTTTAATACATTTCAGGTTGTGGTATATTTGGGTTTTACAATAGCCATGCTATGAAAATACATGATGATTGCCCTTTAAAAATAATCTTTCAAAAATGTTGGTCAGAACCTAATTGCTTATTAAAGTCCATATATAATAATATTCGAATTTTGAAAAACTGTTATGATGAGTAACATATAACCCTGCGTGCAAGTAACTCCGCCATTGCCGGTCCCAAGTCCGGATGAGAAAGGAGGAGGGCTGCACGCAGGGTTCGATGTTGTTTGTAGGTATATAAAGAATTATTGTAATGGAACAATTTGTAAACGCCATGCAAGTACATTACGCGTCAGTCTACAAATTTTAGACTTGGGGAAAATTATGAGCACACGCGTGCTCGTTGCTGTTGACGTTCCTGCTTATCGAGGGACTTCGGGCGGTACGAAATAGTACAAAACAACCGAGCGAGCGTAGCGAGCGAGCACAATTATTAGATGGTCAAGCAAAATTGTACAAAAAGTAGTGAAATCAACCACAAAAAGCACCTTTGGTGCAAAAACATTTCGCCAAGTCCATTAATGTGTATACCACCAAAAAATAATCAAAAGTTGTGCTCGTTCGCTCGCTACGCTCGCTCACTCGATGGGTTGATGATTATCAACATACAAAAAGCATCGAAATCACATACAACTGCCAAGTACCTGTAGAATAATAAAAGTTTGGAAATGAAAAATTTGTTCAAACTAAATAACGTTGTACTCGTTCGCTCGCTGCGCTCGCTCACTCGATTGGCTTATGATTATTGGTTGAAAAAACAATTCGGATCAAGAAATTGAAGACGTCAACATTTATCTAAAAATATTCATAACGAAAAAATAATTTAAAAAAAATTAAAAAAAAAAATTTGGAGGTAGTGGTACTTGGGGGGCCTTTTATAGAAAAAGAACTATGAAATATTGATCGCGAACCATGTCACTGTCATCTGATAGATATTAAAACATTGGCCCGCCAACGTACCACGGACTCCAAATTTTTTTTTTAAATTTTTTTTTAAATTATTTTTTCGTTATGAATATTTTTAGATAAATGTTGACGTCTTCAATTTCTTGATCCGAATTGTTTTTTTAACCAATAATCATAAGCCAATCGAGTGAGCGAGCGCAGCGAGCGAACGAGTACAACGTTATTTAGTTTGAACAAATTTTTCATTTCCAAACTTTTATTATTCTACAGGTACTTGGCAGTTGTATGTGATTTCGATGCTTTTTGTATGTTGATAATCATCAACCCATCGAGTGAGCGAGCGTAGCGAGCGAACGAGCACAACTTTTGATTATTTTTTGGTGGTATACACATTAATGGACTTGGCGAAATGTTTTTGCACCAAAGGTATTACATACAGCTCGAGTAAAAAAATTGAAATTATTATTTTACATATTTTAATATATTGATTAATTTATTTATCTATTTATTTTTTATTTTTTATTTTCTTTTTTGTAGGTTTTTTTTTTTTTTTTTAATTATCGCGTAAAAAAATTAAAACTCAAATGATATTGCTCAAATAGACAGTCACTGACTATATATTCAAGCTTGGCGCTAAGAAGCCTAATTTGAATTAAGGGGGTATCCCCACCTTTAAATGAGTTAACATTCTAAGAAAGAGATTGATATTTTACAGCGAATTTGAGAGTCTGATCAAATCCAAAAAAATCAAGAAGTTTAGGGAGAGTTTGACCCTCATTATCCATACTTAACATTGAATATTATTTTGAGTCTATTAGTAGTTACGCTGAATATAGAAAAATACAAAATTACTCGGTTGTCGCAAAGAATCAGTAGTACCGTTGGATCGATTTTGGAATTTTTGGTCTTCAATTGTTCAGAAGAGATGCCTCTATCATATGAACATAGAACTTTTTGATATGACTATTTTTGGTTGAGATAATAGAAAAAATAGAAAAAAAAATTGAAGAATTAGAAAAATCTCAGTAAAAACTAAGCGAGTCAGGCAATTTTCGCGATATCAAAAAGTTCTATGTTCATATGATAGAGGCATCTCTTCTCAACAATTGAGGACCAAAAATTCCAGAATCGATCCAACGGTACTACTGATTCTTTGCGACAACCGAGTAATTTTGTATTTATCTATATTCAGCGTAACTACTATTAGACTCAAAGTAATATCCAATGTTAGGTATGGATAATGAGGGTCAAAACCTCCCTCAACTTCATGATTTTTTTGGATTTGATCAGACTCTCAAATTCGCTGTAAAATATCAATCTCTTTCTCAGAATGTTGACCTATTTAAAGGTGGGGATACCCCCTTAAACAACATCAATTTTAGCAATGTCATTTGAGTTTTAATTTTTTCACGCGAGAATTGAAAAAAATAATAAAAAATAAATAAATTAATCAATACATTAAAATATGTAAAATAATAATTTCAATTTTTCACTCGAGCTGTGTGTCATATACAATAGGGTGGTCCTTATTTGGGGGTCGGTGGAATTTTGTCCGTGCCGCCCCCTGGATTAGTTCGAAATAAATTCAGAAAAACGTGGCCCAAATGTGAGCTTTCTAGCTCAACGGGAAACCGTGCCGGTAAGCCCGTACTTTTTCCCGTTTGAATAACATAGGATTTTTCATCGAATGAATGTATTTTTTTTTTACAAGCCTATCGTTCATCTGAAAAATCTATCATTCCGTCACTATATAGTATTATAGTGTGTAAGTTAGTGCAAATTTTTTAGGTCACCCGAAATCATATTTCACAGAGTAACTGCACACACAAGACGACGATTTCAAAAAGTTACAACTATATTCATCCGAAAAGGCTCGTATCATTTTTTGATAATGATTTCACGGACAAAATTTAAATTTAAATTCAAATTCAATTTCAATTTTCAATGATTCTCGGCGACCGTTTGCAAATTTTGAGTCATTTGTAGTTAGTTATTTTTTGTGAACGATAAAAACCAATCCATTTCACATTTATGCTATTTATTTATCAATATAACAAATATTAATATTTTATTTAAATTTTTATTCAAATTTAAATTTTGTCCGTGAAATCATCATCAAAAAATGATACGAGCCTTTTCGGATGAATATAGTTGTAACTTTTTGAAATCGTCGTCTTGTGTGTGCAGTTACTCTGTGGAATATGATTTCGGGTGACCTAAAAAATTTGCACTAACTTACACACTATAATACTATATAGTGACGGAATGATAGATTTTTCCGATGAACGATAGGCTTGTAAAAAAAAATGCATTCATTCGATGAAAAATCCTATGTTATTCAAACGGGAAAAAGTACGGGCTTACCGGCACGGTTTGCCGTTGAGCTAGAAAGCTCACATTTGGCCCACGTTTTTCTGAATTTATTTCGAACTAATCCAGGGGGCGGCACGGACAAAATTCCACCGACCCCCAAATAAGGACCACCCTAATATGCATACGATACGATATACGGGCTATTCCACTTCAAATCGGCCGAATTTGACAGTTTTTTGACCGCGTATTTTTTTAATCAGTTGAAATGTTTTTTACGTGACAGATGAAGAAAAGATGACGCGTATTTGACCATTTGTCGAAATTATTTTCCTTACGGTAGTAATGAATTAATATATGGCCAATTCCACCAATTATCAACCAATGTTAGGACCATAAAAATTTGATTAGCTTCAAAATTTTTATCACATTGTGTGCACTAAGATGAGTAAATTCTCCAAGTTTCAGCCAAATAGGACGTGCCGTTTACGAGGAATGCGATATCCAATTTTAAGGACGAAATTTAAAGGTATATTTTTATCATATCTTTAGCGTCACAATAAAAATGTAAAAAAATACATTTCATATGTAAAAAATTGTCAGCTCTTCGAATCAATTATCCATTTCACATGAGCTCCTCCAGATCTGTCTTCAAAATACATTTTTCAACAAAAAAAATAGCGATTTTTCATACGCCTCAATATTTTATCAGCAACACCTCAGGCTATCGTTTAGAACACATGTCTGTAAACGTACAATCACATACAAAAAGCAGTTGAAGACGATGAAGTGAAAGATCACAATTACATAACTCGAACCTACCTTGTAGTCACGTCAGTTGGGCACATTTTGATACACCTTAAGGAGGTTGGCTACCCAAATGCATATGTAGAGAAATCTTTGAAAATTTTATCATCGAAAGATAGATGAATGAAACGCTTCCTGCCAAAATTTCAAGTTGATTCACCACCCCGTTTTTGATAAATTATTTTTTGAATTTTCTTCTTATACACGTAGAGGTATAGGAAGTCTATAAGGTTAGTTGAAAACTTTAGTATCACTCGCGCGGTAAGAGTAGATTTCAACTAACCTTACAGACTCCCTATACCTCTACGTGTATAGGAAGAGAATTCAAAAATGAATTTATCAAAAACGGGGTGGTGAATCGACTTGAAATTTTGTCAGGAAGCATTTTATCCATCTATCTTTCGATGATAAAATTTTCAAAGATTTCTCTACATATGCATTTGGGTAGCCAACCTGCTTATCCACAGTCACTTTACAATTGAGGGGATGGGCGGAATAACGGTATAACTCGGAAAACATAGTTTTGAGATAAATGAGAAAAACGTAGGAAACCAAGATCAACTCAACATATCCTGATATAATTTAACATAGCATGGTAGTACATAATAATGCTTCTGATTATATAAATAGAACCACAAAAAGTTCAAATCCTTCACAATGAACGAACAATTAAGTTTTCGAGTTATACCGTTCTTCCAGATAACAAGGCTGTTTTTCACTTATCTCAAATTTTATTGTCACAAAAAAATTTGACAATGAGTACAAACAGTTAATAGTATATTATGCAACAAGTGCGTAAAATGCGATTTTACGCACGAGTCGTGATCGCTGCGCACGAGGGCCGGCAAAGCCGGCCCGAGTGTCGCACCGATCACACGAGTGCGCAAATCGTACGCACGCGTTGCATACGCTATTTTTTGCAATATTGTGCGCAAAATTCGGCACAAATGTGCATAATATTATGCATTTATTCAGATTCTACAACGAGACAGTGCATATCGAAATCGAAAAAGATAGTAAGGCGTAGAAAAGCGAGTTCAGGCATCCTCAAACAAAATACTCGACCCTGAATAAAAACTTTCAATTAGTTCATAGTCAACAACGAAATGTAAATTGCCACGCACGCTGAAACGGTGTTGCATGTGAAAGGTGTTTGCTAACGTCCAGCGGGGGTCCAGGGGCGAAGCCCCGGTAGGGGGTTCGGGGCGCGAAGCCCCCCGAGTACCGAAAAAATGAATTTAATCTGATACAATAAGAATAGTCAACGTGTGAAGAATAAAATCCAAAGAAAAAAACCAATCTTGTGCACCCGGTTAGGAAAAATATATCAAGAAATACATACAAATAATACATGAATAAATTAATAAAATGAATTGAAAAAAACAGATGAAGATATCAAATTGAAAAGAAGAACAGATGCTCAAATGAATGAAAAATACACGTTGATTCAAACTAAATGTTTTTTATTAGCGTTGTCAACTGATGGAAAAAGTTTTTTTCATTGAAAAATGACCGACATAAATGATTTATCGTCCAAGAATGAGTGATTTTAGAAATATTCAATTTTACGGACATACGTCCGTGAAAACTTATTTTCCGGACCTACGCTCGTGATTAGGTCGATTCTATTGTTTATTTTCGTTACAGCTATGGTGACAGTGTCGTACCGTATCGAAAAGTATCATTTTACGCATCGAAAACAGCAAGAGACACTGTATCGAAATGTTTCATTTTACGCACTGAAAACAGTGCGTAAAATCGAATTTTACGCACACTATTGCAAAAAAACAATTATACAAGAAATTGTTTATAGCTGGGGTATTCCATCGCATTCCATGCCAAATCGACCGGGTCCTGACCCTCGACCTCTCGTATCGGGTCCGCGATTTTTTGTATCATTCTTCTGATTCTGAATAGCAATCCAAATTTTTTTCAAATTTTTCAAAATAAATTTGAGCACGTCATGGATTTTCAAAGTTTTTTTTTTTTTTTGCAATACCTCGATGGTGGTGATCGAAATAATATGAAAAATTTCTCAAAAATTCTGTGTCAAAAATCAAAATTTTTGAACCAAAATTCATAATGTTTGGACTTTCGCTTCAAACTATTCTTTTTTTAGCTTTTTTCTAAGAAAAAATTTGAAAAAAATAGAAGCGGTGATCAATACACCGTGGACTGCTGCTTGAATATTTCGAACGATAGCCAAGGATTCTTAGAAATTCTTTCAGATTTTTTTAAACATATTTTGTATCTCTGGAATATAAATGTAAATTATGATTAAGAAATTAAAAAAAAAAAAAAAAAAAAACACGTTGGAGCAAAAGTCCAGACATTAGGAATTTCGGTTTAAAAATTTTCATTTTTGACACAGAATTGTCGAACATTTTTCTAGATTTTACGATCACGGCCATAAAGGTGTTGGAAAAAAAAGAACTTTGAAAATTCATACGACTTTCAAATTTATTACGAAAAATCTGAAAAAAAAAAATCTGATTGCTATACTAATAGAAGGATTTCTTAACTATTAATAAACACATTTATTTGGAATTTTTTTTGATTTTTTAATTATAAATTAATATTTTGTAACATTTAACAAATCATCTTTGTGCACAACAAATATTTATTAACAGTTAACAAATATTTATTAAGTAGTACATGAGTTGATAAATCATTTGTTAAATATGAATAAATTTAATTAAATATTAACAAATCCTTCTATCAGTGTATTTAGAGTCAGAAGAATGATACAAAAAATCGCGGACTAGATCTGAGAGGTCGAGGGTCAGGACCACGTCGATTTGGCATGGAATATCCCCAGCTATATCGTTTTTTTTTTTTTTAATTCTAGTCTACGTATTAACAGTTTACTCCCGATTTTTAGCAGATGCTTCTTCGAATATATTTTGATAACATGCATTATATCTGCGCTTCGTTTGACACAATTCATCTATTTTTGTCGATGATAAGCTGAGATGATGCTGAAGCAATGTCCGATATCTCTTCGATAGTCTCTGCGCTATCGAAAATACGTTTCCATACCCGAAATGTTTCGCGTTTTAAGTGATCATCCGAAAACATCACTCCGACGTTTCCATCTCATTTCATCTAGATATTTGAAATAAAGGAATAACTCGAGTTATACCGTTCTTCCATGAATGTTGTTCAGTTCAATCCTCAATATTCAACCCTTTTTTATCAAATAAAAATATAATGTAGATCTATGGTCACTGATCATTTTTATGCAATCTCCGGAAAAACGGTATAACCCGACTTATACCGTTATTCCGCCCATCCCCTCAATTATGTATTGCCCTCCGTGGCTACCACAAATACATAGTATAGTAATTTTCGCGGAGCGGATGTGAGAGAACTCTGAGTGGTCTACGTAAAATCAAAATGAAACGATACAAAAGATCATTGAAACATAATGCACAAAAACGATAAAACAGGGGACATTTTCAATGCCTCGGATGCTTGCGTTACACGCAAGATCTGTAGATTTTTAATATTCAAATCTTACTTACCTTGAAGATCTTTCAATCCGGGTGGGTCTGTTATGCGGACCTAATTAAGTACAAAGAAGCCCGGCAAGTTCCGCGTACTCAATTTCGGTTTTCAATTAGGATTTTTTCAAATCATGTTTTCACTTGCCCAAGTACGTGATGCTGGAAAGCACGCTCTTGAAAAATACCTCCTAAGTCCCTGTTATATGGTGGACCTCACCCATACATATTTAGGTATTTAAAGTCTACTCACAGTTATTAAAAATTTCCTAAATGAGGCGTTCTCCGCCAACTCATTTTGTAATCTCTCGGATCTGTTCCATAATTGGTCATATTGTAGTATTATTCAGATGTTTTAGTTTACTCGTTTCGGAAAATATTTTTTTTTAAACCCGTATATTATAGAAGATTAAGGCCAAGCAAAAAAAAAAAAAATGTCAACATGAAAAAGTTTTTCATTCGTATCCTATTAATTCATACTATATGAACATTTATCGGACGAGACGAACCAAATTTTTAAGTCTTCTAACTGAGGATCACCTCTTTTAACCCGTATATTATAGAAGATTAAGGCCAAGCAAAAAAAAAAAAAAAAATGTCAACATGAAAAAGTTTTTCGTTCGTATCCTATTAATTCATACTATATGAGAATTTATCGGTAGAGACGAACCAAATTTTTAAGTCTTCTAACTGAGGATCACCTCTTTTAGAGCGTGTAAACCCCAGATAGACCGAAAAAAAACGGAAGTGCATCATAATTTTTTTTTTTTTTTTTCGGTCTTTCTGGGGTTTACACGCTCTAAAAGAGGTGATCCTCAGTTAGAAGACTTAAAAATTTGGTTCGTCTCGTCCGATAAATTCTCATATAGTATGAAAAAGTTTTGTTTTTCCATGAACTATTTGATGCAAAGATAATTTATATCATATTTTTGATGGCATCAAAAAGGCTAAATACAGCGAGAAAAATGGATTCTTTTTTTCTTTCAAT
Source organism: Tenthredo mesomela (assembly GCA_943736025.1). Classification (NCBI taxonomy): domain Eukaryota; kingdom Metazoa; phylum Arthropoda; class Insecta; order Hymenoptera; family Tenthredinidae; genus Tenthredo; species Tenthredo mesomela. The sequence continues at coordinate 19,406,600 of OX031019.1, forward strand.
GCAACACCTTTGATTCCGCTGTAAATCTTACAAGGTACGGTCGGGCTTCTCAATAAGAGCGCTTCCCCTCATCCGTGGTCGAGCAGTACCGCCAACTACCGTGCTTGTTTTGAATGCCACCGGATTCATTTCAAGGCTTTTCAATCAGAGCGTTCGGTGAGGTTTCATTATTGATGACTTTCTCATATTCTGTGAATAATGTGAGTGAGTTTCAATGTTATATATTCAATAATTACCTGCAGAAATTGTGTACCCATTAATTACACGTATGAAACAAACGTTTACGCGCTATACTAGCAAGAAAAATCGAGGAGAGTCGAAGCGTTCTCATTGAGAGACGCGCTTACGTTTCAAGCGAGCGAGCGGTAGAGAGTGGGGGTACCACACTTCTCGGAAATTCCTTCTCCTACATGCCCGTGTGAAAATTTGATAGGGGGTCCCTGATTACCGGCTAGCTGCTAGACGGGCGATCCCGTCTTTAGCGAAACTGTACAGCCCCCGGACGGGGTAACCCCTCTTTAGCGCAGCTGTGCAGCTCCCACACGGGAAATGTGCAGTTGAACTGTAGTTATGATTCGCACCTTTTAACTACCCAGGACCTCTTCAGAAACACTAAATCAAACCCATTTAGCTATTTTTTATTAATAATAATATAAATTACTGTGAATCGAATTCAGTGTATTTAGAAATGCACATTTTTATTCGAGTGCATATATATGAATGATTATTCCTTGTTTTCGTACATACATACATACATATATACGTACATAATTCGTTTATAAATTTTCACAATTAAAATTATAATAGCAACCTACAGAAGCATCCTCAATTTGAATTATTGAAATCAGAATGGCGAGATTAAAGCGAGTTATTTAATTGTCAATCGGTTATCGGTCAAAACAGAATCACGAAGTCGAAAATCAATAATTGTCATTTTTAATGAAATAAACATTAGATGTCAGAAAGATACAATCACCTTTTACTACACTTCGTGTGATTTTGGACATTTTAGCCACGCTTCGCGTGGCTAAAACCCCTATTTTCACACCACCTGAAGTAAAATTTTGTACAATACTCGACGGAAAAACTTCTTCTGATCTCGTGTGATTGCAGAACTCGCCTTCGGCTCGTGCTGCAACCTCACACTCACCAGAGAAAGTTTTACCGGACTCGTATTGTAATGTACTATTTCATAACCGATAAATGTTCGTCGTATTTTGTATAGAGTGAATAAAAGAATCGATCACGGCGCTCTTTTGAGTTGTCAGAAATTCATAATCAAAAACGGCTCAATAAAATTATTTTTTTCCAATCAAAGCAGTGTGTTAGATTTAGAATCATCATAATTGTATGAAATCGCTAATCAAATCGAATCGCTAATCAAGGTTTTTGATTCGATGAGTTCACATGGAATTCTTCATATAAAGTTGTGATATACATTAGACTGGCCGTTGAAAAAAAAGTTTGCGCTTCAACCTGCAAAATATTAAGTTCACCTCGAAAAAAGAAGATCCTCAAAGCTCTAATGCTATATCTCATTATTAAGGGGTGCCGGAAATTTTTTGTTTCATTTTAATTTCAATTTTAATTTTAATTTTGATTTTTTTTTTTTTTTAATTTTCTTAAGATTCGAATTGTTTTTTTTTTTTTTCCCCCATAAATAAGATTTTGATTGTTTTCGGACCTTGATCGTTCTGAATTTCATAACGATTCAAAAAAATCAAACGGTAGACAGATAAATTTCGAATTGAAAATACTTTTTACTCAAACATTTTCAATTTTTCATGATGGAATATTCAACATGACGTCCAAGAAAAATATAGCCTAGGAATTGGTCTGAAAAAATTTCAAGGAAGCGTGGAATGAAAAATTAACAAATCAAATTAATAACAAAAGATAAATCAAGAATGAAAAAATAAATGAATTAAAAATTGAAAAAAATAAGAAAATAATTTGAAAATATTTGAGTACAAAGTATTTTCAATCCCAGATTTATTTGTCTACCGTTTGATTTTTTCGAATCGTTATAAAATTCAAAAAGATCAAGGTCTGAAAACAAATGAAATCTTATTTTAGAGAAAACAAACTAAAAATTTTTGAATTGTTGAAAAAAAATTGAGAAAAAAAATTGACATAAAACGAAAAATTGCCGGCACCTCTTAATAATGAGATAGAGCATTGAAACTTTGAGGATCTTCTCCTTTCAACGTGAACTTAATATTTTCCAAGTTGGAGCGCAAACTTTTTTGTTAACGGCCAGTCTAATATACATCCCATAAACACAGGATCATGTAAAATACGTAAATTATACGTAAAGTTAGTTTAACCCATTGCTTCACGTAAGTCGCGAATCGTCTCGGTGTGAGTCGAGTGGGGGTAAAACCAACCAGCGCAGCGTATGCATCGGTGTGAGTGCCACGCGTAGATGTAGTGTGTAAGTGCGCCCCCCACTATCTGCTACTGCAGGGCCGTAACGACATTCAATTGACGCCGATTCTAGTGTCATTCATATATGCGCCCTCGGATATTTGAAAGATACTCGGCTCACGGACCTGCTCGCGCTGCCCCCACCACGGAGCCCTGACTCAACGCTGGAGAGTGGGGACGCGCTACGTGAAGCAATGGGTTAAAAATGGTATAGGTATAAAATATAAACGTTGAAGAATCTATGGTATATTAACCTATGGGTAATATACGACTTTAATATATGTTTTTAATGAGTTTATTGATATTCAGTCATTTATTAAACGTTCTAAAACTGACTATTCTATATAGTATAAATGAAAGGTCCTGTAGGCGTATATTCGAACGTCAAATAAGCGTTTAGGAATTGTATAAAAATCAGTTGTATAAACTGATACGTTAACACTCCCTAAATCGGGAAAAGAAAAAAGGTTAATAAACGTCGGACTTTATACTATACGTATAAAGATCGGCGAAGAACCGTCGAAAATAACGTTTTTAGGGCGGACATCCTGATAGACATTATCCGTTACTCGTCTACGATTTTTAAACTTATGGTTCATACTCTTTCTCAACGTTTAATATACCATCTTGTGTTTATTGGGATATAGGAAGACATTCAGATTATACCAATCGGTAGTTTGGTGCAGTGGATAGGGCGTGCGACTAGTAATAGATACGAGCGAGCGGACGTGGGTTCAAATCCCGGTTAGGAGAAATATATCAGTGGCGGTTTTTTCAACGAAAATGCGTTTTAATTTACATGCGGTCAATTATAAATTATCAAATTCGACTATCCAACATTTTTCAATAACTTTTTTTATCACGTTTTGTCGTTGAAATAATATAGAAACAAAATTCGGGAAATACAATATAAGCCGGGCAGACTGAACAGAACCCGGATAGTTCAACTGGCCTAGTGAAACTGTCTAGTGCAGCGTTACATTTCCGGACAGTAGCTGTCTAGATCGACTGTCTAGCGCCTGTATTGAAAACGGGTGAACTGGACAACTATTGGCCAGTTCCCGTTTGTAATTTCTACACGGGCAGCCCCGTGAGCGCTCTTATTGAAAAGCCCGAGAGCCCGACTGGATAAGAAAATTGGCATCGTGGAACTCGGCATTCTTACGTATTAGTAATAAAATCAAACTATACCGGGATGAAATATTGATAGTATACAGGCGACGGCGCATGCGCGAGTTTCGTCGTATGCTGAGGCAGGCTGGCCTCAAATACCACTGCGTGACGACTTTGCTGACCAATGAAAAAGAATTATTTGGCGCGTGCGCGGTCACCTGTATACTATCAAGATTTCTTCCTGGTATAGCGTTGTGCTCGTTCGCTCGCTACGCTCGCTCACTCGATTAGGTTTTATTAATTAGTAAGAAAAAAAATTTGAAATTGAAATTTCGGACAAAAAAAAAATTTGAAAAAAAATTTAGTCCGTAGTACTTGGCGGGCCAGGTGTAGGTAAATAGGAGAGTGGTCACTGAGGTCTTTACGAAACATTTTTATATGTCGCTATGATGACCCGCCAAGTACCACGCCCTAAATTTTTTTTCAAATTTTTTTTTCCGAAATTTCAATTTCAAATTTTGTTTCTTATTAATTATTAAAACCTAACCGAGTGAGCGAGCGCAGTGAGCGAACGAGCACACCGCTATATAGTTTCATTTTATTTTCATCTGTTGTACTTGGTAGTTGTATCTGATTTCAATCGTTTTATAGAGATGCTTTTGAAGAACGAGTTTTGTTGAAAACGAATTTTTGGAAGACGACTTTTTGTGGAATCCAAATTTTTGTTGGTAGGTATTTTTGGAGAAAGACTTTTTGTGGAATCCAAATTTTTGTTGGTAGGTATTTTTGGAGCAAGACTTTTTGTTGGTAGATTTTTGTGGAGACCACTCTAATGTAATTGGCGAAGGTTTTTGCACCAGAGGTGCTTTTTGGGGGATATGACGACTTTTTGTAAAATTTCGCTGGACCACCTTAAAATTGTACTCGCTGGCTACGCTCGGTCGATTGGATTTTCATGAAAATGAGTGTAAAAGCATAATTTACGAAGCTAGAAATAACAATGAAAAGTTAGGTACTAATGGAGAATAAAATACCCTGTCACAGCATAATCAGCGACTCAAATTTCAAAATATATTAATGGAACGCTGGTCTACGTTGTACACAACTTCTTAGGTAGACCTACAAATACTCATCTAACAGAAGAATTATCTAAACCCAAGGCAGAATTAGCGACGTACTTCATTGTTATAGCAGAGTTTTCAGTTTTTTGATATATTGGAGATTGATTGGTATATTTATGCCTTGGTGGGACCATGGAGCAAGGGAAAATTACAAAAAAATATAAAGTAAATCTAGCATGCGCCTTAAATAACTAACGGAGAGAACGAGAGAAAGAGAGAGAGAGAGATTGGAGAGAACATATACTGAGAATGCAATAACGAGGCAGCTAAATCTGAAGGACGAGGCTGAAGCTATCAGCCGCATCTAGCAGCCGAACAGGGCCGCAGCAGCACGTGGGCCCCTCCGCATTAAAAATTGGTTTTACGCAACCATTATGGGTTATATTCAATCACTATCGAGACAAATGATCTCAAACTATGAGCAAGTGATTTTCGGGTGTAGAAAAACCATAAAGATTCAGGTTTCTCGAATGTTTCACGTAAATTGTGAGTTGGAGAATATTACAGCAGCCACCAACTCGGCGGGGTAGTAGAGGGTTGTTTATTTACACAGGGGTTCGTTACTTGACTAACTATTGAAAACCATCGACTTTTCGAGGGAGCAGCCGGTTTTTTTCGTTTTTTGAATTTTTGAATCCGTAAAATTGACGAAATTCGGTGAAAATTGCAACAGCCGCCAACTCGGCGGGGTAGTAGAGGGTTGTTTATTTACACAGGGGTTCGTTACTTGACTAACTATTGGAAACCATCGACTTTTCGAAGGAGCAGCCGGTTTTTTTCGTTTTTTGAATTTTTGAATCCGTAAAATTGACGAAATTCGGTGAAAATTGCAACAGCCGCCAACTCGGCGGGGTAGTAGAGGGTTGTTTATTTACACAGGGGTTCGTTACTTGACTAACTATTGGAAACCATCGACTTTTCGAAGGAGCAGCCGGTTTTTTTCGTTTTTTGAATTTTTGAATCCGTAAAATTGACGAAATTCGGTGAAAATTGCAACAGCCGCCAACTCGGCGGGGTAGTAGAGGGTTGTTTATTTACACAGGGGTTCGTTACTTGACTGACTATTGGAAACCATCGACTTTTCGAGGGAGCAGCCGGTTTTTTTCGTTTTTTGAATTTTTGAATCCGTAAAATTGACGAAATTCGGTGAAAATTGCAACAGCCGCCAACTCGGCGGGGTAGTAGAGAGTTGTTTATTTACACAGGGGTTCGTTACTTGACTGACTATTGGAAACCATCGACTTTTCGAGGGAGCAGCCGGTTTTTTTCGTTTTTTGAATTTTTGAATCCGTAAAATTGACGAAATTCGGTGAAAATTGCAACAGCCGCCAACTCGGCGGGGTAGTAGAGGGTTGTTTATTTACACAGGGGTTCGTTACTTGACTGACTATTGGAAACCATCGACTTTTCGAGGGAGCAGCCGGTTTTTTTCGTTTTTTGAATTTTTGAATCCGTAAAAATGACGAAATTCGGTGAAAATTGCAACAGCCGCCAACTTGGCGGGGTAGTAGAGGGTTGTTTATTTACACAGGGGTTCGTTACTTGACTAACTATTGGAAACCATCGACTTTTCGATGGAGCAGTGGTTTTTTTTTTTTTAATATTCAGTATAGATAATAAAATGCGTATATTATGATAAAATAAAAGAAGCCGGTCAGTCGGCATAGGTGCAAACGGGTGAATATTTACATAAGGGTAGTTCTTGACTAGAACTCTCATATAGTGTCAATTTCTCGAAGGAGCAAACGTTTTTTTTTTTTTTTTTTCGATATTTTGTATAGATAATAAAATGCGTAAATTATGATAAAAGAAAAGAAGCCGGTCAGTCGGCATAAGTGCAAAGGGGTGAATATTTACACAAGGGTAGTACTTGACTAAAACTCTCACATAGTTGCTCTTTTTTAAAGGAGCTAACGTTTTTTTTTTTTTTTTTTTTTTTAATATTTTGTATAGATAATAAAATGCGTATATTATGATAAAATAAAAGAAGCCGGTCAGTCGGCATAGGTGCAAACGGGTGAATATTTACATAAGGGTAGTTCTTGACTAGAACTCTCATATAGTGTCCATTGCTCGAAGGAGCAAACGTTTTTTTTTTTTTTTTCGATATTTTGTATAGATAATAAAATGCGTAAATTATGATAAAAGAAAAGAAGCCGGTCAGTCGGCATAAGTGCAAAGGGGTGAATATTTACACAAGGGTAGTACTTGACTAAAACTCTCACATAGTTGCTCTTTTTTAAAGGAGCTAACGTTTTTTTTTTTTTTTTTTTTTTAATATTTTGTATAGATAATAAAATGCGTATATTATGATGATATGAAAGAAGCCGGTCAGTCGGCATAAGGGCAAAAGGGTGAATATTCACACAAGGGTAGTTCTTGACTAGAACTCTCATATAGTGTCCAGTTCTCGGAGGAGCAAACTTTTTTTTTTTTTTTTTTAATATTTTCTAGAGATAATAAAATGCGTAAATTATGATAAAATGAAAGAAGCCGGTCAGTCGGCATAGGTGCAAACGGGTGAATATTTATCTTTTTTGTTATTTATATAATCACTTTTTCTTATGGGTCAGTGACAGACTAACAACCACGTCATGTTGCAGTGATTAACACGTGCAGCGATGCGCAGTACTCCAGGGTGCTATCGGAACTTAGCGGCGGTTCTCGGATCATTGTTATATCCGGGTGATTGTCGAATTTCCTTGTGGATTTTGGTAAAGGCGGGTCAAGCAGACTGTCATCAAGCATCAAACCACGTCGTCGGGTTGTTTCATTTTGAGTTTTTTCGTCGATTTCTGCATCCATCAGTATGCATGCTATTCCCTTACGAGCCGTATTCATGTCTCTCTCAGTAAATTGTGAGTATGATCCCGTGCATACTATATACGCCCATGTACACACGTGTACCCCGCAATTACCGTAAGTGCCTTCCCCTGAAATTTGCGATGGAATGTCATGTGGAACGTTAACCTTCCACAATGGCCAACACAAATTCTGTTTTCCCTTTCGTAAACCAGGATTTGGGTGCCTTTCCATGAAAGTGCACAGATTACGGATTAGGTTGGGTGGTGGTAACCCGTGCAGCGAGTCGAAGTATGTGAAAAGTTTGTGGCTAATGTCGACCAGCAGTAAGGTCCAGTGATTTCCTAAGTGCACAGGTATCAACCATACATTATAGCCCCAGATATTCGCGGCAGCTGCCTATCTTCTGTACCCGCAACTCAATTGTGCTGATTTCATCAACACTTCTGTGAAGAAGGTTTCAAAGTGTGGGACTTTAAAGTTATTGGAACCTGCCAGTTTCGTTGTTATAGTTAGAAACCCGTTAACAATGTTATCGTCCAACCATTTATTTGGCAGTAGTGTTGTAAAAGCTTTTTCATTTATGTATAGTCCAGAAATGTGCTTCTCCAATTTAGGAAAACCTGGGGGATACATGAGCTTTTCGTCAAATAACCTCGTTTTTGCGTCGATTTCACGGTCTTTCTCGAAGTTATGCACGTCGGGAACAACGTCAGGCACTGTGTCCATTTGTACGTGTAGCGGCGATGACGAGAGAAGTTCTTCTCTTCCGTCAGCCAAGTCAGGTTCATCCTGGAACATCATTTCTGGCGATGGCAGGAGTGGTCCTTCATCGGCCAGTGTGATCATCGGATCATCTACATCTTCTTCGGCATTTTGCGCCACATGTTCAGAAACATTTTGGCTTTCCGCTTTTTGATTGTCACTCGACCTCAAGTATCGTGTGCATGTGAAGAATCGGTTGATGCGACTTTTGCGTTTTTTTTGCCAGGTTTCTTCGGCAAAGATTTCAGGATTAGCAATCGCTTGTTTTCGTCGCAGTGACTGCTTCTTCCTACATCGAGTCGTCACCAATGAATACCTACGTTCCCGGATTCTCGACTGTAATATCGATTCCATGCGCATAATAAATCGGGGAGCGGGTATTCTTAACTTACCTCGAAAGATGTCTTTTTTAACAATTTTAAACCAATTCTCCGCGGAAGCGTTTGAATCTCTGCAAATGGAAAACCTACAAATAAAAATAGCTGACCATAGTGGAAGATATGGTAGCAAATACTCCATAAAGTACGATACGAACTCAGCTGAATAATAAGGATTTCGTACAGCCCTATCGTCAGTTTTTGACTCAACAGAACGTTGGATATCTTTTGAAAAGATATAAAATGGGGATGCTCTGCGGATACCCACTTCATATTCATCGTCATACTCATCTGGCCGGTTCTCAACTTCGTCAAAATCAAATTCTTCGGCTTCTGACGAGATACTGACAGCTGCTATAGCACTTTTCAAATCAGCCCGTTCCCTTTCTGTCCCAAAAATGATAATCAAGTACCGCACACCAAGCTTAACCTTTTCCAGAGTGTCGCAATGGATAAGGTGTGTAGTTACGGCACCAGCGAGCTTACGTTTATCAGCGTCCTTAAAATACGTCTTGATTTTACGTAAAACTGTGTGAATGAAATGGGAAGAGCAGATGTGAAGAATTGTCATTCGCTTTATCGGTTTGATACCCTGAATTTCGGCGTACACTTGCTTAATATATTCCGACAAAGTCATGCCCGTGAATGCTTGCACAACCGATTGAATTATCGCTAGACCGAAGTCAGTTTCGATTTTATCGATGATAGGCCATCGGGGCGATAGCTGTTTCAACTTGAACACAAACACCTGAAGGAAGTGCAAAATGTAGGGAACGCTATGGACAGATGATATACATTCTGCCACGGGAAGTGGACCAAACTCCTTCGAACCAGGTAAAATCATGGCATAATAATAAATTTGTTTATGCACACCTGGTGGCTTGTCCACAATGGAGCCTGTTGCGTCAAGATGACAAAATACGGGACCGGGTCTGAGCGATGACAAATAGCGTACTTGTTCCTCGGTGAATAGTACAATAAAAAAAGGGTATAGAGAATACTCTTGGATGTAACCTTTAACATGTTTTCCTGGCCAAGAAATTCTGAACGCGTCGCTCAATTTCAATAAAAAACGAGTGATATCGCTGTCTAAATCAGCTTTCGTGTTATTTTCGCTGGATATTCCTTGCAAAACAGACGAACTCAGGGCATTATTCATATTGCCAGCTTCCAAAATTTCATCCGATACCCTATTCAACATTTTATATTTAAGAAAACCTGGTGAATTGCTCTCTAGCTCCTTAGCAATTGACGCTCGTTTCTGATTTCGGACAAAACGGCGGTGTACTTCACCAACGTTATGACAGATATCGCCTTGCGTGGCCACCATCACTTCTTTATCGATGTGAGGCGTGCTAATCTTACTGTGCACCGTGAATTTGAACGAAGTGCAAGAACTATGCTTACAAGTTGCGACAGCCTGGAAGGATACTAAATTATCGTCAAGTTCTTTTTCGTACTCTCGATAGCGGCATTTGTGCCACTTGAATGATAAGACACAAATTGGGAAGGATTTTTCAAATATATCATTGAAGGCTTCACACCAACCCAGTTTTAACGTTTTACCCTCGGACCAATATAATTCCCAAAAATTTCGTGGTAACACAATGTGTTTGTCAGTTCTCAGCCATACGTCTCTTTTGTCTTTGGACTTTTTTATTGGTCTATCAGGAACCGATGCTATAGTGACATCAGAATTTTGATCATGTCGTTTATTGGCAAAAGAAATGGCAGTATCAGAATTTTTTTCGGATTTTATACCACAAACAGTACTATTCTCAGTGGCGGGTGTGTCGTGTTTATCAAAATCAGCCGACGTATTTTTCGGTATCTCGGTCTGCGTCAGTATCCAATTTTCCGTCATGTCACCGTCGAAATTGTGATAATTATTATTTTCAATATCGGTCACGCCGTCGTTTAAGCTCAATGGGGTTCTACCCATCTCACTGGTGATGGGAGACGAATTGACTCTACATGCTGCTTTTACGTCTGAGTAAATCGAATCTGTCGTTTCGTTGTCGTCAACAAAATCGTGATCTGAAAAATCTTTTTGTTTCGAAAGACCGTGGTATGGCAGAGATTCATTGTGATCGATCGAAGCTATCGGTTTCAGGGCTATATTCTCAATGATAGCGATAAAACGTTTTACAGAATTCAGGTGTCTTTTAAATCTATAAAAGTATTTTTGCGCATATTTTGCTATCGTTCTCTGTCGATTGGTATCACAATGAATTTTACTACAAACTTTGAACCAGAGGCCATCTTTCGTTTTGTAGGACGATGCTAATAGAGTCTCTATAAAACTCTCAATATTAGTCGTACTCGGGCAGACCTCAAAGATAGCTTTAGCTATCGCTTCATCGTATCCCGACATTTCGAGATCAGCCGAGTCTATCTATACCAGTAAATAAATAATTTTCAAAACAATTCGGGAAAAGTATTTTGGAAAAAAGGAACTATGAGAAATATGTATTGGATCATATACAATAATACACATAAGCATCGAGAGGATTGTAAAATATAAAGCGGTTGTGCACTACAATGTTTCAATCGCTCGCAGATTGACTGTGAGGATTGTAGTAGAGCTAGGGTTCTCACATTCGAGTATCTGTAGCCTGGCTACGGACTTGACCGTAGAGAATAAGACAGCGGCGACGCAATACGACGCAGCGTGGTAGTAGAGGGGATGGAGGCATATCAACTGGGGACCGAAGCGGACTACAGTAGTGGAGATGGCCCGGGGCATCAATGGGAGAACGAAATAAAGATAATCAACATTAAAAACGATGATATCTCGAGGACGGATCAAAGGATTTTGGTGAATCTTGGAACTCTGAAGTTTTTTAAATCGCTGATCACAAAGCCGATACCAAATTTCAGAAATGCAAAATGCCGACCCTAATATGACAGTCTGGAATCGAAAAATGACTGATGATTTCAATAGAATCTAAAACAATAGTATATTGTGTACCAAGGGCGTAAAGTGGGCTTTTTTTAGACCGAGTGTGGAGTTTGCAGTACGAGTCAGAGGCGAGGTAGCACGAGTCGAAGACGAGTGCGTCTGCGAGCCGAAGACGAGTACTGCAACCACACAAGGTCAAAAAGCCCACTTAGCCCTGGTGCACACAATATTTTTTGTAACAGCACGATTTTCGCGTTTTCTCAACATTGTTGATAATTTTCTTGAAATAATAAAAATGCCCGCTGCAGCGGGCGATTTTATTATAATAATGAATTGCGCCCGCTGCAGCGGGCGTTTTTATTATTATGGTAAAAAACGCCCGCTCGTCTGAAAACTGTCACTTGAGGCCCGCTGAATGGGTCAAAAAACGCAAAAATCGTGCATGTGTTACAAAAAATAGTTTTTTGACTCATTTTCTTCGATTATTTTCAATCATTGTCCACATCTCCGTAGTAATATATTGTGTTTTGTAACACATGCACGATTTACGCGTTTTTTTTTTTACCTATAAATAGGGCCGAAAGTAGCCGTTTATTAACCGCTTGAGAAGAGCAGGCAATAATAAATTCATTATTGCCCGCTTCTTCAAAAGCGGGAAAAAATGGTTTCATTATCGCGCGCTTGTTCAATAAGCGGGCAATAATAGTTTCATTATTGCCCGCTTTTTTCAAAGTTATCGAAAACGACCGTATGTGATTTTTTATACACACGCACACACACATGTATATATATATATATATATATATATATATATATATATATATATATATATATATATATATATATATATATATATATATATGAGCAAGTCTACCAATTCTGGACGTCGGATCCGGTCTCACCCCCTCAGATCTTTTTGAAATTTTTTGAGCTGAAAGTCCTAATCGAAAAACAGCATGCCAATTTTTGTCAGATTTTTATCCCTCTTATTTTAGAAGTTATTATATGGGGTGTTCCGTATAGTTTTGTACTTCTTGTTTTATTCATGTTTTTTTTTAGTTTCTTTGCCAGTATAGAATTTAAAAAACGAACTGGGTTTCTTGTGTGAAAAAGTCTCAGCTTTTCGAAAAAAATACTTTTTTTTCGTTTATGCTTGTAAAAAGCTCTTAAAATTGAGTTTAAAATCTAAAAAGCTGTTTTTTTGCCATTGCCCAAATTGTGACAAAAATTTCAATACTTTTTTCGAAAAGCTGAGAAAATTTCACATAAAATACGTCATTTTCAAGGTAGGTTCTCGATAAACACACGAGAAGTGAATAGCTTAACAAAATTAAAGAAAATTTTCAATTCATTTTATGCATTCAATAATAATTTTTTTCCCTCTTTCTCTCCCACGTCTCTCCTTCGCTTAAGGAATGGATGAAAAAACAGAAATTAGAGAAAATTTTGAATTTATTTTGGATATTTTATTTTATAATGTAATAAGTATGAGAATTATATTGAAATAATTTGGGTTATTGGAGATAACTAAATTGTTTATCGAGAACCCACCTTGAAAATGACGTATTTTATGTGAAATTTTCTCAGATTTTCGAAAAAAGTATTGAAATTTTTTTCACAATTTGGGCAATGGTAAAAAAACAGCTTTTTAGAATTTAAACTTAATTTTAAGAGCTTTTTACAAGCATAAACGAAAAAAAAGTATTTTTTTCAAAAAGCTGAGACTTTTTCACACAAGAAACCCAGTTTGTTTTTTAAATTCTATACTGGCAAAGAAACTAAAAAAAAAAAACATGAATAAAACAAGAAGTACAAAACTATACGAAATACCCCATATAATAACTCCTAAAATAAGAGGGATAAAAATCTGAAAAAAATTGGCATGCTGTCTTCCGATTAGGACTTTCAACTCAAAAAATTTGAAAAAGTTCTGAAGGGGTAAGACTGGATCCGACGACCAGAATTGGTAGACTTGCTCATATATATATACAATATACATCATACATAATATGTACTATACGTATATATTGTATACATAGATACACAAAAAACGCAGAAATCAATAGATGCGTTCCAAAAAATGTGGTGTGCAGCAAGGGCTAAGTGGGCTTTTGACCTCGGGTGGTTGCAGTGCTCGGTCTAAAAAAGATCACTTCACGCCCTTGCTACACAATATACTATTGTATTCATAGTAATCATAATATTCATAGTAATAATTTGTATTCATAGTCAAAATGAATTTTGGCGGGAAGTCCGAGGGCTAGCCCATTAGGGACACTCCGAAACCACTTATTTCTGTAGTTATCTAACTGCACAGAACCCTGTGTGTTGCGCCCGATTTTTCTTTTGGATTGAAAAAATTGTGTGGTGAAATAATCTAGTGACTGCTGCAATTTTCACCGAATTTCGTCATTTGTACGGATTCAAAAATTCAAAAAACGAAAAAAGCCGGCTGCTCCCTCGAAAAGTCGATGGTTTCCAATAGTTAGTCAAGTAACGAACCCTTGTGTAAATAAACAACCCTCTACTACCCCGCCGAGTTGGCGGCTGTTGCAATTTTCACCGAATTTCGTCAATTTTACGGATTCAAAAATTCAAAAAACGAAAAAAACCGGCTGCTCCCTCGAAAAGTCGATGGTTTCCAATAGTCAGTCAAGTAACGAACCCCTGTGTAAATAAACAACCCTCTACTACCCCGCCGAGTTGGCGGCTGTTGCAATTTTCACCGAATTTCGTCAATTTTACGGATTCAAAAATTCAAAAAACGAAAAAAACCGGCTGCTCCCTCGAAAAGTCGATGGTTTCCAATAGTCAGTCAAGTAACGAACCCCTGTGTAAATAAACAACCCTCTACTACCCCGCCGAGTTGGCGGCTGTTGCAATTTTCACCGAATTTCGTCAATTTTACGGATTCAAAAATTCAAAAAACGAAAAAAAACCGGCTGCTCCCTCGAAAAGTCGATGGTTTCCAATAGTCAGTCAAGTAACGAACCCCTGTGTAAATAAACAACTCTCTACTACCCCGCCGAGTTGGCGGCTGTTGCAATTTTCACCGAATTTCGTCAATTTTACGGATTCAAAAATTCAAAAAACGAAAAAAACCGGCTGCTCCCTCGAAAAGTCGATGGTTTCCAATAGTCAGTCAAGTAACGAACCCCTGTGTAAATAAACAACCCTCTACTACCCCGCCGAGTTGGCGGCTGTTGCAATTTTCACCGAATTTCGTCAATTTTACGGATTCAAAAATTCAAAAAACGAAAAAAACCGGCTGCTCCTTCGAAAAGTCGATGGTTTCCAATAGTTAGTCAAGTAACGAACCCCTGTGTAAATAAACAACCCTCTACTACCCCACCGAGTTGGCGGCTGTTGCAATTTTCACCGAATTTCGTCATTTTTACGGATTCAAAAATTCAAAAAACGAAAAAAAAAGGCTGCTCCCTCGGAAAGTGAATAATTTCCAATAGTTAGACAAGTCACGAACCCCTGTGTAAATAAACAACCCTCTACTACCCCGCCGAGTTGGCGGCTGTTGCAATTTTCACCGAATTTCGTCATTTTTACGGATTCAAAAATTCAAAAAACGAAAAAAACCGGCTGCTCCCTCGAAAAGTCGATGGTTTTCAATAGTTAGTCAAGTAACGAACCCCTGTGTAAATAAACAACCCTCTACTACCCCGCCGAGTTGGCGGCTGTTGCAATTTTCACCGAATTTCGTCAATTTTACGGATTCAAAAATTCAAAAAACGAAAAAAACCGGCTGCTCCCTCGAAAAGTCGATGGTTTCCAATAGTCAGTCAAGTAACGAACCCGTGTGTAAATAAACAACCCTCTACTACCCCGCCGAGTTGGCGGCTGTTGCAATTTTCACCGAATTTCGTCAATTTTACGGATTCAAAAATTCAAAAAACGAAAAAAACCGGCTGCTCCCTCGAAAAGTCGATGGTTTCCAATAGTCAGTCAAGTAACGAACCCGTGTGTAAATAAACAACCCTCTACTACCCCGCCGAGTTGGCGGCTGTTGCAATTTTCACCGAATTTCGTCAATTTTACGGATTCAAAAATTCAAAAAACGAAAAAAACCGGCTGCTCCCTCGAAAAGTCGATGGTTTCCAATAGTCAGTCAAGTAACGAACCCCTGTGTAAATAAACAACCCTCTACTACCCCGCCGAGTTGGCGGCTGTTGCAATTTTCACCGAATTTCGTCAATTTTACGGATTCAAAAATTCAAAAAACGAAAGAAACCGGCTGCTCCCTCGAAAAGTCGATGGTTTCCAATAGTCAGTCAAGTAACGAACCCCTGTGTAAATAAACAACCCTCTACTACCCCGCCGAGTTGGCGGCTGTTGCAATTTTCACCGAATTTCGTCAATTTTACGGATTCAAAAATTCAAAAAACGAAAAAAACCGGCTGCTCCCTCGAAAAGTCGATGGTTTCCAATAGTTAGTCAAGTAACGAACCCCTGTGTAAATAAACAACCCTCTACTACCCCGCCGAGTTGGCGGCTGTTGCAATTTTCACCGAATTTCGTCAATTTTACGGATTCAAAAATTCAAAAAACGAAAAAAACCGGCTGCTCCCTCGAAAAGTCGATGGTTTCGAATAGTTAGTCAAGTAACGAACCCCTGTGTAAATAAACAACCCTCTACTACCCCGCCGAGTTGGTGGCTGCTGTAATATTCTCCAACTCACAATTCACGTGAAACATTCGAGAAACCTGAATCTTTATGGTTTTTCTACACCCGAAAATCACTTGCTCATAGTTTGAGATCATTTGTCTCGATAGTGATTGAATATAACCCATAATAGTTGCGTAAAACCAATTTTTAATGCGGAGGGGCCCACGTGCTGCTGCGGCCCTGTTCGGCTGCTAGATGCGGCTGCCAGCTTCAGCCTCGTATCTGAAGGTATACGTCCTGCGGCGAACAGTTTTAGTGGAGAAACAGATTTGAAATACTTCAATGAGGCTTCAGCGTTGGGGGAAATACTGGAACAATAATATTATTTGAAAACTTGACTTTATCAATATTATAACTATTAAATAAGGATCCACACTTTACCAAAAGCTAAGCCAAAAGCTATAATGTGCGGACAGTCTCATTCACTTCATAGGCACTACTCCTCCCTCTGATTGCTGTGCCACTGCTGTCCAATCGTACAATAATCACCAGACTCAATGTAGAGATGTATCACAGAGAATGTTGTGCATCGTAGTTAATTTGACAATATCCTAAGTATCCAATTTTAAGTGTACTTTAGAAAACAACCCTCAGAATGCAATAACAATCCAGGCGATATTGGAGGTTGACGTTGTCGAGTGAACAAGTTGGCTGGCCAACTAAATGCATTTGAAACATTTCGACGATAAAGCTTAGCGTAGGTGAATGTCTGTGACCCGTTGGTAGTCCGCTGCTATCTTTATTCTACTAAAACCGCCGTGTTATGGGAATTTTTAACTTAGTGTAGGAATAACGATCGATATGGTTCAACGCTTTGCCCGAAACTATAGTGTGAGGATATTGTAAAATTAACCGGACCTGAGTTATAAAAACAGTTTTGTCAATTCGCTGAGTATGGAATTCCTGTTTGCTGTAAAAATGCCTCTACTACTATCGAAGCACTCGTATGAATCCTTGTCAACTATTATTGCGTATCGTACAGCTCTCACTCTCATATCATTGTCGCATCGCATGATGATTGGCATCTAAAATAGGAATATGTAACAAATGAAATACGCTATCCTGCATTATACAAATTTTGTTGCACAGAGCTAGAAATAGTGTGGGACGGTAAGCCACGATTGAAGAAAAAGTATTAAAAGACGGTTCGAGCCAATTTCTTCTGACACAGAATAAATTTCACATATTTCCAATATGTATTTTTCACAACGTGAACCACTGTTAATTACGTAAACGATTAATATACGAAAGCTTTGCCATTAGCCTAACAAGTCGGGCAACCTAACCTGAAAATTTGATTTTCCAATGAACCTGCAACTCTCAATTACCATACGGTAGAGCTGAACACGTGAATTCAGTTAAAAATTTCATTTTCATTTCACTATTTGGGTAATGATTCTCATATCACATATAATACCCTCATAATATCATGTAGCTGTAACGAGCGGAATAATAAAATGTTTGCGGTCAGCGACGAGCTGTCATCCATAGCAGCCGACATCCGTAACAACAGAGACCTTGTACGACAACCAATCGCAGCCGATTTGTCCACCATAGACGGCGATGTATGTTACAAGACGGGTGAACTCGCTCTGTTTCAGTATGCATGTAATTTCCCCATTCAGGGCGAGCGACTCTCGCTGTCGGGAGAGCGACTCTAGGTATATTACATAGTTAGAATACAATTTGGCTGGAGACGAAGACGAAAATTTACCACATATATAATTTGAGCAAATAATTTAATCGGATGATTCATATCTCAGCCGTCGGAAATAATACATGCCAAAATAAATCATTGAATCCCGGACATGTTGCCGAACGAAAGATAATAAGAGTTCACAGTCACGGTATAGGCCCGATAGAGCTTCCGTTCGGGTAAAGAGACTCGGTCTCGCGCGGTTATATATATATTTTTTTTTTTCTCCTGTACTTGGCGCGAGACTCTACCGAGTCTCTTTGATTCTTCTTTCCTAGACCTCCTCAGCAATGTATGTAGAACATTCTTTAGGTTTCGTAGGTCAAAAACAACACCTCACGAGGTGTTTCTTTTTCACCTTAGGAGGTATTTTTTTCACCTACAAAATCTAAATAATGTTCTACATTCTTACGTACAAGCCTAGAAGTTAGATGTAACCTTAAGGCGAGGTTTCAGTCGCTCCGTCACTTCGAAACGGCGACGCATAAGCTATACCTATATACAGGGTGTTACAACTAACTATGTCACCCCGACGGGTGGTGATAGGGGGGACCTTAACTAACATTTTCGATATAGGAACCCATGTCCGGAAAGTTGACGTTACCTTGATAAGAGGGATTCAAAGTTTTCAGCAAACGCCTGCAACGCTTTCTCACAGGCGCTGCGAAATCGTCGAGAATTTAGAAATAATCTAAGTCTCATTCAACTATTTATTAACAACATAATGAATCTAACGCAGTGTTCCAAATATCACAGAAAATAAGTATTTTCGTCGTTAAGTGGGGACTCCGCAGGTTTTGTTGAAAAAACCACGTTTCTGCTCTTGAAATCACGGAAAAACATCCAATCGAAAATTTCTGACAGCAATTTTTTGATTATAATACTATGTGTCTTGAAAAAAAAAAATGTCAACCTCCTGCGATGAAAGCGTATGCGCAGGAAACCTTTTGCAGCGAAGCGACTGCGAAGAAAATGCGAAAGGTTCCCTGCGCATACGCTTTCATCGCAGGAGGTTGACATTTTTTTTCAAGACACGTAATATTATAAATCGAAAAATTGCTGTCAGGAATTTTCGATTGGATGTTTTTTCGTGATATCAAGAGCAGAAACGTGGTTTTTTCAACAAAACCTGCGGAGTCTCCCCTTAACGACGAAAATACTTATTTTCTGTGATATTTGGAACACTGCGTTAGATTCATTATGTTGTTAATAAATAGTTGAATGAGACTTAGATTATTTCTAAATTCTCGACGATTTCGCAGCGCCTGTGAGAAAGCGTTGCAGGCGTTTGCTGAAAACTTTGAATCCCTCTTATCAAGGTAACGTCAACTTTCCGGACATGGGTTCCTATATCGAAAATGTTAGTTAAGGTCCCCCCTATCACCACCCGTCGGGGTGACATAGTTAGTTGTAACACCCTGTATAGTATAAGTCATGTGTCTACCGCCGCCGCGAATGCCTCGCGAAAGTTCTGCTTCACGTGAAGACAAAAGCTCTAAATGCAGAATTTTTACGACAATGTGATTCTCCGATAAATTCTCTAGAGCGGTAAACTGGATTTAGACATGAACACCAGCTGAAGAAGTAATGCAAGCACTTTCCGTTTCGAAACAGCTGATCGTGGGTTCTGATCTGAACTACAAAAACAAATATTTTTTTCACAAATTCGCGATATTGTGGTCATCCGCTCTAGAATTATTCAAAATAAACCCATTCTCAGAAGGAATTTTCATTTTTTTTGGTAGTTATTGATAGTCCAGTCATTTGGTAGTTCTAGCAGGAAAGTTTAGCGGAAGTTTTGAAAATTGGTAGTCTCATAGATTTTGAGGTGCTCTTTTCGAATTTTTACTCTGCAACCTCGTACCGATATGGGAAATGGCACTATTTTGGGGAAAATGGCATGAACAACTGATTTTTCGCAAATATCTCCTTACCGGTTCATTTTTCGACAAAAGTAGTTATTTACAAAATTATTCTGCAGACAATTTGCAACAATTTATATTTTATTGACTTTTTTGTCAGATTAGTAGTTTTGGCGTACGAGCGCCGCGAGTATAATCGCAACACCCGCATTGGTAGAAAACATTCCAGAACGTGTCGTATGGGCCATTCCACGTGAACCGGATCAGTCACCTTTCAGATATTTTTTTAATTTTGCATGTCGATTGTCCTCGGGGAGTTAGATTTTTGTGCCAAAGGATTTTTCAATTAGTGCAAAATTCGTTGAGTTATTTGCATAAACAAATTCGAGCAAGGTTTCTTTCAAAAATTCATAACTCCGCCAAAAATGACACTGGACTGAATTTTTTCTTTTCAGTTTACGCGGAAAGAGTAAGAGTATAAGAGTAAGAGTAAGAGTAAGAGGAAGAGTCATAGAATGTATAAAAAAATATGTACTTCGAAAAAAGTTTGTTCATCCATTGTTTATTTAACAATTAAGTTTTCAAAGATTTTTAAAACAGGGTGTGACACGGTCAAAAAAAATTTTTTTAATACTGACATATACTTTGCACTATACTACAGCCTGTGAATCAAATTTAGGAACGTGTTATTTTTTGTTTTAGAGTAAAAAATCGCTAAAGTTCGCGGCGCGCGCCAATTCCGAGACGACGCCGCGTGGAACGTAATGGCGTGCGTTAGATTGCTGTTCGCCGCTAATCGACGGACGCGTAGCTGCGGTATTCGAGAGTCATTTTCACAATGAGTGACACGATTTAAAAATCTGAAAAAAATACTGTAGTTTCCCAATGAAAACTATAAGCGATACGTTGAATTTCTAGAACGTGTTCTTTTTCGTTTCTCAAATATTGCAGCTTCAAATTTTCGCATGTATGCTGAGCTGTATGCTAAGATTTCAAACTGCAATAGTTCGAAAACAGAAGAGAACACGTTCTCGAAACTCAACGCATTGCTTATAGTTGCCATTGGGAAACTACAGTATTTTTTCCAGATTTTAAAATCGTGTCACTCATTGTGAAAATGACTCTCGAATACCGCAAGTACGCGTCCGTCGAGTAGCGGCGAACAGTAGTCTAACGCACGCCATTATGGCTCATCTACAATGGTCGCTAAAACGCAAGGGCGCTGGTCACAATCACAAGAAGGTTGCAACGAACAAATGCATGTATACAAAGTCTTTGCATGTATGCCGTTTAGGACGGGCGTTGCGACCTGCGACCTTGCGTTTTAGCGACCATTGTAGATCAGCCATCACGTTCCACGCGGCGTCGACTCGGAATTGGCGCGCACGCCAACTTTAGCGATTTTTTACTCGAAAACAAAAAATAACACGTTCCTAAATTTAATTCACAGGCTGTAGTATAGTGCAAAGTATATGTCAGTATTTGAAAAAAAAATTTTGATCGTGTCATACCCTGTTTTAAAAATCTTTGAAAACTTGATTGTTAAATAAACAATGGATAAACAAACTTTTTTAAAAGTACATATTTTTTTATGCATTCTATGACCGTTTCTCGTCGACTGAAAAAAAAAATTCAGTCCAGTGTCATTTTTGGCGGAGTTATGAATTTTTGAAAAAAACCTTGCTCGAATTTGTTTATGCAAATGACTCAACGAATTTTGCACTAATTGGAAAATCCTTTGGCACAAAGATCTAACTTCCCGAGGACAATCGACATGCAAAATTAAAAAAATATCTGAGAGGTGACTGATCCGGTTCACGTGGAATAGCCCATACGACGCGTTGTGGAATGTTTTCTACCAATGCGGGTGTTGCAATTATACTCGCGGCGCTCGTACGCCAAAACTACTAATCTGACAAAAAAGTCAATGGAACATAAATTGTTGCAAATTGTCTGCAGAATAATTTTGTAAATAACTACTTTTGTCCAAAAATCAACCGGTAAGAAGATATTTGCGAAAAATCAGTTTTTTATGCCATTTTCCCCAAAATAGTGCCATTTCCCATATCGGTACGAGGTTGCAGAGTGAAAATTCGAAAAGAGCACCTCAAAATCTATGAGACTACCAATTTTCAAAACTTCCGCTAAACTTTCCAGGTAAACCCCCATTTGAGCACCAAATGACTGGACTATGAATGAAGCGAAACTTTCGATACATGCTGTCTCGGTTGGTCAAGAAGGACTGAAACCCCGCCTTAAGGTAAAGTGAAACGTTTGTCAGAACCTCGAAAACGGGAATAAAGAATTCTCCGGAACTACTGGACCGATCGCGATGAAACTTTGAGGGATTACACATAATTGTGGCAGAAAGTGGCTAATTATTTCACTTTTCCAAAATTTGACAAAAATTTTAACAGATTGACGTACCAACCACATAAATCGCGAGATTATTCACCGTCGCCGTAGACAATCGCATTTTCCGGATAATTAGCCACTCTGCAATGAAATACCAAACACTTCGAGCCTAATCCCGTGTCATTTGATGAAGAAATGGCTGAGAATTGACGATTCTCAGTTACTCATAACCATAGATATAAGGTTAGTAGATTGGACAAGCTGGCCTTTAAAAACAGTGTCGCGATACGAATGTAGGCGGAGCGGCAGTCGAAAAGATCTTTTTCGTGTATTTCGCTTCAGCACGCTATCTTAGCAACAGAATTGCGTTCTGGTCAACGATCTGCACAAATTAATCGATAATATGGATTTTAATTTTATCCACAGATTTTTAATATCTGCGCGCGTTATTCAGTGCTACCTCACAACGTAAAATTTTATGATTTGTAGCATATAGTAAGAGCTAAATAATAGCTAAGAGTTGAGCTGCGGCAAATGCGGTCACCCTCAAAATACTACGTATGGGGCATTCCATGCCAAATCGACCTGTTCCTGACTCTCGACCTCTCAGATCTGGTCTGCGATTTTCTACATCATTCTTCGGATTTTTCAAAATAAATTTGAGTGTGTTATGAATTTTCAAAGTTTTTTTTTCAACACCTCGATGGCCGTGATCGAAAAATCTGAAAATGTTCTCAAAAAATCCGTGTTAGAAATGAAAATTTTTTAACCAAAATTCATCATGTCTGGACTTTCGCTTCAATCTGTTTTTCTTGGTTGAAAAATCTTCATTTCGGACACGGAATTTTTGAGAATTTTTTCAGATTTTTCAATCACGGCCATCGGGGTGTTGAAAAAAAAAACTTTGAAAATTCATAACGCGCTCAAATTTATTTTCAAAAATACGAACAAATTGTGATCGCTATTTAGAGTCAGAGGAATGATATAAAAAATCGCGGGACAGATCTGAAAGATCGAGGGCTAGGACGAGGTCGATTTGGCATGGAAAGCCCCATATATATGAGTCCACCAATTACTTGTGGCGAAAATCTCGATTTGTCTGCAATTTTGACATTTTATATAATATTATATAATAGTATACAGGGTGATTCAGTTTGACCGGACCATATTGAATGGGCATATTCCTTGTCGAATTCTAAGACTACCCACACGGCACGAAATATTTCAGAAATATTTAGAAATGTTACAACATTTCAGATTCATAACATAACTTCAGGAATATGTCTGAAGCGTTTCAGCAACATTCCAAATGACATATATCATTTTCGACATTTCTGAAACGTTTCAAAAATATATCGATTGCAGTATAACATTTCAATATTCCCGTAATATTTCCGAAATACGTCGATTGCAATATATCATTTTCGATATTTCTGAAACGTTTCCGAAATGTGTCAATTGCAATATAAAACTTTCGATATTTTGGAAATATTTCTGGAATGTGTCAATTGCAATACAACATGTTCAATATTTCCGAAATATGTCAATTGCAATACAACATTTCCAGAATTCTCGAAATGTTTCAGCAACATTCCAAATGACGTATCGCGTTTTCAATATTTCAGGAACGGTTCCGAAATATGTCAATTGCAACATTGTTACGTCTTGAGTTGAAAGTTATTTAGAAGAACGAATCACAAGTTATTTTATATGATGTTGAATTGGTAGAGTTCTGTATTTCTTACCGAGTAATTTAAGATCTTAAATTACTAGTTCTTCTGGACGTCGCTGAGCTCGTATCTGTTGAGATATCTGTTGAGGTATGGGTATTATCAGCCACCACTATGCGTGGGTGAAATAAATGTTTATAGTTTCACCTTTTAATTATAACAATATTTATTAAACAATTTAATAATAACAATCTGCACTGTAGTTTTGGTAATTAATCTTCACGCAAGTGGAGATTAATTCAAGTTTGTAGTTTCTATTATTTTATTTAGTAATTCACTTATTAATTAACTGTTACACCAAACACTTTGAGTTAATAATTCTGAGATCTAAGATTCTATAAGTTCGATCTTTACTGATTGAGGTTTCGTGACTAACTGCCAATACTGCAGTAGAAAAGATCTCTCCTCGCGGATACGCGAAGGGGAGGTTTTGGAAAACTCGCGGGAAGGCGAGGTTTTTTCTATTGGTAAAAAGAACATTAAAACAAAAGCGGGAAAAAATATGGTTGGCTAGAAGAGCATTTGCGCAAGGCGATTGGGTCAGAGGCCCAAGCGTCGAGGCGCTAAGAAGGGATGCTGTAAGCATCTATATCTCTCTTCTTTTAAAACAGAGCTGTCTTTGTCTTTAGGCTTTTCCGCTTTGGGTCGTAAAAATCTGAAGGATCTGAAGATTTATGTTTCCTCAATAAGGATTTTCAAAGTTTACTTAAAGTTTCGGCTTTCAGTTTTATGGCGTTTCAAGTGTTCCAGAGCATATTCGTTTCGTGAGAAAATGGGATGAAATTGTCTATATTATAGTTAAGATTGTTCCTTTCAAAAGTATTGACTAATATCTATGAGTAAAGTAATATATAAAGGAATAAAGGAAAAAATTATAAATGGAATTACATCAGTAGATGCATTATTAAAACTCTGATGATAATTGCACGTCGGTATTCTTATACCTGAGATAATAACTAATGGTAACTGTTGTACCTATAGATTAAATATTCGGCTTCCAGCCTAGGACGTAACACCTCCCCTGTTAAGATTCGAGCGTCCCCGCTCGACCTAACGGGTTCTAGTGTATCGACGTGAAATTTCCATGTATTTGAGTTGAATATTGAAATATAAACTTAAAATAAGTATAATAAAACATATAAAAGTGTTATGAAGATCTTATGTGTCTAAGATTAGTGTGTAATGTGATGAGATTAACATTTGAAAATGATTTGATAACTAAAAGGTAAGTAATATAATGATTAAAATTACTTAAAATTATTTATAAGTATTACATTGATATATGATTATTCTATGTTATTAGTATAAAATTATATGTCTAAGATATCGATAGACATGAAATTTATGAAAATACAAAATTATATATCTAAAATATTGATAAACATGAAATTTATGAAAATACAAAATTATATATCTAAAATATTGATAAACATGAAATTTATGAAAATACAAAATTATATATCTAAAATATTGATAAACATGAAATTTATGAAAATACAAAATAATCTAATAATAAGGTGAGTAAAATATATTTCAAAATAATAATGTAATTAGTAATTATGAATTAGTTATATCTATGAATTAATTATATCTATGGGTCATAGCACATGATTATCTAAGAATATCTGTCTAAGATCTTGATATTGCATTTGATTAGTACTATAATCCTGATATTTTAAAAAAATTTGAAATAATTCGAAGAGAATTTCTTAGGTTTTCCTTGATTTCTGAAAAGTAAAGGATTTTCCGCGCCGTGTTAGGCGGGGCTAATTTCGTACCTGAGTATGACCTTTTGTCAAAAAAAATTTAAATTTCGGTCATTGGTCAGTTTTAGAAGGGGTAGGGTCTTTGAGGGTGTGTTTTCTAATTCTTAGTTGCATATAAAAGTGTGTGTTTGAGCTGAATTTGCTCATTCTGCAACTATTTGTCGAAGTGACAAGTTTGAGTTAATAAAAAAAATTTTAAATATCGTGAAGAGGACGAATTATGGAAAATCTCCAGGGAATGTATCTCCGAGTGAGAGTGTTTGGGAATGAACTGAGGGTGAGTACTCTTTTCCAAATTTATTATAGATTGTTTTCATTCTTTCTACTTTCTCTTAAAATCATTTTTTTATTAAACTTTAGTATTTTATTTTTTTTTCAAAATTGTTGGATAAACAAAAAAAATTTTTGATTGTTTTATTATCTTAAGGATTCTTTCCTTAATTAACGTGTTTGAATCTTGTTTGTTAAAGAGGATGATTGAGCGCGACATGGCGCAAAGACTAAGAGTAATTGAGGTGATGAGAGAGAGAAGAGCGGAGCGGCGATTGCGGAGGACTGGAAACGCCTATGTGTTGGAAAGAGAAGGGCAAGATTATGGGGCCGAAGATTTCGACTATTTCGGGATCAGATGGATGGTAGAGGGGCGATGGGGTGAGGATCACCCCATAGATAACTGGGACCATCCCAGTTGGGATACTCCAAAAGGGATGCTCGCCGCCTACGACGACTGAGATTCAAAGAAAAATAAAAAAATTTCAACGGCAATTTTGCTTTTCCGACTCGTTATTTACCTTTAGATCTGTAAGTTAGTTCTATAAGATTTTAGTTTTAAGTTATTCAATCATTTTACATGAACTGGCGGTCTTGATTAGATATAGTTGGAGTTATTGATACTTGGTTTGGTAAGTTAATCTTTACTTCTTTTTTATTTGGTATTGGGAGATTCTTTGGCGTTAATTCGATATCAATTCGTGTCGTTTCCGAATCATCGTTGTTTTGTTCCTGTCTGTCTACGTTGGTTCGTTGGTCTGTGTGAGTCTGAGGTGCTGATCTTTTGAGATGTAATAGTAAGTTAGTTACTGAGTCCCATATAGCTCCTATAAGCCATATGCTCCAACCGTAAATTGAATGAAGAGCATAACCATGAACGAGTGTGTCGATTAAGAATTTGGCAACTTTAAAAGTAACCCACACGCCGAGTAAGGTAACACTAAAAGTTCCGACTGAATTAAAAAAATTATAGACTTTTCCCCAAGCTTGTTCAAAAGATTTCCTGATCGCGTTTTCATCTATAAAACTATTAATAGATATTCCTTGAATAATCGCGTTTTGACCTGTAGCTCCTCTCGCAATAGTATGTAATACTGCTGGTTTCTCTACCGCAAACATTATATTATCGCGTAATTTATCTAAATCTTCGAGTGAATAAATTCCTCCTGAAGCGAGACTGGCGGGTGATTCATATTTCCATGATTATTTTGTTTGGGGCGAAATTTGTTCCGGAGTGACTGCGCTTGCTAGCTGAGGTAGGGCTTGATACCACGCGTTATTAATATTATACATAGGTGCAAGAAAAGAATTGCAATCGATTTGATTTCCTGTCTTTGTTATAACATGGGTTCTTGGTAACATAAACATACTATCGTTTCCCCTATTAATTGGGAGTTCTTGGAAACACTGGTCAGTTTTTCGCGATCTGACTTCTACTGGGACACATTTCGCTATCCTAACTACTTCTCCTGCTATATGAGCCATGTAGCCAGGTCCTTTCATAAAATGAAAAGCGAAATCTGCGGGTGCCAAGGGTGCTAAAGCTAAGGTGTTATGTAAGACCTTATTTTCTAATTGGCATTCCTGCAAAATTACGTCATTATATAGTGATGTTATTTGATTTCGTAAATGTCGTTCCAAGTATATGAATTTCGAATTCATGTATGTAAATAAATCCATGTTAGCTACCATCACTCCTGTCTTATGAGTAAAGAAGTCTCCGTTATCTCTATCAAGAATAAAAAGTCGCGGGTGTTCGGTTCTAATTAATTTATAACCGCAAACTGAGAGAAAACCTCTTATTGATAATGCAAATGTAATTTCGTCTGAAGTTATCGCGTAAATTTCTTCTTGATATTTATGAATTGCGCTATCTTTGATTTTCTCGGCTTTACCTTCGTAAAGTACGGAGAATCGCTTAAATTTACATTGATCTGGGGGTAATAATTCCCAATATGTATTACCACCTTCGATATCCATGCGAGTACCTTGGTGATAAGTACATCTAACTCCTGAACGAAGTATTAACTCATTTTTTTCCAATTTAACTGTCGCTAGATAGTCTTGCGTTGTGATAAAGATTTGACCATTGGCTATTACGTTATCCCATGAACCATAATGGTCTGAGAATTGGGCACCGGTACAAGATCCGTCATTATTTACTTTACCTGCTAACTTCAAAGGTCTGCTATCAGTAGCGTTCATAGTGAGGCTAGTAAATATGCTGTTATAAGTATTATAAGATTGGGTGTTATGGATCTGTTTACATTGTTCATATGAGATTTCATTTATATATTCTATCATTCCATTAGGTACTGCTGAAATGTGAGAGTGCATGCCACAATGAAAAACTGATCTATGAATTTCTATTTTACGCTGAATTACTTTTATATGAGCAAAATCTGCTGTTTGCAATAATTGGATTTTAGTAGAGGTAGTTACTGGCTCTGCGATAGGAATATCGCATTCTTTGATGTTCAATAATGATAACGTCGTAATGTTCATTGACGGTGCGCCGCAATCATAGGCTATCAGGCAATAGGTTGTTTGGATGCTTAGCATCAGGAGTCCCATGAGGGTTGTCCTGACATTGCGACTGTCCATAATCCTGGAAAGATATATACCAGTGTAAGATTCTACGCTTATGATTTTACGATTTAATAAGCTATTTTGGCTCTATCACAATGAATTATCTTTCGTTTATTTTTAGCTAATTCGATTTCTATATCGTTCTTATCAGGAAATATTTCTGTAATTTTATATGGACCCTTATAGTTATCGTCTAACTTTCCTGTTCTTTGATTTTTAACCAAATAAATTTCCTGTCCTATCTTAAATGTTACAGGGTTTAATTTTCTATCATAATATTCTTTAGATCTTTGTTTTGCTTTTTCTAGATTTTCTCGCGCGTTTTTCCTAGTCTCAATTAAACGTAACGTAAGATTTTTTACATGATCGTCATACGTAAGAATTTCGTCAAGGTATGGGAATTCTGAGGGTATACGAGGGTCTCGACCGTAAACTAGATAATACGGGCTGTATTTTGTACCTTCGTGTACACTAGTGTTATAAGCAAAAGTTGCTTGTGGGAGCCATTCGTCCCAGTTTTTCTTATCTGTATAATGTTTTAAATAATCTGCAAGTACTTGATGACTTCTTTCTAATGAGCCATTTGATTGGGGGTGAAATGCTGTGGTTTTAATTTGATTGATTTTAAAAACTTTAGCTAAACGTTTCATTACTTGTCCAATAAAAGCTGCGCCTTGATCTGTCAAAATTACTTTCGGGCATCCGTATTTACAAATGAATTGAGTAACTAACGCGTCTGCAATATCGTTAGCTGTTGCGTTTTTTAGTGGTACTGCCAAACAAAATTTTGAAAGATCATCTTGCATAGTTAAAATGAATCTGTATCCTTTATCTGAGGCGTTATTAATTGGACCTACGATATCTAAAGCTAATTTATCAAATACATCGGCTGATGTATCCGTAATAATCATGGGTTGTTTAGTTTTAACTCTTACTAATTTCTTTTTCTGACAACTTATACACTTTCTAACAAAGTCTTCGACTTGCTTCTTTATATTGTCCCAAAAATATCTTTGTCTAATTCTATTATAAGTTTTTGTAACACCTTTATGACCAGCTACGGGTGACTCATGGTTTTCCCTAATTATATCTTGCCTTTGCTCTACAGGTGGTATAATAATCCTATCCTTACAAATTGTAATTTGAATGTCCGTACCAGCAAAAGTTTTACGGATTATCTTTTTTATGGTCAGCCAAGCTGAGACATGAAGGTTGCTTCTACCTTGGGATAATCGAGCTGTTTTAATTTTAGAGTTATTCATTATTGCTTTCAAATTTCCAAAGGCTCTATTGAAACTACTTGTTTTGGGCAAAGTTTGATCGTTTTCTCGAGTTACTAAAGCAAATACTTTCTTTTTTGAAGTTCCTGATATTACTACTTGACCTAAATTGTATTTTTCTAGAGGGGTTAGGTTCAATAATCCTAATTCTATTAATCGTTTACCTATGTCATCTGACACAGTTCCATCTGCGGATATAAAACAAATGTAATTATCTTTTTTCATTTCAAGATTGTCTCGAGTTTCTATCAAATTATTCGAATCTTCTACTTCTTGATTTACAATAACTATTTCGCTTTCTGAATCAGCGTTACTTTGAGAATGATTTGATTCTTCGGAAGATAATCTATCTTGAATATAGGGCAAATATGATGAATTAATTTCATTCTGTGGATTTACTTTATCTTGCGACTGATTTGACGTTATTTCGTTTTGCGGAATTTCATTTTGAGATTTTACTTTATTTTGTGATTCATATGAATGTATTTCATTTAAATTTGTAAAAATTTGAGGTGTATGATTGGATATTTGTATGATATTTTCTTTAGGTATAACTGATTTCTCTGGGGCTTTAGGTATTTTATTATTCCTAATCCTTTCAGCATGTGCATTCGGTTCAATGCAACATGGGCAAATTTTCTCTTTTCGTTGCCTGGTTGACTTTCTTATTAGCTGTTCTGGCTGAGGAACGTCCATTTTTTGTATGGTTTTGACCATTGAGTTGGACGACCCTGCTAATCCTAGCATTTTATTGTTCTTTGGGGAAGTTTCCAATTTTTTCTGTTGCACATGTGTCGTAACGGTTCTGTCGGTTAGTCTTTTGTCAAGGGTAGGTAGTACTGAAAATGCAACTTTGTGTGAATCCGTGAGAGATTCATTTACTACTAAACTGTTATCTATTTCCATAAAGCTAAGTGCTTTATCTTGATCCATAGGTTCAGAATGAATTGAAGCTTCGACTTTAGTGATATTGGATATATCTTCTTCATCTGAAGAAAAATTATTTACTGTGAAATTTTGATAAGAAATATCCATGTCTAGCGGTATAATTTCGTCTTGGTCTTGGGAATCTGCTATATCCGAATGACTTTCGGAAACAGTAATTTTAGGGATATTAATACTAGTCCTATCAATTTTTCGTTTCGTACGTAATGCTGGAGAAGGTGTAAATTCAGCTGATTGAATTGATCTTTTATTTAACAAATCTTTAGCTAAATTACGTTGGAAATTATTCCGTGTACGAAATGACTGAGTTCTACGGTTACTAGTAGTAGGCGTTTCCTGAGTAGGAGTTTTCAAAGAGGTAGGGGTTGGGTTGTCCCCTTGCTTTTCTATAAGTCTACCTGATTTTGGGGTTGGAAAATGGGATGAGGCAATTGTATTGTCTACATCTACATTTTCCACTGTTATAACTTGTTCGTTATTTATCTGTTTTATAAATTGATCATTTAAGATTTGTTGTTCAATTTCTGGATTTAGTTCATCTAAATTTTGAATAGGATGATGTTGTATTTCGAGATTCTCAGAATGCTGAAACTCCTTTTCGGATTTGGATTTAGAAATAGTCTTGAATTTAGAATTTAATTTAGAATTATCTGAATCATCACTTGATAATGATGTATGAAGTTTCGAAGAAACTTGTAATGAGGTATACCGTTTAGTATCAGACTTCTTTTTCATAGCTGATTTGAGTTTCTTTCTACGCGTTTGTTCTGGGGGTTTGTTAATGCAAAGATTTATTGGTTGATCAGACCTGTTATCACTGCTTATAGATTCTTTTGAGATTGATTCTATTGGGGGTGTACGCGATTCTCTCGGATCTGTCGCGTTCACGGGCTCAATCGTTTCAATTTTAGTTTCGATAATTTCTTTGGGGAATTTTCTAAAATTTTCTTTATCTGAACTCGAAGTTTGATTTAGTTTAGATTTTTTTGTAGGTAAGTTAGTACTCGTATCGGAAGACGATCTAAGTCTAGCTATACCTGGTTGTCCTATCAAAGCTTGTTGACCTGTCGTAGCATTTGGTTTACGCCATTTGAATTTAACGGGTAATACTACGGGGTTTCGCGATAATGCATCAGCATTAGTATTAGCTTTACCTGCCTTATATTGAATTGTATAATCGAATTCCTTCAAACGTTCTCTCCATCTCATTACTCGCGATGTTGGGTCATTCATAGAATTTACCCACACAAGCGGTCTGTGATCGGTGATCAGAGTGAACTGTCTACCATAGAGATACGGTCTAAAAGTTTTCAATGCAAAGACTGTAGCTACCATTTCTTTCTCGGTTGTAGAATAATTTCTTTCGTGTTTATTAAGTACACGTGAAGCATACGCGACTGCAGTATCTTTCCCAATTTCGCCTTGTGAAAGAATAGCTCCAACCGCGTAACCTGATGCGTCAGTTGTTACGATAAAAGGATTTGAAAAATCTGGATATTGCAATATTGGTTCTTCGCAAAGTTTATCGCGCAAACTTTCGAAAGCTACCTGGTGCTGTGAGGTCCATTCGAACTGAGCGTTTTTACTTCTAAGATCTGATAAGGGCTTCGCGATTTTTGCAAAATCTTTTATAAAACGACGATAATATCCGGCAAGTCCTAAAAATTCTTTAACGTTTTTCGGTGTTTTCGGAATTGGAAAATGTTTAACTGCTTCTATTTTCTTAGGATCTGGCTTTAATCCATCAGCGGATATAATATGTCCTAAATATTTTACTTCCGTTCTTAAGAATTCACATTTATCGGTTTGTAAAGTTAAGTTAGCTTTTCTTAATCTTTCAGCTAATTTTCTGAATTTAATTTCGTGTTCTTCGATTGAACGTGAGTAAATTACGATATCATCTAAATAAACAAATAATTCCGATCCTTGTAAACCTCTTAGAACTGTATCCATTAAACGTTGGAATGTCGCAGGGGCGTTCATTAATCCGAATGGCATTCTATTAAATTCTTGATGACCGTGAGGAGTTGTAAAAGCTGTTTTATGCTTATCCTCTGGATGTATCTCAATTTGATGAAAACCCGATGCTAAATCAAATATTGAAAAATATTTCGCACCACCGAGTTGGTCAAGAATGTCTGTTATTAATGGTAATGGATACGCGTCTCCGATAGTTTTTTCATTTAATTTACGATAATCCATTACTAAGCGCCATCTTTTATTACCTTTAGAATCTTCTTTCTTAGGTACAATCCAAACGGGGGAATTGTACGGCGAGGTTGACGGCTGTATCGTATTTATTTGCAAAAGATCGTTAATCTGTTTTTCTATTTCTACCTTTTGATGTAGGGGGTGTCTGTATTGTCGAGTATTTACAGGTATATTGTCTGTGGTCAAAATACGATGTGTCAAAACATTAGTAGCACGTAATGCTTCTCCTGGGATATGGAACAAGTCAGAGTATTCTTCTACTAGAGAAAATACTGCTTTACTTTCTTCTTCATTAAGGTGATCTAGTCGTAAAAGGTTTATGACCTCATTAGCGCGGTTTCCTCGCGTCCGAGTACTTTCTATACGCTCTGTGGTATTGTCCCTTACTGAACTATTATCCTCGTCTTCACTCATATCGAAAGGATATAGAGGAATTACGGGAATATCGACCCTAATGTCTTTATCCGTTGTATTAATAGCATATAAATACGCTTTTCCTTGAATATTTGTAACCAAAGATTCACCTGCAAAAATACCTTCATGCATATCTAAACGCGGCACGTAACCCTTTTCTAATGAATTGTTAACCCGAATAAACATTAGAGATTTCGTTCTGGCTAGGAGAACAATACTCTCTGTATCACAAAAGGGAATTTTGTTGTTATTTAGAGTTACATGTTTTGTTTCATAATCGATCTTACCTTCGTTCACATGCATGAATTCTGACCCTATAATACCTGAAAAATGTATAGGAAAATCGTCTGGGATTACGTTAAATTTACCGTGTATATTATTTATCTGTAATTGAATCTGTCCTAAAGTAATTGGTTTGTCTTTTTCTGATATATCGTTCAATTCGTAAGTTATCGATTTATTTATTGAATTTGGATCTTTTAATTCACCGATTTTAATTAAATTTAGTTGTGATCCGGTATCGATTAAAAATTTAGCATTTGTTTGTTTGAGATTTTTAGATTGAATCATTATTGAAGGAGAATTATAGGTTGTGTATGTAGAACTTATTTTACATTCTGCCGTAAAGAGTTTATGGTTAGTCTGTGAAATAAGCGCTGAGTTTATTACTGACCCGTCGACGCGCCTGGTCGATGGGACGTTGATTCGTTTCCCGCAGGTATATCGGTATTAGGTGTACCGTTATTAGTTTCGCGTTTCGCGTTATTATACTTGCGTTTTCTACAATCTTTGATTATATGACCTTTTTTCTTGCAATAGTTGCACTCTAGTAATCTATTAGGATTTGATTCCGTGTTGTTACTGTAATTACCGAGTTTTTTATTTTTATTTTGTAAAGTTCGGCAATCTGCAATGACGTGGTTATTTTTCTTACAATAATTGCAAAATTTCGCGTCTTGTGTACTCGTGTTTGTTGGATTATTTCTAGTATTCGCGTTACCGTGATTTGATTTGTGATGTGTGTTAAATTTATTTGTCGGTTTATGATTATTACTTTGATTTGACTGAATAGGAAGACATTGTTTTGATGAGATTCCGGGGATTTCCAAATCAAGATCCGGTATCATTCCATGTTGGTCTTCGACGTTTATAGCTTCTTTCACTACGTCGACAAGTTTTGTATATGAATTTAAATTTGGTATAAACACTGAAATTCTAGGAGTTAAACCTTCGATAAAAGCTGTAACAGCAGCTTCGTTTGCTGAAAATGTCCTAGCTTCTACGTTTGTCCCGTCAAGTTTTATTTCTAAAAGAGTTCCCTGTAGGTGTTGACCTACTCTGTAGTTAAAATCAATTACTCTTTCTTTTGGTTTTTGTTTGAAATTGTTAAATTCT